>OX453066.1:18315596-18915596 GCA_949699795.1 Spicauda simplicius
TACAATTAAATTCTTAATACTTTTTATATATGTATAAAATTAAAGTAGCACTATAAGCATAAAATATAATAAGTCATATAAGATTAAAAGTAACAAACAGTATGAAACTGATGCTGCAGCCGTGAACAACAGCTTACAACTCTAAATGTCAGTGGAGATTCTACTTGAAAGCAAATGCAGATGCATTGCCACTTCTAAAAACTGAGTCATTCATCTGATATTTAAGATACCCAGCATCCACACCTTCATGGCGAGTCACAGAACTAGTTTTCGATAGATATAAATATGGCAGAGTGAAGTACACTCGTTTCATCACCTTTAAAAATACTTACACGGGGCATTCCATTTCAGTATTCAGAGGCAGCAATGCACCTTTTTTATTTTTTTTTCTGAGGAAGAAACCTCTAGAAAGTACCCGTCGCCGTGGGAGCGACACACCATTATGTGAGATACTTACCACACTAAAACCTCACGGGGGCCTTTCTCGGCGCTACGAAGAGGACTCCGAGATCTCGAAAGAAACGCGACCGGAGCCCTCTGAGCACATTGCCCCATCGGGTTCCGCCGAGGAAATCGGCTAGGCTTACCGCTCCACCTGATCTTTACAATATGCGGCCAAATATAACTCCGTCCTTCTTGGGGTCGCCTGGCTGGGCAGTTTGAGCTTACAACCAAAGAAAGCCCAGTTTGGGTTTACTTACTGAACATTAAGCATTAATGGCCATCAATTGGATTGCGTGCTTTGTCTGCTTCTATTACTGCCTATCTACTACTTCAATTTCTCAAAAAACATTCAGGTTACATTTACTATGAGTGCTCTAAGCGAAAGGTATACACCCGGGTCTGATAGCAATCTCAGGTGTCTTGAGAAGCACTTTAAACTATCCGCGTCGTAAAAGCTATTTTCTCTTAGGCCGAAACTGGGCTAATAACTAAACTTGACGAAGATCGAAAGCCTGGGGGGATAATCTATAATATAGAGCTGTATAAAGTTTATATAAATACTGCATTTATGGAGGTAGATATAAGAATTTAAGGTTAATCTTTAATGTCATATCATGGATGGATTTGATTACATGTTTTTATTTGATAACACGTTTGATTGACACGTTAAATACACCAACTTACAAAATAAAAACAGATGTCCATCAACGGCAGTGACCACTTACCATCAGGTGGTCTTCATGCTCATTTATTACATCAATTGTATGGAACAAAACCTTCTTAGCTTTTATTATTTTCTCGGCGAGTCACACTTGCTCACGAAGGTACATGATATGAAATACGGAAAAAGAACAAGTTTGTTACATGTTGTATTACCAACTTTGTTTTTATTATATGTTGTTATATCGGCGATAGAAATACATCATCTCTGAAAATTTCAACTTTGTGGCTATCACGGCTCATGAGATACAGCCTGGTATCAGACGGAGATTGCCCTTCGAATACGGAACCCTAAAAATCTACCTGGGTCCATCAACCCTTTAAAATGACAAATTCCTGGATCTAATTATGATTATTTAAGAGGCTTGAACGGTACTTGCCTTTTAAACATGACAAGCATCATGTTAGTAGCATTTACACATAAATAAGTCAAAGGATCACGTGTCCCAACAAACCACACACCGCGGTTACCTCACACGCATCCGGAATGCTCTGATACCAATACAGGTGTTACTGATAAGCTCGCGTACTCGGGTTCTGTGATGTAGGCACACAGTTGGTGTACATGTTAGAAACTACAATGTTAAAGAAGATAGAAATATAGCTAACATTGTGCAAGCCCTCAAGATCTAAAAGACAGAATCCTCCCCATCGAAAAACCTTTTTATTTTTCTGTAAGCTTCCAAAATCGCTTTAGATTTAGATTATCATCACCATCTTCTTTACCTGTGATATTTTTTTATCATCAAATTCGTGAAAGACTTTCTGGTCCGATCAAGCCTTTAAAAACCATCATCATAGATCTATAGAAGCTAGAGAAGCTTTGAAACATAGCAAACATATGATTTTAGACTAGTATTATCGCGGCGTTGATACATTTTAAAGAAAACGTTGACAAGCTGTGCTGTGCTTGTCAACAGTTTCTCCGCACCGCAGTTTCGCCGTGACCACGATCCATGTAACTGGCTCGAAATATCGGCAAAAGATTTCTTAAAGAATTCAAAAACCGCATATCGTGAGTACCCATTGATTATAAAAATATAACAAACATTACGTTAGTAGCATCCCTATCACTACAAAGCATAAAACGAAGACGCTTCTCGCTGTCTGTCCCTATGTATGCTTAGACCTTTAAAACTACGCGACGTATGTTAATGCAGTTTTTTCAATAGATAGTGATTCAACAGGAAGGTTTTTGTGTATAATACATACATAATATATTGGAAGAACACTGATAATTAAATTTTTGACTTTTAGGCGGAATGAAATTCGCCGGGTCAGCTACTCTACAATAAGTCAAAAGATTACATGTCACGTCAAACCACACACAGCGGTTACCTCACACGCTTCCGGAATGCCCTGATACCGTAACAGTACAGGTGTTACTGATAAGCTCACATACTCGTTTTCTGTGATGGCGTAGTGTGGCGGGGAGGAGGCTATGGTCCTGGGTGGCATGTTTTGGAGGGCGGCAGAATATTATGTGACCGTTTTTTAATCAAAGGTCACATTGATCGTCAATTAAGTTTTTTATTTTGTTTTGTCGTTTAAAACTCCTAAATAGGTGAAAGCCTGCGCTTGGGTTCCGTACCCAAAGGACAAAACGGCACCCTGACGGGACCTTGACGGGATCCTAACGGGACCTTGACGGGACCCTAACGGGAACTATTATTAAGTCTCCACTGTCCGTCTGTCCGTCTCTGTCATTAGGCTATGTTTCATAAACCGTGCTAGCTAGACAGTTAAAATTTCCACAGATATTGACGCTTTAGTAATTAGTACTAATACTAAATTAAATAAATATTATAGAAGGGCTCCCAAACACTTAATGTTTTTCCTGTGTTTAAAGATAAAATTAAAATGCCCAGAGGGTGCTCGTCCGATTCACGTTTGTCCGGTTTTTTCAGTCAAAATGACACGAAACAAAGTGACTGTTAAATCTGTTACACGACGTCATAAAGACATGACGCTCGAACCAAACGATAAATGTTTATGAATCGAATGATATTTGTTTACGAACGGACACAAACAAGACATTCCGTTATTGTGATGGCCAACGTGTGACGAACAAACTGACGGACGTGCGATATTTATGCACTAATCAATGATTGAATGAGTGTGCTGGCTATGATAAATATTTATAAGTGCTTAAGACTTATCAATGTGTAATATTACTGAAATTCCACTTTCACCTTTTCTTTCAACCTTTAACTTTATAAAATTTTAACTTACATCTATGCCTGTGGTGATAACGGGTACCAGTACTCATTTTTGACAAAAAATATTTCTTTAGTCTAATATTTATTATATTTCTAATAGATTTAGTTTTATAAAAAACTATGTTCTATGAAAAGATCTCAGTTTTGACTATAATGAATTTAGTTTAGCAAAAACCCGACTTATAACCGTTTTTCCTAGGACCTAAGTATTAACGAAGTGATTATTTATAAGGTCATTCTTTTTTCAGTAGTCTAGATAGGAAAAGATCTTCATCAACAAATCATTCTAAGTCAGTTCAGACAGAAATATATATGTGATTTTCTCGGGGTTCATTGTAGTTCGCATGTAATAATCACGTAGATCTAAGTAACAATAAAAAATCATTAGATGTGTTGCTTGACCGGGAATCGAATCGTGATATCACCTCTGCTCGCTCAGATGCATGAATCATTACAAAGCAGGTAAACCGTCAGTGTATCACCGACTATGTAACTCTTTTTGCATCGCTTTTTGCACTACCTTTCAATTTCGGAGAGTGTCATAAGTAAAAAACTGTTTGGAGATGATAACATCCATACAAAAGTATTTGAAATATAATTTTAAACATTAAACCGACACTGCGGACAAAAAATGTCTACGCCTCACTGCACATTGCAGTTATGAAAATGTTGTTTTTTATGATATTGAAGTGGCAAACGAGCATGGATCCATCTGATGGTAAGCGGCCACTCCTTAGGCGGAGTGGCCGCCATCAACAATTAATCAACAATTAAGTAAAATCTGATTCTGACATGTAATTGGCTATGTACATATGAATTAGAATTATCATTTATGAGTTTGACATATTCGAATATTTTATGTTGTGACTTATTTTTTACGCCCTTTGACATTGATAGGTCTTAAGCGCTTATAAATTTATCATAGCCTACTCATTCAATCATTGATTAGTGCATAAATATCGCACGTCCGCCAGTTTGTTTGTTCGTCACACGTTGGCCATCACAATAACGGAATGTCTTGTTTGTGTCCGTTCGTAAACAAATATCATTCGATTCATAAACATTTATCGTTTGGTTCGAGCGTCATGTGTTTATGACGTCATGTGACAGATTTAACAGTCACTTTGTTTCGTGTCATTTTGACTGAAAAAACCTGCCAAGCGTGAATCGGACGAGCACCCTATGAGCACTTTAAGTTTATCTTTAAACACAGGAAAAACGTTTAGTGTTTGGGAGCCCTTCTATAAATATTTTATGTTGTGACTTATTTTTACGCCCTTTATTATAATACTAGTTTCCAATATTTTTTAAGCATTGAAGTGCCACAGAACATAGTAACAAACTGTCCTAAATTCTGCTTTGTATTAAATTCATCCCGCATGTTTTCGTAATATTAATGTACACATCATTATTAACATGTAAAGTAAGTACATAATATACGTATGTTTAAATCGTCAGAATTTTGGTTCATTCAATTTTGTTCAGTGTTTATTTTTGGCCTGAGTTCCACACTTACTTATTTTCCGTTCCGGATGCACCAACGAAAATAACAGACGAACAAAATGTATATAGTAAAAACCGCTCGGTTTTTTCAAAGTCTTTTTATGTGCATTAGCTTTTAAACCGCAGAGGAGATAAAGAATTCCAACACAATAAATTTAATCCGGGTCCTCTGAGTTACACAATCGCGTTTTATTACAAAGGATTAAGTAAAGAAGCCAGGGGAGTTGAACAGCTCACAAAGCTACAGTCAAAACATGATAAAAAGCAACAAAGCGATGATAAATTATGATAGAGCAAGTATTATAATAATTTAATACAAGCTTTCGCTGAATATATATGAGAAAGAAAGTATAAATTTTCAGCTACGTTAATAAAATAACAAATGTTTCTTTCAATTATCCAATTTCAATAAATGTTTCAAATAAAATATGTTTCATGGTAAAATGAGTGATGAAATGATCTTAACTCGTATGTATAACAAACATAGGCAACGTAGGTTTTGATATATTTCTAACTAGCTTCGCCCGCGTTAAAATAAATCGATGTATCGATTGTCTCGTGGGAATAAGATATTTTCTCACCCTTAAAAGTAGCCTATATGTTAATCCAGAGTGTCAGCTACCTCCCCACAAAATTTTATGAAAATCGCTCCAGCCGTTTAGACTTGAAGAAGTAACAAACATACACACTCACAAACTTTCGACTTTATAATATTAGTATGATGCAAAATCCTTTGGAAATTTAACACAAAACTACATCCACGCTCTTTAGTAACTGGGTGTTATATTTCAAGAAAAAAAAAATTTAAATTGATAAACAGCGCACTTGTAACCGCTTGAAAAACTACGAAAAATTGAAATATCGCTAGTATTATCTGCACCGTGACTGTCTACTATGTGGACACATTATACACATTGATGAGGAAAAATAAGTAAAAGGACAAAATTTATAGTGACAAGTAAAAGATATCCTGGCGGAGATCAAACTCGGATTCGGAGGGTTCTCCGGCAGTATCAGTAGCCGCTGCTCCGCACGTGTCAAACTCACAAACCTACTTATGCCTAATGGTAGAATACGCTTTCTACGCTCGTAACCACACACTAGGATTTTCTCCTGTGTCGTGAATACCATGGACACACACAAGACCATTACCTGTCTAGCCGGGAATCGAACCCGGGATCCATTGCGCGTCAGACCGGTATGCGGAGCGGCATACCGGTCTGACGCGCAATGGGTCCCGGGCCACGCAAGTCGTCAACCAATGTAGTTCGACTGAAGAAGCACCACCACCATACCTATTTTAAGCGTAAAGCAGTCCTTGCGTTTCGGTGGAAGGTTACCAGCTCAGTTTCACATGAGACGATCATCTTGGTCCTCGGGAGTAGCAATGCGTCTGTGATTGACTTCAGATAGAACTCCTATTCCGTTAGAAGCTTACAGACGGTACCTGTGGTCGACCACATACCATCAGGTGGACTACATGCTTGTGTGCAATTTCGTAAATTAAAAAAAAAAAAAAATAAGCGTACCAACAGTTTAGAACCTCTGAGCAAACGTTTATCAGCCCTGTTTGCATAAGTGCGTCGTGTTACGCAAGCGGTCCGCTACGCACGCTGTGTTTGCATTATGCAGCCTATGCTAGTCGGTTTATTAACTATAAAATGTAATAATAAATAGTTAATTGGATAATACGTTAATCTATGCTAATATTATAAAAAGGTAAAGTGTAAGTTTGTGTGTTTGTATTATATAAGATTTTTATATTGTTTGTGTAAGAGGTGGGTAATCACTAGATCTACTGAACCGATTTATAAAATTCTATCGCTAATAGAAAGCTGCATTATTCTTGAGTAACATTTTAGTAGTAGTCGAATAGCGAAGTAAGTTGGTGAAAAAACGGTTAAACGGAACCTTTTATTTTAAACGCTGTTTTAAACTACTATGTTTGTAAACATTGTTTAAACGCGGACGAAACCGAAGGGTACTGCTTGTTATGGTATAAATCTTGAAGGTATTCATTAGAGTACTAATTATAGAACACAGTTCCGTCCGCTACATTCACTTTTTATATCTTGAGCATATAGATTCGCATTGTTTCTTAGAAGCTTATATAGATCCCAACCAATGTACATGTCAAGCAGCGTCGGGCGCGGTCGGGTTTGGATGGGTGACCGTTGGTGGCTACCAATTGTGAACAGGCCTCGTGTCAGCAGGAGAACAAAGGCAAGATTGCCGGTATATAACCTAACTGCCAATAATTTTACATCTGTATAACTCAGTCTATGAGTATAGAAAATGTTACTCATTATTTATTATATTATTTTCTCATAGTTATAGTTCATATAAGTGTATGCTTGAAAAATATAGCTTGCAGACGCTTAAAACGAGACGCACTCAGCTTATGGCTATGCTTCTATACGATATCTATCACGGCAGATACGACTGCATACACCTTAATAATAAACTGTACTATTCAGTTCCACCTCGAAGTCACTCACGAAAAGCTAATTCGTTTTTTGCGATTATTAAATGTCGAACAAAAGCTGGTAAACGTTCACCAATGAATCAATTGATGTGTATTTATAATTGTTTCTATAAAAATGTTGAAGTAAATATTGATTGTATTGTAACTTAATTTTTGCATAACTTTAGCCACTCACTTTCTATCTTTGCTATTATAGTTAATAGTAATCCGTGGTCTACGGTGTTGGTTGGCAATATAATAAGACTTTTTTGTTATTTAGTCGTTAAGTAAACCTTGTTGTTAACTGTTTGTTGACCCCAATAAATTAAATATATATATATATATATATATATATATATATATATATATATATATATATATATATAAATCCATAGGAAACGCTATTACAAAATAATAAATTGTATCTAACCGTATGTTTGAACAAAAAATCGACAGCAAATAGCCATCAGTAGGTATCGCGGCCATTGTTTTCGAATACGTCAATACCTGACTCATGAGCGTTGATGCAACCGTGCAATTAATAACAGCGTTCATATTATGGTATTGTTTTGCCTTGTTCTATACGTATGTGTGTAGTGAGAACGGGGATAGTGAATAATATATTTCGATTCGCAGAAGGGTCCAGGTTAAGAATATGATCAGCGAGTATAATATTATACATAACTATATCTAATATATAAAATTCTCGTGTCACAGTTTTTGTTGCCAAACGCCTCCGAAACGGCTTGACCGATTTTTACCAAATTTTATTGCTTATTCAGTAGGTCTGAGAATCGGCCAACATCTATTTTTCATACCCCTTAAGGGTTGTCCACCCTTAACATTTTTTTTTTATTTTTTATATGGCAAACCAACGTTTGTCGGGACAGCTAGTTTCAATATATGATTTTAAACTAATATTATCGCGGAATTTATTTGTTGGATTTGGTTCGGTTTCGGAAATACCGACCATCTTCAGTACCTACAAAGTATAAAACAAAATAGTTTTCCGCTGTTCCCTTAAGTATACTTAGATCTTTAAAACTACGCTACGGATTTTAATGCAGTTTTCTTAAAAAAAAAATAAGTGGTTCAATAGGAAGGTTTTTATGTATCATACATGCACAACGTATTGGAGGAACAGAGATATTTTTAGATTTTTGATAACGGACTCAGGATTTACAGCTTAATATATATCCATGAGTGGTTATGACCAGTGTTAGATATACTGCATGCTTGCTTGCCACTTATTGAATTAAAAACTTGTGGTAAAAATGTTACCGCATTTGAACCATGGCTTCTAGCATTACAATACAATGTTATCTGTCACTTGACAACAAAAATTATTAACACATTGTTACCATCTTGTCGTACGGACTTTGATCGATACCTAGCAGTTTTCTATGTGTATGCATAAATATACAAGTGTGAATGTACATATGTATGTATTACGTACAAACATTTAATTACTCGTGTATCTGAGATGCGAAACGATCGCAGATCATATTTCATGACGCGTTGTCGTGAGTGGTTAGTTAGCGTTAACTCCTGTTAGTAATTATGAATTGTGAACTTAATAAATAAATAAATTATTATAAAAACAAAGAAAACTTAAAAAAAACCAAACTGAAGGAAATCAATGGTTTTTAGGCCGTCAGGTTTTTAAATTCGAAAATGTTACTTGTTTAGTAATTTGTTTAATTAACCATTTTAAGTCCTTTCTGTCAGAAAATAGTTACATAAAAAATTAAACTCTTATGTACCACATATTTTTGACACAGTTTTTTATTAGCTTTCTTTTAACATTATTTGTTCATATTGCTATGATGATAATAAAGATACATCCTGCTTCCCCATTTTAAAAAGTATCTAGCCAATATCATTCTGCGAACTGAGTCGGTTCCGATGATATGTCATATTTTTTTATATGATTGAAGTAGCAAACGAGGATGCAGTCCAAGTGATGGTAAGTGGTCACTGCCACCCATGGACATCTGTAATCAACTTCAAATAGAACATGAGTTCTATCTCAAGTCAATCACAGATACGTTGCTACTCCCGAGGACTATGATAAAATCTCTCCAGCTGGTTGTGTTGAAGGCTGTGGTTGCCGGCACACTTTTATATGAGGCGACACTCTTAGTCCTTGGGAGTAGCGACACATGTGCTATTGACTTCAGATAGAACCCATGTTCTGTATGAAGTTGCTTAAAGATGTCCATGAGCGGCAGTGACCACTTACCATCGGGTGGACTGCATGCTCGTTTGCTATGTCAATCTTATAAAAAAAAATGTACCACTGTGTCATCCTCCCCTACATTCAACTTACCTTTTACTCTCTTGGTCCATATCCATATTGAGTAACACTTTTGTACCACTAAGAAAGTCTCACCTAAATTCAACTAACATTTTGCCCTCCTAGTCCATACTAAACCATGATGCTTAACAGAAAATGTAGTGAGCATTATCTTTAACTAAATGTGTTTACAAGATATTTATTAAATTCACTGTACAATGCTCGCGTTGAACCGGTTAGCGCGGCGGCGTTCGTAGCCAACGGGCCGTGTAATCGTTACAATTTATACACGACGCTAGTGTAGCGAACACATTTCCCGGTGACTTCGAATGCAGGGCCGGCGCGTGGCTTTTTTGAATAAATTATTTTCAGTTGAACCTATCAAAAAGTTTGTTTGCTTGTTTGTTGCGTATACGTTTTTAGGAGTCTGTATTCAAAGGATAAAAACGAGATCCTATTACTGAGACTTCGCTGCCCATCTGTCCGTTTGGCCGGCTGTTCTTCTGTCTTCGGCGCTACAAAGAGATCTCCGAGATCTCCAAAGGAACGCAACAGGAATCCTCTGAACGCATTACCCATCGGGCTCCTAGGCCTAGGCCGGGCTAGGCCCACCACTCCGTCTAGTCTTTACGACGGAATGCGACCACACATACCACTGTCCTTCGCGGCATCAGCTGGCTGGACGGTTCGAGCTCCCACTGCAGCCGCCTGTAACCTCGCAAGTCCCTTTTAGTTGACTCTGACAACAGGCAAGGGATACCGTAGCCCTATTCTGATCCCGGAACTACAGGGACGTACCTGGGGCCCTGGAAGGCTAAGTTTCAGCCATTAGGCTATGACGTTTATGTCTATAGATAGTAACTGATTTATATTCATATTTAAATTATTATACATATGAACGACCTGATGTAAACTGTATCGTTTATTAATTACAAATTTTGATGTAAACATTAATGAACTCATGGAATTAGGTTGATTGATATTTTAATTACCTGCTAAACTATTTCCAATTGATTCTAATTTGTTATCGATTCGTCGACGTACCTACCTACATATTGAAATAAATTTAGTTCTTAGGTATCTATATTGTACATACGTAATCGCAGAGTTAAACTCCAACTAAAACCGGGAAAATTAGACAAGAGATTCATTTTATGATGTTATCACAAATTATTTGATTTTTTCGGTAAAAATATATATACAATATATTTAATTTTATTATCATTAAAAATCATGGCTTTGCGATACTGAAAACATCGCGGGGAAACCTACGCATTTAAATTTGTTTTAAAAACTAGTTGACCCAGCGAACTTTATTCGGCCTAAAGTCAACAATCTAAAATTATCAGTGTTTCTCCACTATAATAAGCATGTATTATACATAAAAACCGTCCTCTTGAACCACTCTTATCTATCAAAAAAACTGCATTAAAATCCGTAGCGTAGTTTAAAAGATCTAAGCATACATAGGGACAGACAGCGGAAAGCGACTTTGTTTTATACTATGTAAGTTCTCAAAGGTGTGTGAAGTCCACCAATTCATACTTAAACAGCGCGGTGGACTTTAGCCTAGAATACTCTCTCGTTCTAAAATAAGACCCGTGACCAGCATGAGACATCAATGGGTTGACGATAATGACCTGTCGAGTGAAAAGTTATAAACCGATTTTTACATAAATGTATCTTTATATATAGATTTTATACCTATAGGTATGTATTTGTATCCGTCCATCAACCTTTTGAACATCTAATGGACATAGGCTCTCCCTTACTAAGGTTTTTGCCAATACTGACCCCATCTGGCATGTATGTTGGTGACCACACTATGTGTTGGTGATACATACAAAGTCGGTACTGCCCATCTCCTGGTTTTAGTCCTTTAATTACCACAATAAAGACTCACACTAGGCACTACTACACCTAATACAGTGATATTGTGTCAGTATTAAGTAACTCACAGATTCATTCTAAATTCAAATACGGAAGTCATAGCATCTCAAAGTTTAAAGTGTCCCACAACGCACCTCACTACAGTCGTTGCATTGCGTTCGTATACCCCCGTGGCATAAATGTAACTGCACAAGTTAAATCGGCTACCATATCGCGTATCCCAAATCCACGTTCTATTAGATCTATGTATAAACTTGGTAACGATCCGTAACCGTCGCCTTTGCTGACGTCAAGTTTTAATTGAGTTTAAAACAAAAGACACCGCGAAATAGACACCCGCGATCCCTAAAGACTACTTCGTATTAGCAGTAATGATTCGAGCGGAAACTGGAGTCCTATTCTGTAAGCACAGATTTTGTTATGCCGTTCAAAAATTCAGACATATTTGGGTTACATATGATAAATTGCTTTTGGCTGACTGAAACAATTTTTGTCATGTTTTACTAATTAATTTTTGTTAAACAATTTTAGAGTAACTTCGCTTTCCACATGCGCTTTGTACACTCATAACACCATGTTAAGATTTTATCTAGTGTTTTGGGTGCCAAAGATACACATAACGACAAATACATTAACACTCCAAGAACGAGAATCTAAATTCATTCAGATACTTGTCTGGTCGGGAATCGAATTCGGAGCTAGTGCGCGTTAGACCGATATGGTAACTACTCCGTCACGCAAGTCGCCAGACTTTGTTCTTTCAAAATGTCTTCCGAAATGACGCCTTTTCTCACTCACACAATAAAATAAGGACAAGACATAAATAGGATTGATTTTGATCATTTATTAAAACATGTCATATAGCTTTTAACATATCGAGAAATATTTATTTTATCGTATGATAGGATAAATATACTATATTCATTTCGAACGAGCTTGAAACTTTGTTGCAAAATGTACAGAATAAACCCCTTCAGATACGATTGGTCTAACTTGAAAATTGCACACACGAATTTCACTCGAAGCTGCATGCAAATGTTAGTTAGTGGAGCTCCAATTTCAATTTTCTAAATGAAAATTCGACTGTGGCAATTAGTATTGAGCTCGGCTTGATGGTAATGTCACTGGATAGGATATGTTGAACCAGTGCTTTTAAAAGTATGAATCGCGTCCCCCTGAAACCCATAGAGTCTATAAGGGGATCGGAGGGGGTCGCAAAGTCCTAAAAAAAGGAAAAAATGTATTACTGTTGTTATAAAATTAGAATATATATTTTTTCTTAGAAAGTATTAATCAAATGAACTTTAAAGTTAAAGATCTTTACATGATATTGAACAATTGAATGACATCTGATTTTGAAAATATATAAAAATATTGTCCAAATTAGGAATATATTTATTATTATACATGTATTTACATAATAAAATATGGGTTAGAAACAACAGATGGTTAGAAAGGGGTCGCGGTGTTATTTTTACATACTTTCTCAGTGATTGTCGTATAAGGCAAGTAAGAGTGGAAAACAGCACTTCTTCCTGTGTAACACCAAAATTAACCAACGTCTATATTTAGCGTGGTGACTATTGACAAAACCTCCGTTATGGATCTTAGGCCTGTGTAAACCAATGGACCTCAAAAGGCGGATTAAATGTGGGGGTCTTGAACAAGTTTGAAAAACACTGGAACATCCGATACGTTAAGCTATTCGGTGCAACACAGCATTGGGAAGTTTGTCGTTACAATTTTGTAAACTTTCACGAGTTTGTTTTGTATACGACGGGCGCGCCACTTGTTGATCGTGACAGAAATGTATGTACAATCAATCAATGTGTCACAGATAGACTAAATACAAGGAATATATTAGGTACACGGTTATTTCAAATCCGCATAGCTTGGCGGTTCTTACACTGATGTTATGCAGAGATCAGGGTTCGTACCCAAAAAGACGTTTAAATCGCACCGTTATTCATAAAACGAAATAACTAAAAACGTTACGTTTTGCGAGTTTATATTTATTTTTTATTTATTTATTTAATTTTTGAAACACCTTAAGCTAAGGGTTACAAGGGTAAACTTAATGCCTAATGGCATTCTCTGCCAGTCAACCCTGGGTGATAGCGATAATTTGTGGTAGGTATATAAAAAGTAAGTATAATATATTTATACCATAAAGCGAACGAACTAGGTTATACACTCAAAAACATACATTTTGAGTTATTTCTTTTTATTAATAAAGATGCAAAATGATGTTTCAATGCCTGAATTTTTTTACAATAGCAATCTAAATATCGTTTATGATATCTCTTTTGGGATAGGTGCTATCAATGGCACAAAGTAGAAAGTGTGAAAATATTTGAATATTAAAATTAAAAATGCTAATACAAGTTTTTCAAAACTAAACAATTGCTTAAGTCTGTAGGTAATAACAATTTTCTATCAATATGTGACATGAAGCCTTTTATCATTAAATAAATACAAGGTGGTAGAACCAGTGTACTTCGCCCGAGGAAGTACGTACCACCGCCACACCTATTTCTAGCGTAAAGCATTTCTCGCGTTTCGATAGAAGGGTGTGGTTGCCGGTGCACTTTCACATGAAGCGACTGTCATAGTCTTCGGGAATAGCAACGCATCTGTGATTGACTTTCAGATAAAACCCATGTTCTGTATGAAGTTGATTACAGATGTCCATGAGCGGCAGTGACCACGTACCATCAGGTGGACTGCAAGCTCGTTTGCTACTTCAGTCAGCTAAAAAAAACATATTAAATTGTTTAAATATATTTTTGTCGTCGATAGTAGATTTGTTTCTTTAATCTGGACCTCCGAAATCACCCTACAATGCCCTGGCTACTCTAAATCTCAGTTGTGTATCTACACTAATCTCTAAATACCTTGTCGGTTGCAGACCTCGCTTCCAATCTGTAGATCCTTATCGACCTCAAATCGTCCGGTATTTCAGCAGTTTTTTAGCCAACGTTTACAATAATTTGTCGGGTTAAGTCCCATAATAGCGTAAGAATTACTTATATGACCTTATTTTTATATTTTTTTTTTATCTGATCGAAGTAGCAGACGTACAAGCAGTCCACCTGATGGTAAGTGGTCACTGCCGCCTGGACATTTGTAACCAACTTCAAATAGAACATGAGTTGATACGTTGCTACTCCCGAGGATTACGAGGGTCGCCTCGTATAGAAGTGTGCCGGCAACTACACCCTTCCATCAAAACGTAAGGACTGCTTCACGCTAGAAGTACTTATAGGTGTGACGATAATACTTCCCCGGTGGAACTACGTTAGTTCTACTACCTTTATGATAGTTACAGTAAGTGTGAGTGTAGCATCTAGCACTATATACAAGCAGAAGTACACAATCAGATGGTTCGATTCCTAGTCTCTTCTAATGGTAGTCAAAGAATTTAAACACTTGACACGAATTTAAGTTATACTTTTATAAATGACTTAGTTCACATTCAACTCAAAGCAATAAGTATCTATGGCATTACATCTGTTACATTTTTGTTCATATTTTATTTTAAACATAATATTTACAAGTAAACGAGGCGTCCCTACTTAAGCCGTTGATATAATAAAATGTATGTTACCAACAAAATAAAGAAAGTCCATGGAAGGGAGTTATCTTCAATGAAAACTGCAAGTTTGATTTACAGATACTTCTAAATAGAAATTGGTCATACATTTCTGATAAATCCTCTGTTTATTTTGAGCTCTGTGTCGGAACAGTCCAAACTTTCTACGTCCACGTTGATTTTTCTGTCCGCTCAAATATTTACGACTCGCGATACAATTCACGACTCAGCCCATGAGTCGAGTGTGAAAACTTTATGTTGTTTCCATTCTCTTAGTGATGTACCAACATCACACTTTCGTCGACCCACTGACTAACAAAAAGCGCAAAATGATCCAAAATAAATATACAATACAAAAAAATATCGCACTTTTTTATTGAAAAAAAAACAATCAGATTAAAAATGCTACTGTTATATTGTCATTGAGTGTAAATTGATTTTAACATTTAGAGACAGAAATTAAACGAATGTTTTATCGGTAAGAAAATTTTACTAAGAACAAAATACATACACAGTCACAACGATTTCTAGCTACGCAACATTTTATTTCGGGATATCAAATACAAATCTATAATCTCTTAAGACATTAAGAAATTTGGCACTAGGTGTAATAAATATATAACGAGTGCCTACTGTTTTCTATTGGTCAAACATTTCCATGTTTTCTCCTCCATTTCCATTGATTCTAAGTATATCTCGGGATTCTACACCATAGGTGCTTTCCACCACTTTTTTATATTTTAGCAGCAAAATAGATTCAAAAAGGTCTGCTAGCCTCCGATTGTTAGAAAAGACCTTTGAACCGTACATCAGATGTAGATAAATCCATTGCAACCACACAAAACAAAAAACGTCCCATCTCTAGCCTGTACAATAAAACGTGCACATGACACTCGCCCGTATTCCCCGAACAATAAGGTTTAAAATTGCACACAAATAAAAAAAACGGGTAAACGTAACAGTCGCGGGTCAAATTGGTTTTAATAAAATAGTGGTGTTTCATCAAAGGCCGTTTGTTTATTTCATATGATTACGTTATTGACGGGTTGCGTTGAACATTCAGTTTGTTTACTCTTCTCGTTATGTATCGCGAAAACATTTTGTTTCGATGTTTGCTTTAATCTCCGCTAAATTTGGTCGAAATTGCTCAAAAATAGAATGCGTTTTTGTGCAAAAATAAATAAAGAACGAAACATGTCTATGCGCTAACGCGTTAGAGTCAACCGGCCAAGTGCAATTCTGCGCGTGTTTGAAAGTTCCGTAATATACCATACAAATAAGTTATTTATACATCTGTATCTAATATGCACAATCCAAAATTCATCATTTTATGTTAAAGATACATTTTATCCAAAAAAACGTGTCAAAAACTCATATTCAAATCTTTTAAATTAATAAAGTTAGAGTCTTTATCAAGTCAACTTTATTCATTGAAAATTCTCTCGTAGAAATTGCGTTTTTGTGTGGTGTTATTGTTCCATCCAAGCAGTTATACTGACGAAGCAATGCATACAAGTGTTTTATCACTACATAGTATAAAACAAAGTCGCTTCCCGCTGTGTGTCCCTATGTATGTTTAGATCTTTGAAACTACGCTACGGATTTTAATGCAGTATTTATTAATAGAGTGATTCAAAAGGAAGATTTTTATGTATAATACATGCATAATACAGTGGAGGAACACTGATAATTTTAAATTTTTACTTTTAGGAGTAACGAAGTTCACCGGGTCAACTAGTGTTCAAATAATACCAAAAAAAATTTAACACACTTTACTATCTGGATATGCTTCGTAATAATAGACACTCGTACTTATGTACCTCTTGCTTTATACAATATTTTTCTGAAGGTCGCTGAAACTATTAACAAATCATATTATTAGGATAAAATGGCTGACATCGCTTTACGTTTTTAATAAAATCTAAACGTCTACGCCACAGTTTCTCAATCTTTCATTCACTAAAACTCGTTTTTTACTCGCAATATCATTCCTGCAAAGAAGCTCTTGTGTAACCGTGACAGATACTATGTTTATTGTTTATTAAATCAAAAGTTAACGGAATATTCCATAGTAATAATAAATAATTCCTTACAAAAATAGTTTACCTGGTTTTATGATATATGTAGTTGTATTTAAATTAAGCCACGATATTATTATGGAGTTAATTTTCCATTTCCTATTAAGACGAATTGCGTGCATCGTCTCGTGTCAATCTTATATGACTTAAGACTTAGAGCAAGTTCTCATGACAAGCGTTCAACGCGCGTACAACGCGCGCTAAATTTTTGTATAGTGTTCACATGACACACGATTGTAAGGCGTTGAAGGCGCGTTACCGCGGTCGCCGAGGTTCAGTGGAGTTCTTACATTTGAAGATGGACGTAGAAACAGTTTTAACGGTGATTTTATACCGATGGCATGAAATGAATATGAATATGAGGACGAGTTCTTCCCAACCCCGTCTCTTTAAATTCCTATCTGAATAATCGTTACTTGTCATTTCCCATATCGCAGGACGTTTCTCTATTTCGTTTATAAATAAATCTGTATTAAAAGCGTCGGATTCCATTTCCGACGATTTGTGGACGAACTATTGGACCCTTAAATACGTTTATTAACGTCAAAAGCGCGCGCTCAACTGAACGAAGACATAGAAAAACAAATGATCTCAAACCGCGCGTTGACGCGCGCTAACAACATGCGCTAGCGCTGCGTTTAACGCGCGCTTTATAAAAACGCGCGTTAGTATGTGTACGGCCTGAATAAAATGTGTGTAGTTGTAAGCGCGCGTTATTAAAACGCGCGTTGAGCACTTGTCATGAGAACTTGCTCTTAAGACGCCTAGGCGTTCTTACCCAGTTTGAGGAACACTGGTCCAGACATTTCTTTGAGCGTCATTTAGTCATATTTGAAATATATTTTCGCATTGTAAGATGTCTCATTAATCCCCGACTACGCTATCAAAGGTGAAGTACATAATTTAATGCAGAACATTTTAAAAGGTTTATTATTTTTTAAAACGAGATTTTTTTTGTGGATATAATTTTTTTCGACAGGTAATTAGTGAGTTGATAGTGTTTTTTTCAAGTCACACACTTAAGGTTATGGAACTTCAAACTTCTATGAGTCCGTTTTAACTTTATAATAATTCTTACGACTTTAAATGTTATCTTGTGAGGCTACTGAAATATATTTTATTTTTATTTTATCTATTTCTTATAGATTACTAAATTTCATATTAAATACTAGTCTTACGTATGCCTTAAGTAAAAGAAAATATCTGCAAAGATAAATAAACGATTCCAAATTGAAAATATGATTTGGCATATGTAGTTATGGTTGATATTTTTCTTAAACATTATTTAACATTTTAGTTTTAATAAAATTTTAATAACGTATCATTAGGGACTTTATTATACCTATAGCAAGTATATTGACTGTGTTTTTATAGACGATATTAAATTAATATTTTTTTATATATTCACACCAACACAGTATATTCACCGCCGGCAGAGCTTTGTCACACTGACTTCGTAGAATTGTGTATATCTTTTTCCATTTTTTTCAATACTGTATTCGACAGTTTTCAAAATATTTCCCGATGCCGTGTCTGTAGCGCAGCCACATCCCCCGCGGCCGTCCTTTGTCCTATCGATACTGTATCTGTGATTTTATTAACGCTACACTCTGCTCTTGACGGGAGACTAGATTAGTTTTCTGAGCACTGTGGAAATATGGTGTCGGTATTTTTTTTTATCTGACTGAAGTAGCAAACGAGCATGCAGTCCACCTGATGGTAAGTGGTCACTGCCGGTCATGAACATCTGTAATCAACTTCATACAGAACATAGGTTCTATCTGAAGTAAATCACAGATGCGTTGCTACTCCCGAGGACTATGATGGTCGCCTCATATAAAAGAGTGCCGGCAACCACACCCTTCTATCGAAACGCAAGAAATGCTCCACACTAGAAATAGGTGTGGCGGTGGTACTTCCCCGGTCAAACTACATTGGTTCTACCACCTTTTGAAATTGAAATATGGTATTGAAATATTCCCAAAAGGATCTTTTTAATGAAATTAGTAACTGTTTAGTTAAATAGGAGGTATATCAGGCAAAAATCAAAGTAGAAATATTATTAGAAGTCGAGAATAAAGTATCAAAGAAAGAGTGAGGTTAGATTAGGTTAGGAAAGGCATGAGAGGCATTTCGACTTATTGCTTAAAAGTAGTGTATGTAAAGTAAGGATATATGGCCTACCTTAGGAATAACTCATAACCTAATTTAGTTTGTTTATAAATAGAGATGCGCCGAATATTCGGTTGTTATTCCGTATACGGCGTATTCGGCACTTTTTTCACTATTTGGCGTATTCGGCGTATTCGGCCGAGTTATTTGGTTTTGGTGCCGAATATATTCGGTTCGAGTTTCTATTTTCTTTGCTACAGGGCACGGTAGCCAATAGTATCTTTATTCGATACACTTTCGCACTTGTTTTTTCAATAAGAAATGGTAAACCGAATAATACGGCTGAGTATTAAGTTCGGTAAAAGTTAAACCGAATAGTATTCGGTATTCACTTATTCGGTGAAACAACTAATCGGCCCATCTCTATTTATAAATGTCTGTGGGTGGCAGTTATCACTTACGGTCTAGACTTTCTATTTTAATAAATAAACCTTTTAAACCATATTTCAGTAGAGTGTAGTACATTTGTTACATGCAGAAATGGGTTTAGCGGTGATTTTACAGCTTCATCTACACGTACCTATTATAAATCAGATGACACTTAACAGAATGAACTCAAACACCATAAGAAACATGAGACTTGTAACACATTTTCATCGGATTATAAACAACCAGAAAAAGTGTTCGCGTAACAACAATGGCAACGTACCAGGGAATAAAAAGTGAGGTTTACAAGCATTATTCTCTAATGAACACTGTCCCAATTGTGAGGCTTAAATTGTCTCTGAATATGTCATGTTTTTCAAGATGGTTGCTGTTACAAAATGTTACATGATATACAAAATTCAAGTATATAACGCCACTCTGAATATTGCGCTATAGAATTGAAAGGAAGAATTTTATGTAGTTCGGCTTTAATAGTACCACCGTCACACCTGTTTCCTAATAACAGCACTTTTTTATTATTACTTTTCGAGGGGTAAACCTTCCGCCCGCCGCCGCCTTAAAAGGTACCCGACGCCGAGGGAGCGACGAAGGGTTATGTGGGATTTTTACCGCACTAAAACCCTCTAGGTGGCTGTCCTCAGCGCTACAAAGAGGACTCCGGAATCTCCAAAGGAACGGAACGGGCCCACCACTCCGTCTGGTCTTTACGATGGTTCGCGACCACATATACCGCCGTCCTTCCCGGGATCGCCTGACCGAACGGTTCGAGCTCCCACTTTAGACGCCTGCAACCTCGGAAGCCCCTTTTAATCGCCTCTTACGGCAGGCAGGCGATTCTGATCCCGAACCTACAGGGACGTTCTAATAACAGCACTGGTAAGCGGTACTGTGTTCAGAGTTTATGGGTAAGGGTGACATACTCATCCAAGGCGTTTCCAACTAAGTCCGTAGAGGTGGCAGAACATCTGTGGTCGAACTCATATAGGATTCTAATCTTACACACGCTTTCTACACTTATAGCCCCACACTAGGATTTTCTCCTGTGTCATGAGTACCATAGACACACACAAGACAAATACATAAACAGCACATAACATAAATCTAAACTCATCATTCAGACACCTTTCTGGCCGGGAATCGAACCCGGGACCCATTGCGAGTCAGACCGGTATGGTAACCGCTCCGCCACGCGATTCGTCAAAATTCTAATCTTACGTGGTATTTATTACCAATACAGTATTATCACACAATACCGTCTATGATTGTCTGTATCAGAGGAACATAGACGCTAGTGGCCACTTACCATGTGGATTGCATGCTCGTTTGCCACTTCCATGAAACATAAAAAATAATAACACAAACACAATGCATCCGCTAGATTCGTTTGTACGTTATCTGGGTCAATAGGGCAATACGGGTAATAGACAAGTAAACAATACCAGTTTTTACACCCCACTCAATACTTATTAGTGGCTCTATGTTATTCTCTACTTTTTAAATAAAAGAAACTTTGATTTGTAGCGTAATATTAAAAAATGAAACTTATCTGACAGCAAACACACTAATATTTGAAACTGCTTGATTCCTTTTAGTGAAACTTTGACTTTCCTTTATCAACATATAAGTATGGATAAAACTGCAATTACTATCTGATTTGGATTAATATTTACTTGTTTATACAAAAAAATTACATTAAATCGAAGATTAGAACTGATACCCGTAACTCAAGTTTAATCTTATAATGGGTATCAGAGTTCAAAAAAACCACCATTATAACCCAAACATTGTATAAACATAGAACATAGACATTGTAATAAAAGGTGTTGTACATTTTTCTGTTTAATAAAGATTATTATTATTATTCGAAATGGTTCTCTAATCATTATGCCAACTTTGATGAAACTTTACATAAGAAAAAAATATGCTTGCAATGTTGTTAATATTGTTGTAACTGTTACACTATAAAGTTGGATCGAATCTAATATGACGTCACGCAGGTACAGCCATCGAGGTTAAGAGAAACCGCTGCAAACCAACTGTATTAACAAAGCTAAGTAAACAACTAAGTATACCTTGGGTCAATAAAGTTCGTTAACCAAAAGAACAGTATTTAAACGTCCCTCTCGCTCGTACACTATATTGCATGAGCGAGATATATTAAAAGTCAATTTGATTTTAAATTTTTACTGAAACATATTCACAAGTAGGTCTGATTATTATATTTTCTCGCTTCTTCTTGAGTTTCGAAATAACAATAAACAAGTAACAACAATGAGATATGTAAAAAGATCGATAAAAACTCTTGTTATTGTGAAATGATTGCCAAAAAACTTTGGAAATTGACTACAGCCTTGGATTATTTATTGATTGTTACGTTTTGCACAATTATGTAAAATAATAAACAAATAACTTAACTTCTATTTTTATAATGGCCAATTTATTGGAATCCACGGTATTGAACTAAAATGAATAGACTTTTTTTTATTTTCTATGTCAAAAAACAGATAAAAATTGAATGAAGTCGTATTGTCATTAGTGACATATTATTAAAAGTTACAGGTGCGGTGCAACTTCTGAGGACTAAAATGGTCGCCTCATATGAAAGCCGGTAACTATACCAATCCACCAAAACGCAAGAACTGTTTCACGCTTGAAATAGGTGTGACCACATTACATCCACATTAACAGATGGTAGAACCAGTGTAGTTTGACCGGGGAGGTACCACCGCGACACCTATTTCTAGCGTGAAGCATTTTTTGTGTTTCGATGGAAGGGTGTGGTTGCCGGTACACATTTATATGAGGCGACCATCTTAGTCCTCGGGATTAGCAACACATCTGTGATTGACTTCAGATAGAACCCATGTTCTGTATGAAGTTGATTACAGATGTCCATGGGCGGCAGTGACCACTTACCATCAGGTGGACTGCATGCTCGTTTGCTACTTCAGTGACATCCCGGTCGATCTATGTTACTACCAAATTATGTGTACAAAAAAAAACAGATCATCTAAGGCACTAACACGTCCCCTTTCATTCACAGAAAGCTTTTGTTCTCAATTCTATCTTTAAAAAACATCTAAAATAGACCAGTAAACGTAATTATCTGCCTGAGCCATATAACGTAGGAAACTAGGCTGCGCTGCTAAAAAGCTTTTGCCTTCTGTGAGAGAGCAAACATGTCTATGCTAAATGCACCGAATGCGTATGTGTGCCAATTTAGTTAGAACTATGTATACGTATGTGTATATGTGTATAGGTACAATGTGTTTGTAAACGGAAAATATTCGTGACTACACTATTCATTAGACGGTGTCAACTTTTATATTACGGATAAGTTGTTGATATGGGTACTGACTGTAGTTAAAAAATTTTTTAAATCATGCTTGTAAACTGCAAGGTACATATATTTTTGAACTAAAATGAAATATACGAGTATATTTTGATTATATTAATTAAAGAAAATTAAAAAAAAATACTTTAAAAGTAGGCTTTTCAGATAATCCTTTATTTTCTAGGGTTCATAATTCTCATTTAAAACATTTGTCAGTGAATATGAAACTTAATCTCATTAATTCCATAGTTTATTTAGCTGTTAACTGTTTTTCATAATTATTGAAGTGAAACTTCTTTAGGCGCATGAGGGTAAAATTTTTACAGATGAAACGTCACGCCGGTATGCAACGGAAGTGTCGGAAAAGAGAGAGAGAGTGATCGAGACCGATTGAGAGAGAGTAAGACAGGGCGAACGTAGCATGAGCAACTAGCCGTGGAGTGAGAGTAGGGAGCAAGCGAGTGAGAAAGATTGAGAGAAAAAGTGAGACAGAGCGAACGTCGTATCACGCCTTTTTCCCTTCCTCTTAATCTTGGAAATTTAAAGTTTTAGATTTGTATAAATATAAACAAGATTTATAAATTAGTTCGCCAAAGAAGTTTCACTTCTGACATGTGTACTTTGTACGCACGCATGTTTTTTTTATATGAAACAGCGTTACCTTTACATGCTTGCGAATTATATTACTCCATAGGTTAAGTTAAAAAATACAGTACGATGGCATAGCCCTCATAGTGTTACGGGGTCACCGTTATCGGTAGAAATCAGTTACGAAATTCACATCAAAAATAATCGATGTCTTATCATATCTAAGTAGCATGCCACATATTCAAGTCAGCCCACATCCACACCCTTACAAAGAAATGGAACAATTACTTCACATTACAAATAGCTATGATAACAGATAGGTTGGATTTACAAGAGCAGTGATAGCCTAATGGTTGAAACTTGCCCTCTCAATCGGAAAGTCTGAGGTTCAAACCCTGGCATGCACCACTGAGTTATGTGCGTATTAAAAAATAATTAACACTGCTTTTCGGTGAAAGAAAACATTGTAAGGAAATCTACAAACCCGAGAGTGTTTTAAAAAAAAGTTCTCGGGGGGTGTGTGAAGTCACCAATCACCAATCCGCACTTGGCCAGCGCGGTGGACTATGGCCTAAAACTCTCTCATTCCGAGAGAAGACCCGAGCCCAGCAGCAGGACAATAAAGGGATGACAATACAAATAGTTTTGACTTGGCAAGTACCATAGGTAAAGGTAATGTTACAAGCATATCTGCCAAGTCGAACCGTACTACTTGTATTACTACTACCACAGTAGGAGTTCCAGAAGTAGACCAAATACTTAAATCAAAGCTAATCAGCACGATGCATACGTGCCATTAGATAATATAAACCGTAATCGTACCATTTGTATACATATTAGCACAAACGCTCGTGACATGCGCATTCGATAACAATCGGTGTAATACGGTCGTGTGAAGTGGAAAAACTAATAGCTCTCGAGCAAACCGTGAGATGAACGGGTTAGGCTAATTACTTAGCATGTATATGCTTATGGACGAAGTCAGGGGCATGTGGAATTAGTACTAAGTGTTCTTTATTTTTATGCGTCGCTACATGTGTCGTATGGCGTCTTAAATATGCTCCCAATCTTTCTGTGTTTTTTTTTTATCAGACTTAAGTAGCCAAACAAGCATGCAGCCACCTGATGGGTAGCGGCCACTGCCGTCCATGGACATCTGCAATCAACTACATACAGAACACGGGTTCCATCTGAAGTCAATCACAGATGCGTTCCTACTTCCGAGGACTATGATGATCGCCTCATTTAAAAATGTGCCGGCCACACACAACACACCCTTCTATCGAATCGCAAGAAATGCTTCACTCTAGAATTAGGTGTGGTGGTGGTACTTCCCCGGTCGAACTACACTGGTTCTACCACTTTGAATATGTTATATCGTAGAAGGCAACTAAGGGACACAGTCCAAGAGGTAGTTAGCAGTCTTATGCATATCATCAACGTTTACTGTATCTTCCGTGGGAGATCTATTCAATTAATTGGTCAACCCTTTAAGGTCCTCCACTGACCGTAGGACAATAGGTCTATTTAAAGTATTCGCTCGTAGTCACAACTAGTCTATGAGTGGATCTCGAAGAATATCTAAGAATATGTAAGGTGATAATGTACTTTTTTGCACGATACAAGGATGTTTTTTAATTCTAAATGTGTTTTTGTATTTATTTTGTCGTCTTGGTAGGCTTAAAGTCAGACGAAGGATGGCGGTATGTGTGGTCGCATACCGTAAAGACCAGACGGAGCGATGGGCCCAGCCGCCCATCTGTGAGGAGCCCGATAAGGCAACGCGCTCAGAGGACTCCGGTTGCGTTACTTTGGAGATCCCGGAGTCCTCTTTGTAGTGCCGAGGTCGATCACGGGGGGTTAGTGCGGTAAAAATCCCACATAACCCTGTGTCGCTCCCACAGCGTCGGGTACCTTTTGAAGGTTTCTCCCCCTAAAAAAAGAGGCGTAAAGTCAGGCATTTAGCCTAGTCGGAGGTCTTATTAGTAGTCGAGGAATGTCCAACGTACGTTGTCCGCCAAACTGTAATTTTGCCCACCTTAAACCTTACCCAACTATATGGTTTAATCCTTCAATGAGAAAAATATTTGCAGCGACTATACTTAGCGAATGTCCTTAGAGTGTAGCAAATCGATAAGCGTCGTACAATAAACTCCTTGTCCATGATATATTTGATAGTGTATTAACAACATTATTATGTTATGCCAGAAGTCCATAAATCAGTTGTCGGTCCGTGCTACATTCGCTTAATTACAGTAATGGCCGTCGATTTTTCATCATCATTTCGTCGGTGATTAATTGTTCAATTATCGTTTTCTGCGCGCCGCGACCGCGGGAGAGCAACGCCAGAATGTTTCAATGTGTACAGATAAATGAAAATTAATTGTCTGGATGTAATTTCCAAATGGAAAGGTGTCGGTTATCAATAGCATTGTTCTCTTTTCCTAGGATGTGACCGGGGCGACTAAAAGGCAAAACAGTAAGACAGGCAGCAGTGTCTTCTCGTGTAACATTAACATCTACAGCGGTCACCAACCTGCTGGTACGCGCATTGGTGACCACTGTGGATGTGCGTGTCACTATTGGCGATAACTCGCGTTAGCATATTTGAAAATACTGTGGCCTCAAAGGTCTGATGAATGAATGAAATTTTAAGTATTTCCCGAAATCTTTTTTCTGGACATCATTTTATTCTACCGACCTTTAAGAATAGGTCCTATACCAGTATGACATATACTAGGACCCTTGTTATAATCCTCGACCAAATAAATTCACACTTAAAATACCACAATAAATTATGCAGAAAGCGTATTTTTTGTGGATTATATTACGTGATGACCTCTGGACATTTCTATTTGTCAAATCAAAAAATGCTCTTGATATATTATGGCGTAAAACAATTTAGAGCAAAATGCAAGTTTAGAGCAAAACATTTCAAATTATTCCTAGGCTATACATCTCTCATGAGTTAAGACATCATTCATAATCTACGGGAAGAGAGGACATGATGGTATTCAAGACCAACACTAGACGGCACTCATGGCCACAGGAAATCATCATGTAAGAGTATCATATAAATGTTATTATTACATTGTATCTAAACTTAACCGTTACTGCGGATTAACTACAAGGTAACAGATTATTGTGACAATCCCTGTATTGTCAATTGAGTTAAACGTGGTTCAATCAACTAAATCAAAGTGAGGCGCATTTTTCTGAATACCTTGGAATTTCAAGTTCATAAGATTGAAGTAAGAAACGAGCATTCAGTCCACCAGTGGTAAGTGGTCACTGCAACGGCAACTGTAAACAACTTCATACAGACCAAGGGGTCTATCTGAAGTCAATCACAGATACGTTGCGACTCGCGTGGCGGAGCGGTTAACATACCGGTCGGACGCGCACCGGACGGTCCCGGGTTAGATTCCCGGCCAGACAAGTATCTGAATGATGAGTTTAGATTCCTATTCTGAGTCTGGGTGTTTATGCATTCGTCTTGTGTATGTACATGGTACCCACGACATAGGAAAAAAATCTGCTGTGTGGCTATAAGTGTAGAAAGCGTGCTATTGCTGCGCCCGAGGACTAAGATGGTCGCTTTATATAAAAGTGAGCCAGTAAGTGAATCCTACATCAATGACTTCATACAGTGATACATATCTAAGAACCAAGTTAGAAAGGCTCATTAAATTTTAGAAGACATTCAAACCAAAACACAGCAGCGCTTACTTGAGAAAAATGAAATAGCGTTTGAATTCTCAAATCCGAACCACAAAAGGAATTCCACATTCAAAAATAAAAATTACTTACATTACCAAATAATCACCTCTGCTATAAATAGATTCATAATAGCTGTATATTACTATACTTTGTCATAGCGTCATAATTTTTACAAAAGTAAACAGTCTTCTATTTCTGACTATAAAATACTACATATTATTTATTAACTGAGGATGTTAATAGCATTTGCATAGAAACCGCATAAAGTACTGCATAAATTATACGCACTTAACCTACTAGGTACGCGAGTTATATCATAGTATGAAGGTCATAATATAAATATTAAGATATTTCAATAGCATTTCACGATGGCACCTTGCATAGTCTTAATTTAGTAGTAAATTGCGTTGATTTTCTGATTGTTGATACGCCATCGTGAGATGCAACATATATACAAAAGAAAACTACATGTGAGAGCAATTTAAAATGTTTTACGTTCAATGCAAACTTTGTATAGCTATTGTATTGAAGATATGAGGTAATCAAGCAATAGATAACAAGTTAATGATGCACGACAAGTGCACTTTTGTGTAATTGGTGACATAATACGGCCTTGTAGACGTTTTCTCGGAAGCATCTGTAATGAGGTTGAGGACAACATAGATTTTCACATTATTTTTTATGTTTTCGCTTGCTAATCCCCGTGTAAAATTATCCGTTCCATTGGTGTTTTATGAGGCAACAGCGAATGGTTCAGAGGTCATTAGGTTTTGTATCAATTGTTACGGCAATAGCACAAAAAGCCAGAAAACGTATTTTTGTTTAATTTTCGCTAATATATAAATCTTTTGGGAGCGGAGGAATGTCAGACAATGTTTTTGAAGGTAAATTATACCTTTACACCAACATGCATCAACATAACAGATAAATTATTAGAAAAAAGTAATTCCCACGACTTTAATGAAAACGACTCGACATCTACCATCGATCTCTTTCATGATGGACTTGAAGCGTTCAAAAGAAAAATATATCGAGTCTTACTCCTCCCTTAACCCAACCCAAATCTACAAGCTATATAATTTCGTGTTTTTATTTTTTCTCTTTGTAAACTTTTTAATTTGAAATTAAAAGTATGCACTTTTAATTTCAAATTTATGTATTTTTTTATGAGTTTTGTTATTATATTACCCTTATATTTGTGTGTATCTATGTGTGTTTATGTACTCTTATATGTTAGCTGTCTTCATTTCTAATTAAAATTCCATGTTATTTTTTTGGCCTCTGTTATTAATTTTGTTAATGAAGCATTGAATAAATAAATAAATAAAACTCAATTGATATTGATATTTAATATATTTTTAATGGATAATTTATTTAATGTTCAAAATTATTAGGTTTACTTTATTTTTTAATACCTTTATATAAATGAAAATATTACTCTCTTAACAAAACGACCTTTTCTGTATAAAGTACGTAAAGTCTAAATAACTTTTACCGCGGCGCATCCTTTCTAAAAGCGTAGCGCCTAAAAAAATATAAAACTAAGGCTTTAAAGGAAACCGCGGAAAAAACACTGCATCAGTTACGGCAGTATATCCAAGTTTATTTTTGCCTCTCGCTTTTATGGCCGCGATGAAAACAATATTGAAAATATGAAATCACAGATAAAATAAATTGATTTGACAGTTTGTATTCATTCAAATTAATATTATACATAGAATATGTTTTCATTATAATTTCAGGACTTGACTGAAATGTGGGCACAGGTCACGTCACAAAAAACTATTAAAATTATATACCTAAATATTTTTTTCTTACTACGTCTTTATCGGCGTTAATAACTTAATTTAAATTCCTAATCATGCCAATCGGTAGCAGTCTACAAAAGTCGAGATTAATGATGCAATAGTAAGAACTTTTAATTTTTTTAAATCGTTTTATAAATATATTAAATAACATATTTTAAATTAAAGCAAAATATAACGTTACTTATACTATACTATATACTTACACCATATAAATAAATATTATAACCCATAAATCAAAGTATTTATATACTTATATATACACTTATATATTAAAATTAATACCTATAAAAAGAAAAAAAAACATTATATACTTATAACCAAAACCCAGTAAGTACCCAAAACGCTGGCAACATTGCCTCGTTGGATGGAAATACTAAATCCTTTGCCCGAGGTAAGCTCAAGCCCTTTGATCATTGATAAATTTTTATTTTATTTTTTTATTAATTTATTACATACATTTGCACATTATATGAATCGGTAGATTTTAACAAGCTATATAGAATGTAGGTATGTCAACTTGTTCCCCAACTCTTATTTATCTCTTTGTATATTAACTTGTAAGTAAGTAATTGATCATAGACTAGCTGAACCACGACTAGCTGAACCACGCAGCTTCGCCTGCGTTAAAAAATCGATGTGTCGATTGTCCCGTGGGAATAAAATATTTTCTCACGGTAAAAAATAGCCTACATGTTAATCCAGAGTGTCAGCTAACTCCTTACCAAATTTTATGACAATCGCTTAAATCGTAGGTATACACGTGAAGAAGTAACAAACATACACACTCACAAACTTTCGCCTTTATAATATTAGTATGAAGTATGATAATAATTTGACAACATTAAGCTACTTAGCAGGTTGCTAATTACGTAAGTCAAATGTCGTTTAATTTAATTTAATTTAATATTTTTGCGTTTTTAAATTTTCTTCGTTAAAATCATAAAATGTTTATATTTTTAAGTTATTTGCTTTAACAAATGGTAATAATTAGGTATACCTGTAAGTTTAGGAATATCGTATGAAATAAACGTATTAACGACTAAAAGTAAATTAAGTTCATTCACCTGTTTTTTTGTTGTCGAAAAATTAATTTAAGATATTATAATTTGAAAAATGTATAATGAATTCTTTAAATTTAAATAGGTAGTTTTATTCGATACTATTTCAAATACATTCAATATATAGACAAGATAAAAAAATAAAACAACAAATCTACTATTTTTTTTCAGTCCTCCTAATATATTTTTATGAGTATATGCGATATGCAGGTGTGCGGAATTTAATTTTGATATTGTTTTAAGGAATTATTTATTTGTAACCTACGGCGGTGGTAGCTATACATACTCGTTCCACAACTTTTTAAATCAACCTATAACCTATTACCTGCGGCACATTATATAACTATTACAAATAAGAAACCTTACAAAAATAAATTACAATTATATTTTTTCTTTTGTTTCAGGTAAGAATGCTGTTTTATTATTGTGAGGTAGCAAGAGTTTACAAATTATTCCGTGTATTAATCAAGTAAGTTATTATTTTATGCTAATTTAATTTCTTATATTAAAACTGATGTAATTAAATATTATCTTTTTAGTTACTGATCAAGTATTATAGAGACTTTGGCTAAAGATTAAATGTATGCCTACATAACTCTGAAACAGCGTCCAAAAATGTTAAATAAATTGTTTTAGTGGTGGTGTGTGGCCACAAATGGTGAGTATTTGGATCATCTACAGTGCCATGAAGCTTACAAACACAGATAAATTATCATTAGTGTACATCGTATTTAATATACGATATATACTTAACTTGTTGTCGTGTTTAATGTACCTATTAGTGAAATAATGTATTGAAGTAATTTTAGCTATTATTAGGATATGAAGGTCATATGCTTTGCTACGAGCTACGCTTTGTATTCCTAAGACGCTGTCAATGAGAAATAGAAACTATAACGTTGAAGTATTAAACGGTCCTGCAGTCCACCTGGTAATTGATCACTACCTCCTATGGAAATGTGTGAGGAACTTCATATAGTACAAGGGTCCTAACTATGTTTTGCGTTGGTTAACGTAGAATACGTTAACCAACGCAAAACATAGTCCACAATATTATTTCATCAAAGCCTCCGCATTACCGAAATGTAGAAATAGCACGGACAGAAAACAATAAGCGTCATTTGTAGGCGAGATTAATTTCATTAGCGTTCGGGCTTTGTTGTCGCCATAATCCGGCTTGGTGTTGTCGCCCTACTGTAATGCACGGGAGACTCATAATTCACTATTCCCCCCCCCCCCCCCATCCCCCCAGTTTAATATCGCCAATAACGCAACTTTTTTCCTCCCCGCCTAGAGCGTAATTTCCCAGTCCTGAATTATAACTCCATGAATCATGGCCACACCGTATCGTTTTTCGGCGCGGGATACGAATGCGAAAATGCGAATGGTTTATTTATTGCCACCGTACAGTTCTCGGATCGCGCGAATTATTTGACGTTCGACGGATCTGAATAAATATGGTGCGGGGACGAATGAATGGTTTGTTTTGCCCGCTACGGAACGGAGGGCGAGCGGGATCACTATCGAATAGACATTATGTTATCATAATACAATCAATTTGGGTAACATTGAACAGCGGTGTAACTTTGAACAAAGTTGTGAAAAAAATATATTAATTTATTACATGGAAACTTCTTGTTGTTTCAATATCGTACCTGCGTAAAATGGTTTGCCAAAATGTTGTATTATCAATGAAAGTAAAAAAAGGTACCTGTCAATGACATAATTTTAAAAAATACCGCCTTTTCCGTAGTGAAGTTGTTGCAAGTGTTTGATGCTTCATTTTGAAATAGCAATTATAATATAAAACTTACCGTGAACAGGAGTGTTTTGGTGTTTATCTTTAAAATGTATATTGTATATTATTATTTTGAAACTGTACTATCCGTATCCCATGTTGAATATTGCGTAAAACTGTTAAACTTTTGACGACGTCGAAATTGGATGTTATATGGGTAACTTTGAACGGTTCAAAGTTACCTGTATCATAAAAAAATATTTTTTTCGGAGGCTCAGGGTCGCTCAGCGTGCTATGGAGAGGGTTATGCTCGGAATTTCGCTACGAGACATGATTCGCAACGGTGAAATCCGTAGACGAACGAAGCTTACCGACATAGCTCTCAAAATTGGCAGGCTGAAGTGGCAATGGGCCGCCACATCGCTCGTAGGACCGATAACCGATGGGGAAGAAAGGTCCTCGAGTGGCGACCATGTTTAGGCAAAAGGAGTACCGGTCGCCCCCCTACCAGATGGACCGGTGACCTGAAGAAGACAGCGGGAAACCGTTGGATTCAGAGGACACAGGACCGGTTGGAGTGGCGCCATTTAGGGGAGGCCTATGTTATGTCCATGTTCCGTCCATCCTTTTTTTTTTTTGTTTTCGAGGGGGAAACCTTCCAAAGGTACCCGATGTTCCGTTCATCCTATGGATGGATGGAATAAATAATCAAAAAAAACCTAGTATCTTATTTTACCACCAAACTGATCGACCTTGATTCATATGGCAAGACCAAGTTGTCTATTGTATTTATATATCAAAATAAATGTATTTTTTATAGATTTGGTTTTAATTAACAAAAATATGTTAATTAATTTTACTCAGACCTTAAAATATTCGATTAATGACGGATTTTATATCCTCAAAAAATTATATTCAAAGTTACCCAAAACTAAGGATAACTTTGAATTTGAGTTTTAGGGGTAATTGTGGATAGTTTAATTGTTTTCTCCGTAAATTTATTGTGTTAGATTAATAAACCAGCTAAAAAGGACACTATTCATTTAATAAAAACAAGGTGCAATAAATATAAAACAGATTATAATATCACAAATATTGTAAAAAATGTTCAAAGTTACCCAAATCGAGTTTACTCGATCGGTAAATAAATGATGGAGTCGATGTCAGTATGTGTGATTTCTGATTGTTTTTACAGTAAATATGATTGTTGATGTTTGTTTTAGTAGTTTTCTGGTATACAGTGGTTATTCTACAAAGTTAAGCAAAGTTAGGCGCGATTAAGAATTGGATAGGATCGGTCTTTGCTTTGTTAACATTTCCTTCAATCTTGAAAAAGCAAATGGCACGCAAAGTCATGTTTTTGTAACAAACATATGACATTGCTTGCCATTTGCCTTTGCTTTGTTAAGTGTCCTAATAAACTTTTCCCCTACAGGGACATAAAAATGGACAGATACATTGTGTAAAATAATAAAATACCTCTATTGTAACTTTGTCCTATAATTTCATTAAATGCACTGCAATCCGATGAGGATGTCACTGCATTTAAGGACAAAGCTGCAATAAACACGAAAACGTCATTTCCATTATTGTCCGCAGGCAACAATAACATTTAATATTATATTATTTGCTTTGTTTAAAATAAAATAATAATTAAAATGTCAGTTTGACTACATGTGAAATATGCATGTAAAACGATTGTAAATAGTGTTAAATACCGGTTTTTCATTATCATCCTCGTTAATAACATGTTGATTGCTATGCAAATAAACCGGTTTTGAAGAAAGAATTTTAATTATCAACGATAAACTGTCACTTTTAAACTAGCAATCGTTGTTATTTTTTGTTATTTTCTGAAATAAGTTGGTAGTATTTAATCAAACAATAGTTTTCACTAAATACAGAAATCTACTAATATTTATATGGGACAAAATCGAGTTGCAGAGGTCCGTATATAAAACATTTTTATTTTATTTATATTTTATTTTATTTGGGAAACAAATGATTACATAGTAAATTATTAAACAACACAACAAAATTAATACTAAGATCAGTGAAGCTTTCCATGTAGGAATTCATGGCATACATAAGGTTACTATCAAAAAGTTTTCAGTATCGAAATGTTTTAAGTGATATATTTCATGAGTTAAATAAGTTTAAAACCATTCAACTGTGAAGGTACCTTCGCCACACCTACCTACTTCTAACGTCAAACAATTCTTGCGTTTCGTTGGCTGTGAGGTTGCCACTCTCATGTAAGGCGACCTTAGTCCGAGCAGCTACACATTGGCTTCAAACAGGACCCCTATTCTATATAAAGTTACAAATGTCCATGGGCTAGTGATGTAACGAATGTCATTATTTGAACATTCGCGAATGCGAATGCAAATGCGAATGTCGGTTTTTTCAGCTTTTGATATAGGGTGCCAGAGAATCTAGATTTGACAACCTTTTTTTATCTACCTGAAGTAGCATACGAGCATGCAGTCCACCTGATGGTAAGTGGTCACTGCTGCCCATGGACGACTGTAATCAACTAAAGTCAATCACAGATGCGTTGCTATTCCCAAGGACTATGATGGTCGCCTTATATAAAAGTATGCCGGCAACCACAACCTTCCATTGAAACGCAAGAAATGCTTCGCGCTAGAAATATGTAGGTGTGGCAGTGAAAATTCTTCGGTAAAATTAAATTAAAATCTTAATATAATTGTAATTTAGCATTGCGTAATCCTTCTCTATATTAATTGTAACCGTGCGTAATTCCATACCCCTCCGCCTGCGGCAAGTATCTTACAAACGAATCACAAGTTTTTGTTTCACGTATTAATATATAGATAACGTTACGATTTTACATACAGTCCGTGCTTGCCCCACTGAACAAATATTGAACTGAACAAGTGGTTTGTTTTTGCGTTCTACAGACCCGTTCGTGCGAACTTTATCGGCGATAGATGTGCACTTTGCCGAATTAGCAGCCGCAATTCATCGTGCATATGCATTATGCATGCATGCGATATGTACGCTATGATTGGGAATAGGATAAGATTCTTTTTTTATCGGACAGTTCTAGCAAATGAGCACATTTTTTCTATACGATTAAAATAACTTACCAACATGCAGTCCAATCTGATGGTGACATCTGTACACTTCATATAGAAAAGGAGTTCCAGATGACGTCACAAGGACTAAGATGGTCGCCTCATATATGTATAACTAAACCAGTTGCTATATATGTTTATTAATATGTTAACCACAAAGGTTCTAACCATTTTTGAGGAACATATATGTTTTGAAAGAAATTAAATGAACTGACTTAGAAAATTGCTAGTGCGTTTTGTCAGTCATGACCTACGCTGCCGAAACCTGGACTCTGACATTGGAACTAGTCCACAAGTTCAGAGTAGCTCGGTGATCGATGGAACGAATAGCTCGTTCCATAGCTTGATGTTTATTTATGGAATAAAACCCATAATACGAAGATTCGGCAAAGAACCAGGGTAACCGACATAGCCATACGAATTAGCAAGCTGAAGTGGCAGTGGACTGGCCACATATGTCGGAGAAACCATGGCCGATAGGGCAAAACTTAATATTTTTGACTTGAGAATAAAAGTTAGCTCCAGTGTCTTGCCTTACATTTAAAAGAAATAGTTAAATTTTTACATGTCACGCTATCGTATTTGCTATCGCAACTGCTCGTTACTGGAAATGGTTAGATAATTATGTAAATAGTAATGGATCAGTAAAAGAAGCGTGCTTAGATACTGTCTATAATGGCCGGAAAGAAAAATGAGGTGTCAGTAATTTAATTCTAATGGCGATACAAATGCTTTTAATTACGCAATTAACTGTTGAGATAGATATTTTTACCTCGTTTTTAATTATTTTATACGCTGATGTAGATTTTAAGATATAAAAACTTATATTTTCTGTGATATGGAACTAACTCACTTTCACATGAGGCGACCATCTCAGTCCTCGAGAATAGCTGTATTTAACTTACATATAACACTAAAGAACTGTAGTGACCGACGTAGCTGTAAGAATAAGCAAGCTGAAGTGGCAGTGGGCTAGTCACATGTGTCGTATAACCGATGGCCGATAGGCTGGAGGGCTTCTCGAATGGAGACCACGGGTCGGCACACGTAGTGTAGGACGCCCTCCGGCTCGCTGGACCGATGACCTGAAGAAGGTTGGTGGCAGTAGCTGGATGAGAGCAGCGGAGAACCGAGCATTGTGGCACACCTTGGGGTAGGCCTATATCCAGCAGTGGAACGAATAGGCTGAAGTGATGATAATGATGATCTATACGAAGTTTAATACGTAACTGACCGAAGATAAGATTTACCTGAATACAGACACGAATACTTAGCAACGCCTGAAGGCTAAGTTGGAAAATCTTAGAGATTGTTTACACAGAAGGAGGTGTGAAGGTAGTGCATCCGAAGTCGAACCACAAAGTTTTACACATTACATAAATAAGTTGAACCACAAGTTCTTATTAAAGAATACTTAGTAAAATATTTTCTGGAGTATCCGACAAAAGGTGAGAGATCGCCTAAAAACGAATGTCAATATATCACGTAACTATCGGTAGTGAACCTCCTAGCTAGTTTTAGCGATTTTTATGGATTAAATACCTGATTTACAAATTTGGCTATGACCAAATTGACCAAATTAGCTAACAACTTCTTCAGACAAAAGTAGTCGATTCATCCAGATATTGATGTTGGATACATAGGAATTTATTGTAGTATCTACAAAGAGTGGCCGTCGTATTGGAAACAAGAACCTAATTAGTACAAAAGAACCAAATTAATGTGAACAGCAACCTAAATTAAATATCATATCTGCCCATGAACCACTAGATGAACAATACGTGCCTCGTATCAAATATCCAGTAAAGTTGCTCGTCTCGTAAACGACTCCACAGTCCTCTAAGAGGAATCTTAACGACCATCCAGTCCAAAATAACGTAACAACGGTTGACAAAACGAACAAAAGCGTAGTCCGCGATGGGTGAGGATTGACGCGCGCCGGCCCACATCGCCTCCGCGCCGGTATTCGGTTCCCGAATGCCCGGCCGTTAAGTGACGCTCCTATTTATACGACGCATCGGCGTAAAGTGGACGGTGTTGGCTTGTTAAGACGTTTTCCTTTAGGATAAACGAGGGTTGTGTCATTAACTCGGATGCAGATGACAGCTATTCAAAGTTCTTTCTATAAAACCTTACGATCCGGGTGATGACCCGCGTGGTGCAGTGGTTACCATACCGGTCTGACACGCAGTCGGTCCCGGGTTCAATTCCCGGCCAGAACTAAATGATGAGTTTAGATTCTTGTTCTGGGTCTGGGTGTTTGTGTATACGTCTTTGTGTTAGTCCATGGCACCCAAGACACAGGAGAAAATCCGGCTGTAGGGCTATGAGTGTAGAAAGCGTTTTAAGTTTAAGTTTTATTATCGTATTGAAAACAAGAACCTAAAGGGCGGAAAATAAACAAAATACAACAGCAAACACATACTTAAAATTAATATCGTATATGTTTATAAACAAGACAACGAACAAAATGTGCCTCGTATCAAATATCTAGCAAAGAGTTTTCGTAAACGACTCTTAACTCCTAAATCCTTTAGAAAAATGTGCAACGACCATCCAGTCAAACATAACGTAACCATTGTATGGTTCACAAACGAACACAAATCTAGTCCGGGATGATTTCCTTAGTGTTTCATGAGGAATCTTCATGGCACAAAACGTCAATTTAAATGAAACAACACAAATATCCAATAGGACTAAAGTACCCCAAATATCCAAAATCTGACAACAAATTCAGTGATTCATTACTCACGTAAATAGACTAGAATCAGGTTCAGTATAGTTGAATTAAGTTCAATTCAGAAAAGAAGAAATTATACCCCTTCGTGCTTCAGTTGGGTTACATTACAATCATCATAAGAACATTAGCCGTAATAAGCCGAGGCTATATCAAATGACCTGTACTCAGTACAGATTGTTTGTAACAGGAAACGGTACTCCGAAGGTCCGCATATACTGGTACTTTTTTGCTCGTAGGTCCAAATATACCTATTTCTTTTATCAGCGCAATAATTCGTTCCCCTTTAAGCCACATCGAATTATGCGATTTTTCCATGTCTAGTATAGATCAACATAAAACAACGACGGAAACAATCGATGTAATGAGTCAAAGCCATGTCAGATCACCTGTACTAAAAACCGATTGTTCGAAACAGGGAACGACGAAGGTCCAAATATACCGGTCGCTCTATTTCTGGCTTCGGCACGCTAATGACCGATGCGTCATACGTTCCGCTTTTTTAAAGACAATAGTCGAAACAATAAACATTTGCTTTACTAATGGCCGCTGCTAATCCGGTATTGAATGACAGTGTCTACGTTAAATAAAATAACAAACATTCGTAATTTATTTCGTATCTGTTTCAAAATCTCTTTTTATGTAATAGAAGTAGTGTTAAAGTATGTAATTCTCGCAAACGTCGATAATCAACTCCATAGATCATTGAGACGAAATGTATTGAAAATGTTTGTTCCTTACTAATTGCTTTAAAACAGAAAATAGTATAGTGCAGTATGCTCTTAATATGAAGTAAAAAGGTAGTGCCAATTTAAATAAACTACACACTTTCAGAATTACTTACTACAATACAATTACGAAACGGTCTAGCTACGTTATTGTAGTATTATAACAACAGCTTCTGTTCAAGTCGAAAAAAGTAAATAATTATGTAATTCATATTAACTGGAACTCTGGAAAATAATTATCGTCATAGAACGCTTATAGAAAGCTTACAGAACGTTTATAGAACGCTTTTACACTTTCACAAGGATTTTTCTTTGTCATGGGAGCCATGGGAACACACAAAGGCGTCCGGAAAACAAAAATCTAAAGTCAGCAATCAGATATCTATCCGGGAATCGAAGCCGGAACCCCAATCTCAGTTCAGTATAGCCAAAACCATCTTCAGTTACGTTACTAACATTTCGATCGAATCGTGATCGCATCGACGACCGCCACGACATGCCATACGATGCGATCGGAGCGGACGCTCCATCAATCAAAGTCCAAGAGCCACGCCCATCTTGGCAATCAAATAGCGATACCAGACCTACCCTAATGCTGTAACATTTGATTTCAAATAGATTTCTTGGATTTCTCAAGGGCATTGTGGTGGCGAGCGAGGAATTCGCGAATCGCGAAAGTGTGTCGCTGTTAATTGTGTCTAAATATTTGTGTCGTTTACCGTTGAATGAGGCCGTTGGGTTTTATGATCGGACTTTTTTAAATTTCTTTTTTTGTTAGATAATAAAAAAATACACTCATCGTCGCAAACTAGGATTTTCTCTTGTGGGATCATACATAAAGGCCAATTAACATACACTCAGATCGAAAAGTGTTTTTTTTTAATAGTAGCAAACGAGCATGCAGTCCACCGGTAAGTGGTCACTGCCGCCCATGGACATCTGTAAGCAACTTCATATAGAACATAGGTTTTATCTAAAGTCAATCACAGATGCGTTGCTACTCCCGAGGACCAGTATGGTCGCCTCATATAAAGTGTGCCGGCAATCACACCTTTCCATCGAAACGCAAGGAATGCCAGAAATAGGTGTGGGGGTGGCACCTCCCCGGTCGAACTACACTCATTCTACCACCTTATTTTGATTTTTTATTTTTTCATATTTCATCGAATCTGTAACCCATAAAACGTCCCAGATCAGTATGTTGACCGCTTTACTACGCGCATCATCAAACATCTTCACGGTGGACTAAACTTACAAATATGCATGGGACTGACTGATGCTTACCTTTATTATAGAACTAGTTGACCCGGCGAACTTCGTTTCATCTAAAAGACAAAAATCTAAAATTATCAGTGTTTGTCCACTATATCATACATGTATTATACATAAATTCTTCCTTTTGAATCACTCTATCTATTAACAAAATTGCATTAAATCCGTAGCGTAATTTTAAAGATCTAAGCATACATAGGGACAGACAGCGAGAAGCGACTTTGTTTTATACTATGTAGTGATTAGCGTAGCTAGTAAACGAAATAGGGAGTAACATCAAACTTATCGAACGCAAATCAATAGAAATAGAAATCGTATACTCTACTAAAGTGTTTTAAATTTTGGTTTGATTTCCAAAGATGCATAACTATTGGCTAATGGCTAACTTTGCCCTGTCGTTTTAGCGTGATGGCTTGTACCTATAGGTTAAAACTTTTACCATATTTTCCCGTTAGCGCGCCTTAACAGCTCCCATTAAATGTTTCAGTTTCTGTGTCATAAAAATAAAACGTTCGAAAGATGGCCGAGAGAGCCGTTGAAATAATTATGCCGATCGTACCCGCAACCTAATGACCCATTCTTTTCGACGCATTTAAATATTCACGACGAGCGAAAACGTTAAAACAAACGTACGAGCGAAGCGGACAGTTTAATGAAAATCGTTGCGGAAAATCTTTACACATAAAATTCAGTACGTATGTTTGTGGCCGCAAAACTCGAAAATTAGTCGATAAATTGACTTGAATTTCGTACATGTTGTAGCTTTTCTGTGCAAAAGTGTTTTTTACATATTTTTAGCCCTGTCTGAGTAGGAGGGAGATGTTTAAAGGCTTAAATAAAATCATGTTACGGGCTGTCACGCAAGTATTGTATTTAGAAAGAATATGTCAGATCATTGTAACGTTTCTCAACAGTCCACTCATTTATTACTATTCGCTTAACCTCTTGGCTCAGCCCGTTTTAATTACGTTTGCCACGGTAATTTTTTAATCTTCAAAACCGTGTGCTTCAGATAAATCTGACTAGTAGTTTTTGCGTAAGAGGGAACATACGGACATCTATAATATTGGTAAAGGTGGGCATTCACGTTATGACGGTCGCACGAACTACGGTCGTACAAGTTCGATCGTGAATTCACATTCAAGGCGACCTAAGGCGACCAAGGTCAGGTTGCAGGTCCATTGAAGTATTCAACTGGAACTGTCGTTACGATACTCCGTTCGACAGTCCGCGCGACCGTTGTAACGTGAGTGCCCACCTTAAGATTTGTCTAAAATACGATTGTGCCGATTGTACCCGGAACCTAATGACCCATTCATTTCAAGGCATTTAAATATTCAAGACGTTAAAACAAAAGCCTATAGCATAGCGGACAGTTTAATGAAAGTCGTAGCGGAAAATCTTTATACATAAAAAATCTGTAGGTATGTTTGTGTCCATAAATTACGAAAAGTAGTTTGTGGATTAACATAAAATTTGGCCAACGCGTTGCTTAACTACAAACGTTATTATGTCTTACAAAAAATATTTTACGGAAACAAAAAAGATGAAGCGTTTCATGAAATCTAAAAAACTATAGAGTGCTAAATGAAATACATGTAGATATTACATTTTTTCACTTTTATTTACTTTTCATCTAATTAATATTAAACATGCACAGCAAAGCGTGACCGAGTTTTTGCTTTATAAAATAAAAATCGTCCATGCCAACTTTACATTTTAAGGAATCTGGCAAAAATGGACTCTATTACGTTTGCCATAAAAATGTTGTGAGCAGTAAACATAGTGTTGTACAATTTGATCCGTTGACAGAGCGAGGTGAGACGCTGTGACGGATCCCGGCTGCCGCTAAAAGGTATTTATTGTGTGACGTCACGGGCTGTCACACTAGTGTTGTATTCAGAAAGAATATTTCGGATCTTTGTAACGTTTTGCAATCACCTACTCGTTTATTGGTCTACTCAATTAGTTTAATGTAAGAAATACGTTTGTATTGGCTAAAACTCATATTATTTTATCTCGTTAGTTTATGAGGGTCTATGTATGTGTGTAACTTCCTCACCTTCTCCGCGAAGGGGAAACATTCATAAACCCCCTGGTGGCCGTCCTCAGCGCTACAAAGAAGACTCCGGGAGTTCAAAAGGAACGCAACCGGAGTCCTCTGAACGCGTTGCCCCATCGGATTCCTCCCAGATGAGCGATTGAGCCCACTGCTCCGTCCTGTCTTTACGACGGTATGCGACCATACATGCCGCCGTTCTTCCCGGGATCGCCTGATCAAACGGTTCGAGCTGGCACTCCAGCCTCCCGCAACCCCGGAAGCCCCTTTTAATCGCCATTTACGACAGCTAGAGGATGCCAAATACATAACACATCAATTTTGGCGAAAATTCTGCACATACATAGTTTATGTACTATTGTACTCACTAGGTCAATGGATACTTCAAATCATTTACCAGGGCATCACTTTATTTGAAACATACATCATTCGGACGTGTAATATACTCGAAGGCTGTAAAAGCGGCGTCGGTTATGACGTATCACTCCCCGGGAGTAAATTTATAACAACTGCGAGGAAAATAAACAAGGAAATAAAAGATAAAAGGTAAAGTAAACGGAGTAAGCAAAGTGAAAGCGAAGGTCGCGCCTCTTAATCGCATTGTAAGGGTGTTTATCTCGATTAGAGAGCAGTTTACGGTAGGGGAAAATTGTTTAATGTATAGTTCTTTGCATTATCTTAATATTTAAATGCCTCTGATGTCAAACAAGTTATCGCAGCGAATAGTCAGCATCATCAACCGATTTTTGTCCCACTGCTGGGCGCGGACTTCCTCTACGATTAAGATTTTATTTCATAATTCACCTGCCCAAGTGGGAATTGGTAAAATTTACTCACCATTGAAAACGTTTTTTAAGAACTGTTAAGCGTACATTTTTAACGTTTTTGTTTCTTCACAGTAATGTAGTAATAATTAATTACTTATACATATATCATTTATACAAAAAAGCGTGCCCCGGATTTGAAACCCGGACCTCCTGTTTGAAAGTGGTAGTTTCAACTATTAGGCTATCACTACTTGACAATTAATCAGACTCTATTTAATGATAGCCCCTCAAGTAATAGATAGTTGGGTTTACCAATACTGCATAACATATATAACTTGCAATGTACTTACATGGTCGAAAACTTAAACGTTGATAGTTTTGAGAAACCGTAATAAACATGTACTCAGAGTACAGTATCGGATTAAGCCAGCGCGGGGCCTGTGGCAAATTCTGACAGGATGCCCATAGTTTGCCTTAAGTAAGGGTATTAAATAAAACAAAACTGTTACTAGTAAATTTTTCGGGATTTAATCTAGGAAAATTTAGAGATGACACTTTCTATAACTTCCTTCAGTTTAGGATTTTTAGGATATGAAAGATCGCCCTGTAGTTCCGGGATCAGAATAGGGCTACGGCATCCCCTGCCTGTCGTAAGAGGCGACTAAAAGGGGCTTCCGGGGTTGCAGACGGCTAGAGTGGGAGCTCGAACCGTTCGGTCAGGCAATCCCGGGAAAGACGGCGGTATGTGTGGTCGCATACCGTCGTAAAGACTAGACGGAGCGGTGGGCCCAGCCGCCCATCTGGGAGGAGCCCGATGGGGCAACGCGCTCGGAGGATTCCGGTTGAAGTCGTTTCGAGATCCCGGAGTCCTCCTTTTCAGCGCCGAGGACGGCCACCGGGGAGGTTTTAGTGCGATAAAAATCCCAGATAACCCTGCGTCGCTCCCACGGCGTCGGGTACCTTTTGAAGGTTTCCCCCTCGAAAACAAAAAAAAATGGATATGAAAGATAGTAAAATATAAATAGCAGGTAGGTGTTGGGTCGCGGGGCCTCTCTAGTCGCGGGGCCCGTAGTATTTTGCTAGTCTTGCTATGTGGCAAATCCGCCACTGACTCAGAACACATGAACACATTTTTCGAAGGATGAAGTTCCATCCACACCGACTGGACTCGTGACGGTCCTCCACGGTTCGGTTTGCACGGACGTGCAAGTTGTGGAATGAGCTTCCTCCTGAGGTATTCCCGGAGCGCTATGAGATGGGGTTCTTCAAGAAAGGTGCGAAAAAAGCTCTCCATCAAAGCCGGCGATGCATTGGCGACTCCTCTGGTGTTGCGAATGTCCATAGGCGACGGTGACTACTTTCCATCAGGTAGCCCGTCTGCCTTATCGTTGGGTTAAAGTATAAAAAAAAAAAAACAGAAAACTAACTATACTTAAAGACTCAAATCAATCTATCACTGCGTAACGATCCAGCAATTCAAAGTAATTCTATAGAAGTCTTTATGTACTATTGTTTGCTCAGGCATTGCTCGATAGTTTATTTCACCCTTTCACGTCGATGTCTCGTAAATTGATTGAAAATCGATACACGAAAAAATTGTTACTGCACTTGAAATAAATCTGACGGATTTCATCGCTTACTGAATTATGTATCGGGAAACATAACTGAATGAAAAGGAATAAAATAAAAGTTTTGTTGTTTTATGGAAATATATTTACGCTTTATAAGTTCGGATATTAATACGATTGAAGAAGAAAGCGAACACGCAGTTCACCAGACGGTAACTGGTCATTGTAATCAAACTACATGTAGAACAGGGATTCGTTTTTTATCTGACTAAAGTAGTAAACGAGCATGCAGTCCACCTGATTTTAAGTGGTCGCTGCCACCCATGGACAACTGTAAGCAACTTCAAATAGAACATGGGTTCTGTCTGAAGTCAACCAAAGATGCGTTGCAATTCCAGAGGACTAAGATGGTCGCCTCATTTAAGAATGTGACAGCAACCAGACCGTTCCATCGAAACGCAAGAAATGCCTCAAGCTAGAAATAAGTGTGGCGGTGGTACTTCCCTGGTTATCTACTACACTGGTTCTACCCCCTGTACCTACTAGAAGTTTATTTCCGATTCCATGCGGCATATTGAATTCATGTGAATTATTATTTATATTTTGTAACACTAATTGCATCTTAATTAAAAGTATAGGAAAAATAATAACATTTCAAAAACTTACCATGGTTACTTTTGATACTTATTTTAATTTGAAGTATCTAAATTAATACTTATTCTAAAATATTTTTATAGCTAATGTATATTGTATCTGTGTGACCCAATCCCAATTATTAACCAATTTTATTTCATTACACCGCCAATACTACAAATGTGTTCACCCGTACTTTTGGATACATGACCTTTATATAAATAAGAGCTTGCCATATAATTTGCCAAAGTGTACACTCTACGTCGATAAACCAAAATAAATAAACCCACTTACATTTACTTACTCTACTAGTGTTCCATTTGTGGACAAAAATACTCTCTTTACTTTATAAATAACTAACTAAAATTTAAAAAAATGTTAAGATTGGACAACCCTTATCACAAAGGGGTATGAAAAATAGATGTTGGCTGATTCTCAGACCACAATATGGTCACAAAATTTCATGAGAATTGGTCAAGCCGTTTTGGAGAAGTACAGGAACGAATATTTGTGACACGAGAATTTTGTATAGTAGATGATCTTAGACGAAATCGTACATAATTACATACTTCAGTATTTCAAAGACTAACGGACAGTCTTGATTTCGAATATCAAAAGATTGCTCAAACAATAAATGTTTGTAATAAACATTAAAAACTACGTAACATGATTTAATAAAAACAAATAAACATTGATAAATAAAATGACAATCATGAATTAAGTAATCGAATTTTTTCGAATTAATTATATAAAGCAAGTTCATAAATTATCATACAATTCAAACCGAAATATTTTACTCAATATAAACATCATACAGAAATAGTTCAAAATATCAATTACGTACCTATTACTGATTATATAAAACAAGTTCATAAATTATCATACAATACAAAACAAAATATTTTACTCAAAATTAACATCATGCAGAAATACTTCAAAACATCAATTAGGTACCTATCACCGATTATATAAAACAAGTTTATAAATTATCATACAATTCAAACGGAAATATTTTACTCAAAATAAACATCTAACAGAAATAGTTCAAAGTATCAATTACCTCATTCATGATTCAAGGAAAAAAAAGCCATGAAACTACTCATAACGTACATCGTTCTCATGATCAAAAATATCAATATCATAACAAAACAACTCCAATAAATACATCCCCAAAGCGTTAATTTATCTATACACAATAAATAAATCATATATTTCGAAGCGTTAATTTATTTGCAAGCGCGAAATAAATCAATAGAGCAGGATCGAAAGGTATTGATACGTCAAAGTGGAATCTCCGATCGGTATTCGGGTTCGTCAGACAGACGCCCTTATGCGTCATCCGAATTGGCATCCGATCACACGGCTGCACTGCCCACGTGTGATCACGTTATGAGAGTAAGAATTCAGTTCCCATTGCTACTTAGAGCACGGCACGACTATGAGAAATATATTTTTTTATAAGATTGAAGTAGCAAACGAGCATACAGTCCACCTGATCAGTGGTCACTGCCGCCGATGGACATCTGTAAGCAACTTCATACAGAACATGGGGTTCTATCTGAAGTCAATCACAGATGCGTCGCTCCCGAGGACTAAGATTGTCGCCTCATATAAAAGTGTGCCGACAACCACACTCTTCCACTGAAACGCAAGAAATGCTTCACGCTAGAAATCGGTGTGGCTTGTGTGGTAGGTACTTCCCCTGGCGAACTACACTGGTTCTACCACCTATAATTATATATTCGGGTACAGTAGGCAATGTTTGAATAACTAGGCTAAAAAAACTAGAGTTTGCTATGACTCAATTTGTCATTGATTATTTGGGACGTAAGACAAAGTTTGTTTCTTTAAGTAGAAGTAAGAAGTAGCAGGCAAATGTCTGTCTGTCTGTCTATTAGTTTGGCAAGTCGACATCAGTTAGCATACATATATAAGCAACAATGTAACAATAAGTGTCATATGACTTTATTAGGCCTCAAAAGTGGCAACGCATTTACGAACGACTTCACAAAATACGAGTATATTTAGATGGCAGTGACTACCTACTCCTACAAGAACAGTGATAGCCTAACGGTTGAAACTAGCCCTCTTAATCGGGAGGTCCGAGGTTCAAACCCAAGCACGCACCACTGATTTATGTGCCTATTACAAATTAATTACCATTGCTTTTCGGTGCAGGAAAACATCGTGAGGAAACCTGCACACCCGAGAGTCCTTGTAAAAACCACCAATTCTCACTTGGCCAGCGCGGCGGACTATGGCCTAAAACTCTCTCATTCTGAGTGAACACCCGTGCCCAGCAGTGGGACAGTAATGGGTTGACGACGACGACTACCTACTTACCATCAGTGGAGACGTATGCTCCATTACTTCAATCCTATACATAAACATAAACAAAACCACAAAAGATCCCACAAACTCCCTGGAAATCATTTCGACCTGTCACCCCAAACAAAAGGCAGTCGAATCATAAGAAATGTCAACGAGAAACGCGACAACGGAAACCGACGCCCATTACGTTACAATGATTCACTGCATTCCGTTATTCAGTTTGCATTGCGTTGTGTGTATAGCTTAAGGCTCTATGTTTGAGGCCAAATCCGTTTATCTTTATTGTTGTACTCTTAAACGTTTTTATGTGTGACGATGGTATTTAACACCACGAATTTTTGTTTTCTCGTAATTATGATACGAGACGTTTGAGCTATAAAATCCAGAAGGTGGGCTGCAACGTCTTGCTGTGTAAAATGAATACCTACTAGGGTCAACTACACGTATACTAGTTGCGGCGATTCTTGGCAATAACCCCCATTAGGCCTCAAAAGTGGCTTATGTCCAACAGTGGACTTCAAAAGGTTGAGATCAGATAGATGTAAAACCTTTTCAGAAATATTTCGTCCAAATACCTCTTGGTCCCTGGGCCCCAGAGTAGAAATCAAAATGCCCCATTCACATGTCTGTCTGGCCTTGAATTGAACCCAAAAACCACTGTATGTCTGGCCAATACATAACACAAAACTATAACAAAGATATCATTATATTCGTCTGGTACTGGTCAAAGTAGCAACTATATTTCTGGCGAAGCAAAATTGTAATTTTCTGTTCTAAAACTTGATATTTATGACATGGCATAAAGGTTGTATGTAATACCGACAGCAAAGAAAAATGTAATATGACGATATTTATTGTTATCAGTCACCCTACGCATCGGTCGAAATTCGACCGTAATTTAAATTAAAAAACTAAACTTCATATTGTCCAAAGTAATACGAATATTTCTCAAATTCAAGTATTTTTCAATTTACAAGTAATCTGGAACGCGCCCGTTACATATAAAAAGAGTTTTAGTTATCTAAGCCGCATTTAATAGCAATGGCGGTATTTTGACAAAGACATCTGACATTTTTGACGTTATGTATTTTCATAATAAGACATTGAATGTTCTGTTTCGTTTACTATGTACAGTCAGCAGCATATAGTTAGTGGCGTTCAAAGTGTCCATATTGTTAGATACAATCAAAGTGTTCAATAATATCGGCACAACCTACGTGTTCTAATTGTTCGCAACATCTTAAACTTCCAAATGACAGAACATTCATAAATTCATAACGAACCACTCAAATTGTCACAATTTCAGCATCTGTTACGACACCAGCGGTAACCTAGCAACGAGACTGTTCGTAAATATAGGTACATTTTATAATATTATACCTTATGTTGCGGATATAAGGTTCCTGATCACTTACGGTATAGGACATGCTAACAATGACTCTTCTCTTCTCTCTTTTTTATATTAACAACTATCCTTTTCATATCTTGCAATGACGTCATTGACTGTCAAAGTCATAGAATCGGTCTAGGGGAACAAGAGGCATGATAAGACAAGACGAGAGGACGGACGAGTAAGACGGGTCATGCACACATACCGGAAACGAAACGCTTTTGCGAGATGTTGCTGCAGCCCATCAGAACCTGCTTTCAAACAATACTCAATGGACCATGACAGTTGATTTACAATCAAATTTAGTTTAAATGCATAATTGATGTAATATTTTTTTATCATTAATAACTACAGAAACAAGCAAGAAATAGTATTGAATTGATGATTATGTTCTCCTTTATTTTACGTTTTCCTTGAAGTTGATAGGCAATTTTAACACTGCTTTAGTCTTACCGTTATTTCATTTTTTCTTTTAACATAGTAATTGGGGCAAAATGCGTAAATGTCACGGGGCATAATGGCATACACCATTATATTGCATTCTAATAATTCCATCGACAGAGTTAGTATCTCATCCGTGCTCAATTGCGTCAAGTGTTGTTAATGTTCTGAATATGGAAACATACACATATATTGCACCTGAAATACTTACCACGTCAAGTTCTACAAACCTACCCTCGTCAAGAAAGAGAAGGCCTAAGTGGGTTCATAACACACTTGAAAAAGAACAAGTTCAATCGATTGAGTCTTCTTCCTGTTCTCTCCGGAAATCAACGTTTGCCAGTGACACTATCTGATGCTGATTCACCACAACAACATTGTTCACAATTATTTGACGTGCAAAAAAGAAGTTCCTCAGAAATTCGTTTTCACATACGAGCTTAAAGTTATTCGATCGTTACTAGCAAGGATGTTCAAAATGTTTCAAAGGATGTATATTAAAAAAAAAATAAAGACTGATGTATATTTCACAAACAATATATTTTAGCTAAAATATAATAGTTTTTCTGTAACCTCTACGGTTTTCTCATTTTTAAACTGATGAAAAGTCCATCCATCCATCCATCCATCAGCCTTTTGATGTCCACTGCTGAACATAGGCCTCCCCTAAATGGCGCCACTCCAACCGGTCCTGTGCCCTCTGAATCCAACGGTTTCCCGCTGTCTTCTTCAGGTCATCGGTCCACCTGGTAGGGGGGCGACCTGTACTCCTTTTGCCTAAACGTGGTCGCCACTCGAGGACCTTCCTTCCCCATCGGTTATCGGTCCTGCGAGCGATGTGGCCGGCCCATTGCCACTTCAGCCTACTAATTTTGAGAGCTATGTCGGTAAGCTTCGTTCGTCTACGGATTTCATCGTTGCGAATCATGTCTCGTAGCGAAATTCCGAGCATAACCCTCTCCATAGCACGCTGAGCGACCCTGAGTCTCCGAATGAGGCCTACAGTGAAGGACCACGTCTCGGCGCCGTAGGTCATCACTGGCAACACACACTGCTCGAATAGTTTCGACTTCAGGCACTGAGGAATTGTGGACGAGAAGATACTACGAAATTTCCCGAACGCAGCCCAGCCGAGTTGGATTCTTCGAGTGACCTCCCTCTCAAAGTTGGACTTACCCATCCGGATCGTTTGTCCCAGGTAAATGTACTCGTCGACAACTTCGAGAGGAGTGCCGTCAACAACTACCGGTACGGGTGTGACATGGACGTTAGACATGATTTTCGTCTTGTCCATGTTCATCTTAAGACCCACCCGTTGTGAGGCACTGTTGAGGTCGCCTAGCATTGTGTTGAGGTCCGTCAGCGAATCTGCCAAGATGACTATATCATCGGCAAATCGAAGGTGCGTGATGTGTTCGCCATTGATGTTAATGCCAAGACCTTTCCACTCCATCAGCTTGAACAAATCTTCCAACGCAGCGGTGAACAGTTTCGGCGATATAACATCGCCTTGTCTGACTCCCCGCTGCAGTTGGATTGGATTTGTGCTTCTGTCGTGTACTCGGACTGACATGGTGGCGGCAGTGTATACACACTTCAGCACCTCGATGTACCTATAGTCGATCTGGCATCGCTGAAGGGACTCCAGCACCGCCCAGGTCTCGATAGAATCGAAGGCTTTCTCATAGTCCACATAAGCAACACATAACGGCAGATTATACTCCTCGGTCTTCTGTATAATCTGCCGCAGCGTGTGAATGTGGTCTATGGTGCTGTAGCCTTTTCGGAAACCGGCTTGTTCGGGAGGCTGGAAGTCGTCTAGCCTGCGTGCAATGCGGTTAGAGAGGACTCTCGAAAACAGCTTATACACGTGGCTCAGAAGCGCAATGGGCCTGTAGTTCTTCAAAAGAGTTTTGTCGCCCTTTTTGAAGAACAGCACCACTACGCTTCTGCTCCACGCTTCCGGGGTTGTCCCGCTAGTAATGACGGAATCGAACAACTTTTGGAGCGCCACTAGTACGGGTTTACCGCCAGCTTTTAGCAGCTCTGTTGTGATTCCGTCATCGCCCGGTGCCTTGTTGTTTTTCAGCTGTTTGAGAGCCTCTCCAATCTCGTACAAGCTGACGTCCGGGAGGTCCTCAGTATAGTGTCGGGTCAGTTTGGCACGTTTGTCGCCCGCCTTGTTACGGGCGGGAGCTCGTGCGGAAGCATACAACTGTCCGTAGTATTTCTCAATTTCCCTCAGAACATCGGAGTTAGACGAAACCATAGTGCCCGATTCGGTCTTCAACCTCGTCAGCAGGCTCTGCCCAACGCACAGATCCCTGGCGAACACTCTCAAGCCCTGGTTTCGCTCAATAGTGTCTTTTACGCGATGGGTGTTATGAGCACGCCAATCGCGTCGCCTACTCTGAGAGATCTGTTTATTGAGCAGTCTGTATTTCGACATTGAGGCTGGAGACTGCACACATAGTTCTCGCCTCTCCCTCATGAGACCGAGAGTATGTTCTGAGAAAATCCGAGACCTACCACTGGAGTGGGTCTTAAAGTACTTAGACCCCACCTCGTGGACAGTTGTTACTACCTTGGTGTTAATTTCGTCCACAGAAACGCAAGAATCGAGACACGCGAAACGATTTCGTAGCTGAAGTTGAAACTCTTCGGAGCCCTGGATTTGGACAGGTGTTGGTCGGAGCGTAAACTTCATTAGGCGTGACCGTTCCAGCTTTACGTTGATATTTAATGTGCCTCTTACCATCCGGTGATCACTTCCGGTTTTCACCCTGTTGATCACAGAGACATCATTAAATATGTGCCGTTTGTCTGCCAAAATGAAGTCTATCTCGTTTTTAGATGAACCATCAGGACTTATCCAAGTCCACTTTCGCTGTGCCTTCTTCCTGAAGAAAGAGTTCATCATAAAGAGGCCTTCCCTCTCCAAGAAGTTGGCAAGCAAGTGGCCTCGGTGGTTCCGTTGTCCAATTCCAAAGGGCCCCACCTTCCGCTCGCCATCGTTCCGCGTGCCTAGTCTTGCGTTAAAATCCCCCATAACAACGGTAAAGTAGGTCTTTGAGGTATGTATGGCTCTACTTACGTCCTCATACATAACCTCGACCTCATCGTCTGGGTGTGTCGAAGTCGGCGCATATACCTGTATGACCTTCAGCGAATACCGTTTAGATATTCTGAGTATAAGGTACGCTACCCTTGACGACACACTGTCGACTGTTACCACGTTGTTGACGAGGGATTTGTGGACGAGGAACCCGACACCACCCTGAGACAGGTGGTCGCCCTCCCGGTGATAGAACAAGTTGCCCGATTTTAGGATTATCGTGTCCTCACCCTGTCTTCGGACTTCAGACAATCCCAAAACACTCCAGTTCAACTTGTCTATCTCTTCTTCCAGCTCCTGTATCTTCTCGTCGGTCCTCAGTGTCCTGGTGTTGTATGTTGCCAGGTGCAGAAGTCGTCGGTTGCGGTAGCCGGATCTCTGCCGGAGATTCTTAGCACCCCCTGCCCCGCCGTTACCTAGGCCGCTACCGTAGCCTGGAATAGCGGGGCTGCCGGGGACTGGGGGCCGGGGTTCTTCTGCACCTTCCATTGGGGGTTTTTGCCGATAGTCACCGCGCCTGGCAAGCGTGTTGGTGACCGCAGTAGGTGTAAGTTACACAAGGAGATGCTGCTGCCCATCTCTTGGATTTGTGTCCCTTAGTCGCCTCGTACGACATCCACGGGAAGAGAGGGAGTGGTGCTATTCTAAAAGGCCGACACCACACGGCTAATGAAAACTAATGAAAAGTATCTTCATTAAATTTTAAAACCCTAAATGAGATAAACATATGTCAATATTATCATTGCTCGCACAGTAAGTGATCCTTACAACATATTCGCAACATAAAGTTTAATATTATAAAATGTACCTATATTTACAAACAGTCTCGTTGCTAGGTTACCACTGACGCCGGAACATTTGTGACAATTTGGGTGGTATTAACATTATGAGTTTATGAACGTCCTGACATTTGGGAGTTTAAGATGTTGTCAACAATTAGAACACGTAGGTTGTGCCGATATTATTGAACACTTTGATTGTATCTAACAATATGGACACTTTGAACGCCACTAACTATATGCTGCTGACTGTATGTGTTAGTGACAAATGCACGGTAGTGTGTGTAATGTGTTTAAGTGGATTTTATGTATGATATATGCATTATTAGAAAAAAAATATGAACATTCTGCACGTCTCTACGTCCACTATAACCGTGCAAAATTTCATACTAATCCGTCCGCTGCATATTACTTAAAAATCCCTCACAAGTTTTTGCTTCACGTATTAATATAATAATTATATTTAATCCGATTCTCAAAGTCCATCTGGCGCTATGTAAATGTTATTGGTACACCAATTAAATATACATGTAATATCTGAATGCGTTAATCAAACACCAATTATCCTTGGAATGTGTCACGTCGGCCGTCACGTCTCTTGGCAAGAGCGTGACATTTGAACCATCCCCAGTTTGACGTCGATTACGTTAATTGTAACGTATTCTCTATGTACGTATAACGGTATGAACACATAAGCTACTGTTTATCACTACATGGGATAAAACAAGGTCGCTTCCCGATGTTTGTCCCTATGTATGTTTATATCTTTAAAACTGCACAACTGATTTTAATGCATTTTTAATAGATGGTGTGAATCAAAATGAAGATTTTTATGTATAATATAGTGGAGGAACACTGATAATTTTAGATTTTTGACTTTTAGGCGGAACGAGCGGCGTTCGCCGGGTCAACTAGTGGGGAATAAAATATTAGTTGAATGAGTAAAATACAAAATAATGTAAACATTTAATCGCTTTTTAACCCCCCAGTAGTGACAATTAATGAACCTCTTCTCTTAGCTGATGCCTTAATCATAAAATGACCCTTTTGTACAAATTTCATTTTTTATGCTGTATTATTTTGGAATAAATCAAGTCAAAAACGAGTATCCATTCGCATTTTTATGTACCTTACAAATGACCAAACAATGACAAAAGAAAAACACTTTGTGTGTATGTACCTATAGATAGAAACTGACTGCACACCAAGTGTTTTTCTTTCTAAGTTTTTCTTTTAAAATTTGCTAACCTAAACTAACACTAAACAAACCTAAATTAATAACTTAACTCCGGAATTCAACTAACTAAAATTTGTTGTCAAAGTTATCCCGCTTCAGTAGGTTCCAGTACGTTTGATGGCCATCCGTGAAATAATAGGCACGAGCCAATTATAATTGTAGACTCGCCGACTTAATAGATACTTCCTGTGGACGGATATTTGTTAGTGCATACTATTTTACTGCTACAATGATCGCCGTAGATTTAAGTCTACTACTCGCCCATCGCAAAGGTCGAAATTCGACCGTAATTCAACTTAAAAACAAAACTTGATAGTGTCCAAAGTATTTCCCAAATTCAATTTTTATTAATTTTCAAGTTATTTTAATACACCAAAAAGGTAAAAAAGAGGTTTATTAACTAAGCTGCATTTAAAATCGGTAACGGGTATTTTGAGAAAGACATCTGTAATTTTTTACGTTCTGTGTTTTCATATGTTGAATGTTTTATTTCGTTTATTATTTGTGTGGCAAATGCACGGAGGTGTGTGTAATGTGTTTTAGTTGATTTTATGTATGCTATATGCATTATTTGAAAAAAATATTAACATTCTGCACTCCTTCTCTACGTCCACTGTAACCGTGCAGAATTTCATACTAATCCGTCCGCGACATATTACTTACATATTAGCGCTTTATTTATATCCTTGTATGGTCGTCTTTTTTTTCTATTTTTCTCATTCTCTATCTTATGTTCAATTTCTGTTTGTGTTAGTTAATTTGCTTATTCTCTAATTTCATTTTTTTCCACTGTGTACTTAATGTTACTTATTTATCCTACTATAATTTCTGTCCTTCATTAATACTTTTCTAACTTTACACACACTTCCCACTCTTCATTCCTGTTATCTTTCCCAATTCCATGCATAGGTTGTCTGGAAGGGATCGCTGCCTAGCGATAAGACCGCCTATTGCATATAATACTACAGATCTACTTTGTATGTCATTGTTATTTTTGTATGTGTTTATAGTGTGCAATAAAGAGCAAGTGCAATAAAACTATTCTATTCTACAAAAATGCACCACAAGTTTTTGCTTCACTATTTAATATATAAGATAGATGCGTGAAAATGTAAACATTAATTGTTTTGAATGAATCGTAATAAACTCATACTAAACACACTGGTCGTATTGTATAACGTACTCCAAAACTCGTAATCTTTTCTTTACACTGTCATGTCTCAACCGTAACTCGACAGCACAAAACTGCTTTGATTTATTATTAGCGCGCTATATCCGTGGCTAGCGTTAAATATAAAGGAACAAACAAAATGCTCGTTCTGTTTGTTTCTGTTAATAGGCAACCGACATCAATCTAGCACGTCTCTGTCTACCGTTTTGTTGACTACGTGATTAATCGCGGTGTCTGATTGTTTTTTGTGTTCTGTGATTCATATTGTGTAAGTTTGGTTATTGCAATTTAAGTTGATAATTTTTTTTTATTAAAGTAGCAAACAAGCTTACATTCGGGTGGACTGCATCACCCGAATGTAAGTGCTTAGTGCCCCTTATGGAGATATGTAAGCAACTTTAGATGATTCTAGACTAGTATTATCGCGGAATTGATACATTTTAATACTTAACGGGTACTCACGATATTATGCGGTTTTTGAATTCTTATAGAATTCTTTTTGCCGATATTTCGACCCAGGTGCATGGATCATGGTCACACCGAAACGGCTATTTAAAAAAAACCTCGTCGGCTTGTAAAATGTATACCTGATACATGTTTTACCGTCATAGCTAATTAATGAAAACTTTTGAATAATTACTATAAGGAGCGAACACATAAGTACTTATTTATGCATCCATCCATCCATCAGCCCTTTGATGTCCACTGGCCTCCCCTAAATGGCGCCACTCCAACCGGTCCTGTGCCCTCTGAATCCAACGGTTTCCCGCTGTCTTCTTCTTCAGGTCATCGGTCTACCTAGTAGGGGGGCGACCATACAATCGCAATATTTATGCATACAATCGACAATCTCTGGATCGTAAACACAAAATATTTTAAAAAATGTGAACGAAGTGAATATTTTGACCAAATAAAATAACTAAATTGAAACATAATGAATGCAATATAAAAAGTGAAAAAGGCTATCCCCAGGCGAAACGAAATCGAATTTTAAGCGGAAAAATCTTTTCGGCCGAAACTCGGCCGTAAGCGTCAGTCGGTCACCACTTAAAATACTACAACTAATTAAAAGAATATTCATTTGTGTATTTTTGCTCCCCGTTCTAAACGAAATGACCCAAATTATGTGATAAACGCCATTTAACGGCGGCTACATGTGCACACGTAGGCCGATTGCACACGTACGATATGAATACATATTGTTATATGTATTTATATCTACGTACGTGTGCAATCGGATGAAAGGGATTTTATGTAATTTTAAATTGATATTAATAATGAATTCATTATAATTTGTTGTGTATCCATAATATATTAAAATTAACGCTAACGAATTAGATACTATCCTGTAATATTTAGACGGAAGGTGTAATTTATAAAAAAAATGCATAGAAATAAATCTTCACAAACTTATTTCGAGCATAAACCCATGTTCATAAGTATCTTATCTATATGAATAGTATCGTATTTTTGTCAATTTTATACTTACTAGTGTTATTTTGTTTAAAGTTCAAGTTGTTATAGATAACAATTCCTACTGATAAAGTTATTTTTAATTGGCTTAATATGAACTTGTCCATGTAATCGTGTGATTATGCATGAATAATATGTATGTATGTAGTATGAGTGCGTGTAAATAAAGAAATGCATAACTATTATTTAACTGAAAAGAAACATTCAGTTACTTAGTTACACAATAACATAAATTGATTTTGTATTCCTTCTTAAACGTTAAATCGGAAATTTCAGAGCAGTAATAGTGGCCTACCTATTACACCACATTACTATTAAACTATATTATAGTGTAATAGTAATTGTATATAATCTAAATTTATTGCTTAGTCGCACAGTCGCAAAGTCACTAAGTCGTAAAGTCGCGCACCTGTGAGCGGGAATAGATGTTATCGCATAATGGCCGGCGGCCGCGCGGCAAATTATCCCACCTTGATACATGGACGCTGTTTATTATATTCATGTTAAACACGTCACATTACATGAATCATAAAACAAACAAATTGTCGAACACCTTTGAGATTTATTATACGTTTTTCGTTTAAATTGCGTATATTAAACTATTGAAGGTTGTAAAAAATAAAATTATTAACAATGACAAAAGACAAACTCGCTGAGTTTCTTGCCGGATCATCGCAGTTGAGTTGTTCCGATCTAGTGGTAGTGAAAGAACAAATATTGTAATGGAAAATTTTGTAAGTGCCCCTTAGGCCTAAAAAATTAAAAGATTTTATTGCGTTTAATTTGAAAAAAATAAAAGTTATCACGAACCCTCTTTTGCTCATAGGAATAGAGTACCTACTAGGTAAATTCGGGCACTCAATGAGGATTCCGGTTAAACAAGGTACCTAGTAATTAAATATAATGATAAACTTTTAAATAACACCTAAATGATTCAATCATACCGACTAATTGACACTATTATCTGTCTGTAATAATATAATATTATAACATTTTGTGTAGTGCAAGTATACAGAATTTGGAAAAACTTTACTTGAGTTCCTAAGCAAGTCACTGGTGTAAGTTATACTGTAGTTAGTACACTATACTATAATTGCCTATATTCTAAAATTAAACGTTTCGTTCCCACGGTGTTATCACAGTACTAGTATCTACAGTATTCTAACTTCTTACAAACGCACGAAACGCAAGTTGTACCTACGCGCCACGATTTCGGTATGCACTCGGTACCCAACAGCTAGCGAATGTGCCGTAGTGGCGAGCGGGCGATGTGACGTTTTTTAAGCAGTGGATCTTTTTATTTAAATAATAATGTAGCGAAGAGCAGTTGTAAACTATATTAGGCTGTTTTTGATTGCTTTAATTGTGCATAAACACGTCCAGTGTTAATAATTTTTATGTTGGTTGGTAAAATATTATTCAGTGTGAAATTTATAACTATTATTTGTGTACGATTTATTATTAAGTCTCTTAAATATTAAAAGAACGCGTTGTTTTTTACCTTAATATACTTATTAAAATACATAATAATTAAAAAAGAAAGTCAAGTATACAGATGTATTAAAATACTTTAGGCGGGTTCGGGTAGCCCTAACGCGAACTCTCGTCCAGTGCGTCTGTAGGTATAAAATTCAAGGACACGGCAGAGTTAGACTACTGTATGATATTAACACTGTGGTGTTATTTTAACTGTTGCCAACCCTAAAGATTGTCTAGAAGTAGTAGCTGTTATTGAAGTCTGTAGCCAACTTTTCTATATCCGTGTTTTTCTATTAGCGCTAATTAGAATTTTAACCTATTTACTTTGCTAATTTTTAGTTTAATGTGTGTATTTTGGATCCGCTTACGATTTTGTACGACAATACTTTAGCGTACAATAATATTACATTGAATATAGCGCATGTGTCATAAAAAAACAAAAACAAAAAGATAAAAAATAACAAAAGCAAGCTTTACAATAACATAACAATTAAAAAATTTAAAAGCAAAATCATTTGCTTCGCGTAACTTATCCCTTATAATAACAGTATTATAATAATGAATATTTGCTTGTTTTTCATGCTTTCATGCTTTTCAAGCAATTATCATGAAACTTTGTACACTTAGGTATTCTTAGAGGTATTACAAACAACATAATACTTTAAATTAAAATGTATATTTTGTTTGTAGTATTTTTAAAACTTAATCATATTGGATAAGTTTCATTGGAATGTAAAGATCTTTGATATTTTAAGGGCTTCAAGCGCCATCGAAGCTACGGATAAAAACTACTCAACAATAAATGAGGATAAACTTCCGAAATCGCATACCGCCTATCGATCTGAAATTTAGTGTATTAATGTATTTTGACCTCCTAAACACGAATATCGTAACGAAAATTGGCGCAAACGCCATTTTGAATAAGATTAGGACTGTAGGGCATCACTCCCACATTTTCAGCAACTCAAAACCCTCTTCGCTGTGTGTGTGTGTCCATGTGTGTCTGTTATAGCGGAGATCGGCACTTATGGGGCGTCACTCCCACATTTGTAGAAACTCAAAACCCTTTCCACTGTGTGTGTGTGTTTGTGTGTGTGTGCTTTTGCGCCAATTTTCGTTATGATATTCGTGATTAGGAGGTCAAAATACGTTATTATACCAAATTTCAGATCGATCGGCGGTATGCGCTTTTCGGAAGTACACCCATAAATGATTGGTGTTATATAATAAAAACCGAAGAATAGGACTGAAAATTAACACTTTATTTAAATCACGCTTTATACATTAATAGCCCCACACTAGAATTTTCTCCTGTGTCGTGGGTACCATAGACACACACAAGACGAATACAAAAACACCGAGACTCAGAACATGAACCTAAAGTCATCATTCAGATACCTGTCAGGCCGGGAATCAAACCCGGAACCCATTGCGCATCAGACCGGTATGAAACCGTTCCACCACGCGGTTCGTCAAAAACACACTCGTATATATGTGGATTCCGTAGAAGCCTATGTAGGTTTTGCATCCAGGCAGCACAGTTTTTCCGCAGTTATTCATTTCACAGTCATCAACACGCGCATTCAAACGTGGTGACAACGGCAAAGCTCCTCTTTCTAGGGCAAACCTATTTCCAGCAGTTTGTTTTATACAACTCTACCTTAAAAATGCAACACACTAAGTCGTGTGTATTTCTTTATACGTATATATTTTTTATAAATAAAAGTGGTCACTGCCGCCCATAGACATCTAAAATCAACCCCAAATGACATCAGAGTTTTAACTGAATTAGCCACAGATGCGTTGCTACCCCCGAGGAATAAGTTGGAATGAGTCGGATATGTATGTCTCCTGACCACACACCAGACCTAAACACTGCTGAGTATATAATCATAATCATAATCATTCTTTATTGCATCATGCGTCATATGACATTTGATGTTCTTAAAACTAATAGCCCAGCATGAGACCCTGTAAGGGCGTAGCAATGTCACACAGTATTATAATAATTATATTAACACTAGTATTACACATTTCAATTTAAAACAATGTGTCAATTATTGAGAAATTACACATACAATAAATAATATGAAATATTAATAATTAAAATAATAATAATAAAATTGCCATAAATTAGCGCATTAATCAAATATTCAATTAAGCGGATTAATGCATTAAGCATGCAAAGTATTCCTCTCCAACTCTGCTTTTATAAGACAGATATGTGTATGTGTAGGTGTGGCAATAGTGCTTCCAGAGTCTCCCACTATTTAAATGTCGCTATATATAAGCAATGTTTCCACGAAGTTACGCTAACATATAAAGTCACATATAATCTGTAAACACGTCTCGTTGAACATTCTAATCCCTTATAATGCGTTGCGATCAAAATAATCCGTTCTATCAAACTAACAGAGACGCTAATTCCATTACAGATCCGTCAATAAGTTAGTTTCGACGCTCATTCGGACCGCAAATTTAATATCGTCGAACGAACGAACGACTGGATTTGTGACTAAAATATCAATTGCCCACACGATACTGCCGGCGTGGCGTCGAATGGACTCACAAATTACATTATCAAGATTCAATTTGCAATGAACAGTCACTGCTAGAAATCTCTCCGATCCCCATATTTGAATAATTTAACGTTGCGGGACCGTGCCGTGACCTCCGGGCGCTTTTGACTGGAAGTTCCTTTAGCTATTGTATTCCAATTATTATATTTAAACAGTTTTAAATTGAAGGTGATAGATTTATTCATGACTAAGGTACCATTATACACTGACTAGCAATGCCGCCAGTGCATTTTTATTTGAGCGGATTTGTTAGGTAGATTTAGAAAAAGTATTTCATATTTGTCTTAGGCCATTGAGAAACAATTCTTGATCCTCTTCATTTATGTTTTTATCTATTAATTTGCTACTCAAAGGATTTCGTAATCAATCTCCCACCAGACTCATAGCTTGCAATATTCTGATGAACGTCGGATATCAGTTTCTCGAACTGGAGAAATAACTATCTCATATGTAACTTAAATTCCTGCACTTCGATTTTCTAAAGCCTAAACGAATTAAACAGCTCTACCGAATGACACGAGTTAAAGAAATGACCGTAATAGACACTCGGCAAGTTAGCTCAATCGAGTCAAGTTGCATTAATGCACTTACGCAGCTTAAACTATTGGGATAATGAAGTTTCCACTTCGAGATTCCCGATCAGTTAGCTTTCATTCACTGTTGATATCTTAAATTCCTACAGATTTTTGAATTACTGAATGTTCCTCATCATTTGCTGATTTTTTTCGAACACCGTGCGGATTCGCAGCATCGTTTGCAAAATATAAAAGCGTCAACCCATTATTGTCTCACTGCTGGGCACGGGTCTTCTTTCAGAATGGGAGAGTTTAGGCCATAGTCCACTAGCCAAGTGCGAATTGGTGGACAATATAAAATACATTTGAGGTTTTTTTAAAATCGAAAAGGTACAATTATTAGTAACATATTATAATAGTGTATGATCCAGTTATGTGGGTGTTATCGAACTGCCCTTACAAGACAGCCTGATGACTTATCTTACTCTCTGATCTTATGAAGGAGGGGATAGTGAGAGATCATAAGTTGGTCTTGACTACCAACACTATCTTGTTTCCATTGGATGTCAGGAGACTAAGAGATAAAATCCAGGAGATAGGCAGCACTGTCGTTTTTTGCAACACCAACTGCGGTCTCTTACACGAATGCCAGGATACTAATAAAACCCCCCACTGAGTGGGGTTTATGTCCAGCATTATACTTTATGGTGATGGTTGGAAGTTAGTCAAATTTTATATTAGGACCTACTCGACAATCGCTCGAGTTAAATAACACTTCAAAATCCAGCTTTCACGTGTAAAATATACCAAGCATTTTTTAAAATCTGTGGACGCAATCACTAATTTCTCTGTTTAATCTTTGCATTCATTAGTTTTATAGTTAATGCCTAACTAGCTTTGTTCTAAAATATCAAGAACTCTATCGACAGAGTGAGAACAATAATATCTGTGACAATCGATACGAATTCTCACGAACCCGACACGAATTTAGAACTGATTTAGTTACAAATTTAACTGAAAACATTCCTGTTCAAACTGCTGAACGTCTATGAAATTGAAGATCTTGACATTTCTGATCCAATGTGGTCGTCTTACTAACATCCGAGATATTGTTATTGTCATAGATTTAAATCGTAAATTTAAACAATTCTATCTCACTGAGCAACTATTGAAATACTTCATATGTATTTCAATAGTATGAAGATCCACATGACGTGGCCCGGAATGCACTGGGTGTCATACCGTTACGGGTATGACACCCAGTGCATTACGGGTTCAATCTCCGGCGAGACAAGTGTCAGAATGATAAATTTACATTATTGGTTTGTGCCTGGGTGTTTGTGTATTCGTCTTATCTGTGTCTATTTCACTTACGACATAAGAAAATATCCTAATGTAGGACTATGCTTGTAGAAAACTTATATTTGTTTATTTAAAGTTCATTTAATTATTCAAGTGTGTGTTCGTTTCGTGCCAAGCAAGCCTGTTGTTTGACCAAATGTAATGCAAGATGCTGGCGCTAGCTTTTATTCTTAATGTTAAAAGATAGTATCAAAATTAAATGAAAACAACTTAAATACCACATGAACTAATCATAAGCAAAAAACCCGTTAAGTTTCTTGTCTTGATCTTGTCTGAAGATATTGTATATGTGTTTAATAAATCTTGGAATCTTTGAATCTTTGAAGAGATCGTGTTTTGATCTGGTGGTGCTGTAATAAAAAATATTATGACCAATTACAATTTTGTAAGTGCCTTCATATACTTATCCAAGATATTTAATTTCTTTTTATTAGCTTTTTATTAGCTTCACCTGTATGCTTGTTTGTTACTTCTTTGGACGCGATTTGACCCACTTTAAACGGCCAGATTTCGTTCAAACTTTGTAGATTTATTGAGGACCCATGACAATACACTAATTTGATAAAATTATTTCATTTTTTAATTTGACTTAAAAGTAGAAAAAAAATAATAGTTTAAAAAAACTAAAAAACACGCTTTTTATAGAAAACCGAAGGAAAAAATATAAAATAAATTTAAATGAATTTAAATTAAGAAAATAGTGTTAAAAATTTCAATGAATATAAATTAATAATAGCGTGAATAAAAAAAAATTAAAAAAAAAAGCGTGGGGTGCTTTTTAAGATATTATCGAAATGATAATCACTCTACTCATATCTGTCAATAAAATATCTATAACCATTGACACCATGCACCCCACGCTTTTTTTTAAATATTTTTTTTTATTCACACTATTATTAATTTATATTCATTGAAATTTTTAACACTATTTTCTTAATTTAAATTCATTTAAATTTATTTTCTATTTTTTAGTTCGGTTTTCTATAAAAAGCGCGTTTTTTTTGTTTTTTTAAACGATTATTTATTACTGTTAAAGAAACATACGAATATTTAATTTTTCATACTTTTAAAATGGCGGAATGTATGGAATTTTATCGCTGCCCTCCGGCGTGAGAAGCGAAATAACAGCCATTACGTGGTCTTTTGGTGCACTTGTTAATCAATTAAAATATTTTCTACAAGTGTAAATACGTATTACAATTTTAATGAATTTCAAAAGGATTTTTGAAACTAACTTAGGTTTTATTATGAACTATGTAGAAATTAATGTTTGTACAACCAATTAATGTCGCACGTTTTAATATTAAACGGGTACTCACGTTATGCGGTTTTTTATTACTTTATTATTTCACCGTAACCACCATCTGAGCAAGTTGCACAGGTCGAAATATCGATTATTAATATCCCATTAATATGATCGCATATCATAAAGTACCCGTTATATAATAACATAGTTCAATTTCTCGATAATATTAGTCTAAAGTCATATCTTGAACGTCGTCTATAAGAGAATTTTTATTATATTGAAAAGTGCACTTGTAGGATATTATCTTAGATCATACTTCACCGAGGTAGTAAAATTTTACTGTTGTTTAAATTCAAACGTCTCCATCGGCGTACACAGAAAGAGCGGACGCGGCGGCGCGCGCGCATCACATATTAACATCGATCTACGAGCTAGAAGCATACTGAGGGTAGCTTTCTCGCTGTCTCGCTGTCCGATATCGTGGAACGACATTTACGTACACATGGACTAAACTATAGTTTTATGAAACATGATGACAACGTAGAGATTTATAACTAAAATATTGCAATCGATGTCAAAATCAAAATCTAATCTAAGTAAATTGGGATGGGAAATGGGTAAAATATACGTATTAGTTCTTTCTAACTTATAGACAAAAATAATCTGTTAAAATGTACACAAAGAATATCTTACATACGTTATTTATTATCTACTTATCAAAATGAAAATTTTACCAATTAATTTTGTTGAATATTTTTTAAGTAACTATTACATGTCAGGATTAATTTATTACCAATGATTCATTTATTTAAACTTCATTCTTAGAATAATACATAATTTATAAATGTATACAGTAATTAATTTAAAACCTTCATCACTGTCACGTATGTTATTATCAATGTTATTTTATACCATGTAGTAATGAAAAATGCTTTTGTTTCAGGTATGTATGAGCTGGTTGTAATATTAACATAAAGGCAAGTTAATTAATATACACACGTGCAACGATTCTTTATGATTTCTAATATCGACTGAGATTTTTCGAACATTTTTATGTCTATAAAAGTATACATGAAATTAATTTAAAACATTTATTACTCTATTTCATAAAGTAATAGTATATTAAAAGATACTGTATAAAAATTAAGTTGATTTATAGTTACTTTTGATTCAAGTCTTATAGTGCTTCACGATTATCTTGGTCAGACAGACACAATCCTTAATAATTTCGAGATTTAAACTAACATACCTCTGTCCCTATAATGTCCCCATCTTCAGGGACGAGACCTTAGGTACAAACCCAATCAAATGTTCGATGCTCATTGGTGGTAAGCAAAACCGAAGCGGACGAAGCTGGGAAAATAACCTAGTTCAATAAAATTGCGCTATAGTAAACTAAAAAGTTTACTATAGCGCAAAAACATGATTTTTCAAAACATTAGCTATTTGAAACAGAAGGACGATTAAATCTATTAGTTTTACATAAATAACATTTTCAAATTTCTAATTTTGAAACAGATGGACCTTAATTAAGCACAAATCAGTGTTTTTATCCTGTATTCCCATCATATTGTTTTAATCCTGTATGCCCAGTGTGTTTCTACACCGCAGATCAATAACCTGCAGAGGGCGACACATATTCGTGTCATGAACGCTACCTTAGCTAGGGTCTCATTGTTTTCTCCAGCGGTAATGGCTCGGTTTACATTTAACTACAGCTCCGGTCAAACATTCACTTATCAACAATCGGTTAACTTCGGTGCTACTTGACAGACCTACTTTTTTAACCTTTACGTTTAAAATTACCTTCATTTTTGTTAATTGTTGTTTAAAGAAAAACTAATTAAAACTGTTGAAACACACAAGTATTAAACTTAATCAAGGTCGATCAAGCGCTTTCAAGACTAATAAATAGCACATTAAAACAAACGTCCCATTTATGTCACCAATTTGATAATAATAAAGAATCAAAAGAAATCCCCGTATAGTACTCATTCAAATCTGTTACGACACTTTAAAGTCTGAGAAAATTTAATAAAAATGATTCATTTCTTTACAACCTAAAAAAACACAATATGAGCTTAAAATTAAACAAAATATAATCATTTTAAAAGGATACATGTACTATTAGACTTATTAATTTTACATAAATCACATTGTCCAAATCTTAGTGTGTCTGTACACAGCAGACACAGTACAAATATGGATACCATATTTCTATTGTACCGTAGATCGGACCTGCAGAGGGCGACACGTATTCGTCATGAACGTTACCTTAGCTAGGGTCTCATTATTTTCTCCAGCGGTAATGGCTCGGGTTACATTTAACAACAGCTTCTTTCAAACATTCGATCTTATGATCAATCGGTCAACATTCGGTGCTACTTGACCAACCTACTCTGTGTGTTGTAATTTAACCTTTAGTTTATATTTACGTTATTTTGATATTTATTTGTTTAAATAACAATGACCACTTTAAGTTTAATGCTAGAGTATTTTATCATATTTTTTAAAGAACAACTGATTAAAAATGTTGAAACATACATTTTAAAATATTTGAAATATCTTTTAGTTATTTAACCTCTAACAATGAATTAAGGCTTAACAATTACTTATAATAAGTAAGTATTTCATCACATTTCTTTATATTTGACCTTTAAGAATGAAATGTTTTGTGACAGAACGCGAATGAAATTATATTCAACAATTATTGTGGATAATAGTCAAGGCTGATTATTTGTATAATCTATAAATGCGCTAAGTTTTTCTGCTCTTAGCGTCTAATTTTTAGCGAATATATTCTAATACTAATCATATTATTAGATCAGTAGTATCGGCAACCCATTATCCTCTATTACAGAGCATTTATCAGACAGACTCAGAATAGGAGAGTTTTATATACATATTACATAGTCCACCGTGCTGCCCGTGTACGAATTGGTAGACATCACACAACTATAAGAACCTTTTTTAGAGAACTCGCAGATATCATGTGATGTGCAGAGGTTTCCTCGCAATATTTTCTTTAGCCGTAAAGCAGCGATAATTATTTTTAAAACGCACATAATTTAGAAAATTCAGTAGCGCGTCCCTCGCGCGTTTCGGCCTCTCAATCGAGAGTTTTAAAGACATGAGACTCTCGATTGATAGACCGATTAGACCATAACACATCACTACTAACTAGTAGTGATATTTAAATATAGAATATACTATAATGTAATTAAATACTCACAGTAATATTTATATAAACACAGAACACGTGAGCATCACGTGCGAGCCGCGGTTGACCGCGCAACGCGAGTACGTCGGGCAGAGTTGACACTGTGAAATAAGATAGGATTTTCAGTGGCTGTTTTTCAATTACAGGTAATTTTAATGACGAAATTGAAGTTATTTTTACGCGAACGCGTCAGAAGGAGGCAATTTTTTTCAAGCATATGTGGGTATTTTTTTATCTGACTGAAGTAGCAAACGAACATTCAGTCCACCTGATGGTAATTGGCCACTGTTTTTTTTTTTTATCGCGGAGTAGTTTATTAAGTTGATTACAGGCAGTGGCCATTGCTGACTGTAATCAACTTCATACAGAACATGGGTTCCATCTAAAGTCAATCACAGATGCGTTGCTACTCTCGAGGACTATGATGGTCGCCTCATGTGAAAGTGTGCCGGGAACCACACCTTTCTATCGAAATGCAGCAAATGCTTCACGCTAGAAATAGGTACGGTGGTGGTATTTCCCCGGTCGAACTACACTGGTTCTACCACCTTGAAATGTATGATTTAAGTATCCATTAGTTATCAATTGGTTCGCAGTTCGTACGGGCTACAGCCCAAACGGCTGGACGTCTTGTGATATACGACATGTTATTAGAATACTCTCAGTTCACAGAATGACATAGGCTATATATAAATTTAAAGATAGCGCCAATAAAGAGGAAAAAATGGGGGATGAGACGACTTTCTTATCATCATGATAAAGCTAGTGTCATTGCAAAAATATGTGTTATGATACGTTATGTTAATACTTTGACGAAAATCCATGAAATGTTATTAAGCGGTCAGGTTTTTTGCTTTAATATTTCTAACCACGTAACTCGTTTGTTTATTTTTGTACATAATGAATTATACATAGATACCTTGTTCTTTAAAATCATTAATGTATTCCTTTAATGCCAGGTACAATAATTGCAACTCATAAACAACCTTAAATTACTTAAATTAACAATTAATTTTATATATGCATTAAACTGTAAGAAAAACAAGATTTATTTCTTAATTATTTTGTTGTTTCTAAAATTTATGCTTATTTTTATACCGGTCCCTTACTTTATTTCTTTAAATTATATTTACTCTGACATTGTAATTTACGAATGATATTTTAAATAGAACTTTAATAACGATAAACTCAGCTGATTTCTGTTTACCAAATTAGCAACATTTATCAAAAGATCGTTGGTTTATTAAACTTAACTAGTAGGCAGTTTGTCTAAGAATGTAGACATAAGTAGATTAAAATTTCGATAAACATGATTGTACCTTTGACATGAGCTGAGATACTAAACAGTGACATCTATGTTGAAGTAAGTAGGCAGTTTGGCGTCATCTCACGTATGGGACAACACGGTACGTCACGCTGCACGAGAATTTCACGCCCGAAGACCGGCAAATCTAAATTTGTAGGGTTCACACCTTGGCGCGAGTGAACTGGGGTAACGTAAAATGAGAAATCCAGTTTTATTTCTTGTTGTGAAGTTCGTTGTGAGTGTGTTCTGAAATGTTTATTTTTCTTTTATCCTTACGTGAAGTGAGATTACACTATAATAAACTAAGGAGTGTTTTGCCACGTTTCAGTACGCATTTATTAGTGTGATAAATATTGCAGAGTTCTCTATCACTCCGCATTTTTTTATAAATGATTTTTCCTTAAAATGTAACATTAATCTGTTATTTTTTCGAACGTTGGATGCAATACATTTTTGTGAGAGACAAAAGGTTCTTTGCAACACTATTTAATGTTCGACAAGAATACATTACATACGGATGACCTTAAAAACGTTTGTTTTATGATGGCTCTATTTGCCAACTAGCCAAAAGTGGACGTAATGCGTTGACTTAACGGCAATGCGACCACAAATGACAGCGCGTTATTACGACATTGTCATAAATGAAAGTCGTAATCGTAAAGGGATTCGTAATGTGTGTGATTCAAGCCATTTAACTTTAAGCTGTTATTCTCAGTTTGAACGTTGGTTTATGTGACCCATTGCGAGCTACTTTCTTTCCATGGCATTAACGTAGACATAAAAAAAACTTGAATAAAATAGTGGATATCCTCAGCATCATGAAACCTTACCTTCGTTGTAGGTACAATATAGTACAGTCAATATTATTTGGAAATAAACGATTGACTTTTAAAAATACTACAAAACTTGCATGGGAAATATATTCTTTTGTGTTCTCTTAAAGCGATTAGTACTTGAAGATTAATACATAGAAGTAAATACACAAGTGAATCTTTATGTCGTAAAATAAAAAAAAACGTAAATATATTTAATGTGATAACCTGTGTAAAAAGTATGATCTAACTATACAGAATATATTATATAATTTCCACGACGTAGAACAATATGTTTAGTTCGTCGAATTTAAAATAGAAACATTTTTTTCTTAAACGACTAGCGACAACCCTTATTTACTTAACTGTTACACGGAGCATACTCGAGCCCCGAGGGTGGAAGCATTTGATTTAATTGCTTATTCATTGGTCTTAGCGATCTTACGCCCATTGTTTCGGTACTGTACAAATGTATGATTTTACTGTGTGTTTGCTCACGTATAAATAATTTACGGGCTTTTTCAGGATGCGACCCATGGATCGCTGCACCTATTTTATCAATAATTCTTCTGGTACTGGGCAAAAGACGCATCAATATGAGTAGTTTTGGTCATTGCAAACATACAAAAATATACCCTACATACCTATCACTAATTATAAACTAAACATAATTCATAGTTAATAGTGTAATAAGTAAGTTAGTAGCTAAATTGTGAAGTAAATACTCGATGCACAAAACCTTTTAAAATAATGGTAACTACCTAATTTTAGTACCGATATATGTATGCATTCTATCTTTACAAATATTTTAAATCCGTTTTAATTAAATACGTATAAATAATTATAGTGTTAAAAAATAATTATTAATTTATATTCGTGACATTTCTATATCTATTATTGTTGACATTTGCATTTATAGTTATTATTATTTTATCAGTATATTATTATGTATCTATTATTTATTTTTGTAATCTTTTAATGATAGTAATTTTATGACGTTTACCATTAATTTAATAACGATAATGTGTAATGTTAAATTGTATATCTACACTAACAAATTAGATAAAATCCTATGTGTGAAATGTTAGTTGTAAGTTTTGTGATAAATAAATATATCAGACAGGGTAAATATACAAATATATAAGAAACTAGGTCAGTGGTGTAGCTAGGCGTGGGCGAAAGTCCACCATTCTATGGAATCATGCAAAGGGGCTTTGCAGATATGTGCCCACGTCTACATTGGTCCGCGTTACGCCACTGTACTAGGTTATTCTCGCGGCTTTGCTTGCTATGGTCATGTCTACCACTATGATGAGTATTACACAAGTTAATTAAGGTCATAAACTAAGCTATCTGTAAGCCAAGTTTTGGCGAAATCTGACTCGTAGTTTTGGCGTGAAAGGGTAACAAATACACATATATACATACTTACACATAGCGTGTTTACAATATTAATAAGATACATACCTACACAGCTAACGGTGATAAGTGACACTTTCCCTAGGTAATCATTTTTAGTAAACTATCCATATCCAACGATTAATTTAAAAGATATGAAGCGCGATTTGCTTATATTATCCAAAGTGCACGTGCCATAGAGTGTTGTTCATAACATTACAAAAAATAAAGGGAATGACGAATTATACGACAACTGCTGACCTACAGGGCACTGTGTCTTCAAGACTCTTCCTTACTCAACTTCGTTACGTTCTACTTAACTACAGATAATTAGGTATTAAAGTTTAGTGCGAATTTAGATTACGTAGCTTTTGCCTCGGCTTGTGTGCAATGGAAGTAGGTATTTAGTTAATGTAAACATTCGTGGCAATTCCATTTGCGTCAGGTAAAGTGTAGCTGTGTGAGTTTTGGGTTGCCAGTAATTAACATTTGAATCACTTGTTAATGAATAATTTAAATATTAACATAAATATAAGATATAGAAATAGGAGAATGAACTTTTTTTTATCGGAACCGACTTTAACATTTGTTTGAATAAAGTTTGTAAGGACTTCAAAAGTTATTATAGATCATTACAAATTACAGCATTGTTTATTTATGACGACAGAAAAAATTAAAATAATACACGCCTTATTCTATATTTACAACCAATAGGCTGGAAAACACAGATATGTAAATAAAAGTAAATGTTTTACACGAATAAGAAGTTATTAGAAATAAGGAAAACGTAAATTATTCTATAAAAATTACGTGACAAAAAATAATTTAAACTTCATAAAAATGCGCCAATAATCACGGGCAAAAGTTTAATCCTGGCAACCCTGGCCTTGATTGGCCGCGACAGCTATACCCGTCCGTCCTCTTCCCACAAACGCGATAACAATGCAGCTGTTATGCCCGTTTCACACCTCGCGCCTCGAGCTTAAACGATACTCCCCAAAGACGCGTGTCGCTTGCATACGAATGTGTGCGTCCGCTATTGTTTTGTCATCAAGTACATGATGTGTAGTTTGCCTCCGTGCTATTGTGTAGTGGTATAGACTCTGTGCTGTAACTAAGCTGTGCTCTTAGGATAATCATTCGTATGTCACTCATTCAAAATGAGATATGAATAGATGGCTTTATTTAATTTGTTAGAGCTGTGCCAAATTCACATACATATTTAAAACAGTTTGTAAAGTAAATACTAAATAAACAAAAATACCATGTTATGCTTAAGTTCAAATTAACGCCATCTATTACAAGGAACTGAAGACATAAATATTTTGATTATAACGGACAAGTAGTTTCGTATTACCCCAATAGAAAGCGCTGGGCGTTTAAAAATGTGTAAAATTGGAATGTAACACATTATCTAAATATATTTTTTTAATTCCAAACGATGAAGCCAAATTAAAAATCATATTAATATTGTAAATGTGAAAGTTTGTGAGTATGTGCACACGAGTATTTATTACTACAACTACAGCAGAAACAATAACCTGATTTAACACATGGGTAAACTTGATCAACACAAGCGGAGCCGAAGGAATAAGCTACTTACACAATATTTTGCGTGCCGGTGTACGTCCACCTTTAAGATTATAATAATATTTGCGGGGGACGATTCAATTTGCTAAATGCTCCAACGAATTCGGTGTCGACTGTCGTTTAGTGTTAAACAGTTGTCTTGTATGAGTCATGTCGCCTACCTTTCGATATCATTTTGGATCTTGTTACCTTCTTGACAAATGAGTGTACGACGATTACGAAGTAATTCATACGCTACATCTATATATTAATACGTGAAGCAATAACATGTGGTGCATTAAGTTATATGCCGCGAACGGATTAATATGAAATTTTGCACGGTTACAGTGGACGTAGAGAAGGAGTGCAGAATGTTAATTTCAAATATTGCATATAACATAATATATAAAATCAACTAAAAACACATTACACACACTACCGTGCATTTGTTACAAACACATAAAAAATGGTCGAAATAGAACATTCAATGTCTTACTATGAAAACACATAACATCAGAAATGTCAGTGTCTTTGTCATACATACCCGCTATTGCTTTTAAATGCGGCTTAGCTAATTAAACCTCCTATATTTAACGGGTGCGTCCAAAATTACTTGAAAATTATTACAATATATTTTAATTTGAGAAATATTCGTACTACTTTGGACAATATGAAGTTTAGTTTTTTAATTTAAATTACGGTCAAATTACTTGTGAAATAACGGTAGTTTGTTCATAAGGATTCCAATTTAGGTAATCGTTGACTACATGAAGGCTTTTTGAAAATTGTGTAAAAACAGTAATATAAAATTGTTAGAATATATAGAGTAGCGATATATTTACTAGTCTTTCAATTAATAGCTTTATTGTGATAATAATAAAAGACGTCCCTTTCAGCGATCACAAGCATCATATTTAAAAATTATATAATCATGTCACTCTGCAAACTAAATCGATTTCAATGAAATGAAATGAAATGTCTTTATTTTTTATAGGCCTACGGGGGCACTTACAAATTGTCAGTTACTTTTTTTTTCTTACACTACCGGATCGGAATACGACCTCAACTGAAAAGATCCGGCAAGAAACTCAGCTGGTTTGTCTTTGTTCTTATTTATATCCATTTTATTTTAATATAATAACAATCATGTTTTTTTTACATAGTATGTTACAATCAGTCAAGCCGTTACATTCATACATATATATGCTTAAAAAAACTCTAATCTCTATGTGACGTAGTCGAGTAAAAACTATTCAATTACAAGAAACTCAAAGGTAACAACGTTATGTTCTACGAGCCCGAAGTTTCGAGTGACACATTTAAAATGTACGACCGCAATTCGTTCGGAGGCTCTTAAATGCTTCCAATACGGCCTTGAGACGACTAATGATGAAATATTCAGCTGTTCTGAAGCATCTAGATTTCTGGAAATAGGTTGACACTATTTCAAATGGTAAAGTTTTTGTTTGAGGCTAAGTAATTGGTTAGAAGAGTAATGTGGGTTTACTGCGAGGATACTTTACTAATAATGTACTTATTTTTATTTATCTGACTGAAGTAGCGAACGAGCATGCAGTCCACCTGATGTTAAGTGGCCACTGCCGCTCATCGACATCTGTAATCAACTTCATACAGAACATGGGTTCTATGTGAAGTCAATTACAGATGCGTTGCTACTCACGAGGACTATGATGGTCGCCTTATATAAAAGTGTCCCGGCAACCACACCCTTCCATCGAAACGCAAGAAATGCTTCACACTAGAACACTAGATATAGGTGTGGCAGTGGTACTTCCCCGGTCGAACTACACTGGTTCTACCATCTTCAATACTTCATTCTGGGTTATTATTTATAGGTCCCGTCATGCATTAGAGTTAAACTGACTAATAATAATAAGTTAGTTTGTTTTACGCGAGATATCCAAGGCGTTGTAACTTAGTCATCAGGGGTAGCACCTGTGCACCTCCTAACCTAGACTTGATTATAGATCGTCCATTGGCGACAGAGACTACTTATCATAAAGTATACTATACATATGTATGGAACACTATGTGTATGGAACTGCATACTAGTCGACTACTATCGTAATAACTTAATATTTAATTTACATCTATTCAACCATAGACCTAATTAAATTACATTTGAAATATTTTTGCTACTCAATATGAAGCTCAATTAGTTGTTCAATCACTTGGTTTAATGTAACAGTTGGAATAGCATTAAATATCATTCATGAGCAAACATTGAGCAGTTAAACCTCGGTGTACAGCTATAAGAAAATTATCTTTACTCTAGGTACTAGTGATGTAACGGATATTCGCATTGGCATTCGCGAATATTTGCATGTTTTTAGATATTCGCAATCGCAATAGTTATGCCAATGTTTTGCGAATATTGAATAATTCGGATCTCTAGGCTAGAATAAAACGCTTTCTACACTCATAGCCCCACAGTAGGATTTTCTCCTGTGTCGTGGGTGCCATGGACACACACAAAGACGAATACACAAACACCCAGACCCAGAACAAGAATCTAAACTCATCATTCAGATACCTGTCTGGCCGGGAATCGAACCCGGGACCCACTGCATGTCAGACCGGTACGCTAACCGCTGCGCCACGCGGGTCGTCATAATAGCAGTGCTTTGCAAAAAAAAGTCGCGAAATCTGCACAAATTCGAACAGCAGTAGGGCGACAAAGGTCGCCAACATTTATATCTTACCATGCTACCTAGCACCCTACACTATGAACTGTTTTTTTTTTAATCTGACTGAAGTAGCAAACAAGCATGCAGTCCACCTGATGGTAAGTGGTCGCTGCCACCTGTATACATCTGTAAACAACTTCATACAGAACATGGGTTCTATTTGAAGTCAATCACAGATGCGTCGCTGCTCTAGGGGACTATGATGGTCGCCTCATATAAAAGTGTACCGGCAACCACACCCTTCTATCGCAATGCAATAAATGCTTCACGTTGGAAATAGGTGTGGCGGTGGTATTTTCTCGGTCAAACTACACTGATTCTACCACCTTCTACAACAACAACATTCGCATTCGCATTCGCGAATGTCAAATGATATCATTCTTTACATTACTAGTAGGTACTCTTAGTACAAACCCTTCCACATTCAGTATACGATTAACACGGCCACCTACCCTCGCGCCCGAGGGGTTAATGATAAAATATTCAACGGGTTCCGGAAACACTTCACCGGCTAATTAATATTAAACTGAACCTTAAGGAGCGCTCCTTGGGTCCTCTCGAACGAGGGCTGAGGTAAAATCAACAAAATTACCTTACCTCGAAAAGATTTCGAAATGAGCTAAACGCAGTACAATCCTACTTAAAATAATAAAGGATTTGAAAGCATAGAGCTCATTAATGTTAAGTGGGGAGATAAGGACTTTTAGTGGCCTATCCTCAAGATAGTGGAGTGATCCTTTTAAAGATATTTAGCGGGTTTTGATACTGCCTTCCTTAACAAACTCGTTTATCCATACATACATATAATAAGATTTTTCAATCCACGTCTCTTTTGCATATTCGACGACCCGCGTGGCAGAGCGGTTACCATACCGGTCCGACGCGCAATGGGTAGCGGGTTCAATTCCCAGACAGGTATCTGGATGATGAGTTTAGATTTATGTTTGGGGGTTTTGTGTGTTTGTGTATTCGTCTAGCGTGTGTCCATGGTACCCACGACACAGGAGAAAATCCTAATGTGGGGCTATGAGTGTAGAAAGCGTGTATATTAATGCAAAAAAATGTTTGAAGGAATAAGAGTAAGTATCAATAGAATTTCCTTATTTTTTATATTATTGTCAGTCTATATGTCGGTGTTACGTTTAAAATTTAATGAAAATCGATGATCAAATTATGTATATGATAATTATTATTTAATTAAAGTTACGTATCGTTTTTAACACTAGACCAGACAGTTGAAAGTAAGTTTGAATCACTGAAATACATTATTTCAGTTAAGAATTCAATTCGAATACTGGTAACGATTTGCTACGAGGCCAAATTTTTCGTCGAATTGTTCACATTTTAATTGTGTCAATCTCAAATAAATTAAAACAGACACTTTATATAACGAGAAACGTTTTGTTGATTTCGAGACATAGGTAATTGTAAATAATCTCAATAGCATACAATATTGTATGCGCATAGAATGGGTAAATAGAAAATGTAACAAGCTTTAAGAAAAAGTATTTTTTACAAATATGCAAATATTTGGTATTTATTTATTATACAGACAATTATAAAGATAATTATGAATAAGCAAATACATTTTAAATTTAATTATAATAAAAGATTTATTTTAATTTGAGGAACATTTTTTTAATATTCATGCTGGAGCTGTAAACAATAGTAATATTGCTTACAGCTCCAGCATGGAATATTAAAAAAATTCACTCTCCAACGCACTTTTTCTGAGCAAGAAAGCAGTATTCACATGACTAGATTTTTCTACAATATTCGATATCATGTCTCCATCACGATAATGTAATATATTGCTAAAATATAATAGTTGGATATTGGATATTGATTTATTGGCGCCACCTCCGGAGCCTGTCTCAGAATAGATGGCGTGTATGGCCGCCGATTATTCTAGAACAGCGCCACTCAACCTTTTATTATAGGGGCCACAAACGTTACAGCGGAGTGATCCCGAGCCGCATGCAATGGCGTAGCGTGGGGTTTTTCTGCTGCCCGAGCCGAAACAAAACACAAAAATGTCGCGAACCCCTAGTTACTCCAAATTGTCGACCAAAAAAAAGGTCGCCAAATCTAAACATGCTGCTCTTCCTACACTTTTCACTTTCTCAAAACTTTGACAACGTCTGGCATGTTGCTACGTGCTATCCTTATTAAATTCAGCTAGGCGAAGCAAAAGGGCCCGGCGGGCCACATACGGCCCGCGGGCCGCAGGTTGAGTATAGCTTTTCTAGAAGAATGGGACCGTTGTATAAAATAGATGTTCGTTCCGGCTATGAGCGGGTACTATCGGAAGCCCGACGTAGCGGTTACATTTTACGATAGTTTGAAATAAAGCTTAGATATTGAATTGTCTGTTCGAAGGCGAATGTAGGTTGCCGTATTGACGTATATCAAATGAATGAGATATAAATTTGGAGAAATTCGTAGACTTTTATCTATAAGAATTATTAGGAAAAATTTCGTAATTAGTATTATAAGTCGTTTTATTTAAAAAGTTTTAATTACTTTACCATGTAATCTGTATAAGTCAAATTTACAAATAAATGATAGTGGCATAATATGGTAATGTTAAACTGATCTGATAGTGGACTAAAGTATTGGCTATAACCACGCCACAACCCTTTTTTTTATAACAGGGAAACCCATCATAGGTTCCTCTCTGCGCGGGGGCAGCTGAGAGGATATGCCAGACTCTCATCAGCAAAAACCCCACGGTGTTCCTCTGTACGTCCTATGCCGGGACTGTGGATACGCTGGTAGCATTCGACCGCGGTCCCAGCGGCGTCTGCCCACAACAGGGCCCATCTCTGTTTGGGATGGAGCTGGACGCCACAACCCTATCCTAATCGTGGAACGATAAAAACCGTCACAAAAACAAAGTCACACTATACTCTATTTGAGTTTTTCTCTCTCTAGTAGTGTGTGTATGTGTAAACTTGTGACGAGCATCGTACGTAGTCAGTTTTACAACCTCAATACTGAACGCCAATCCATTTTATTTTTTGTTTTAAATCGTACATGTGTCTTACTGTCTCATTACTATAATTTTGCTATAAAGATTGTGGAAGTTAGTTCATAAAACTTTTATCGCGTTTTTTCGACTTTTCGAAATTGTATTCATCGTATTTTCTTCGAATCCGCCAACTGCATTGCCATTCAACACGTACAGCTCAATACATCGTATCGCGTTGAAGTGAATAGCTCACTTGCATTCGCGTCGAGTCAGCTGCGATCATCGTCGATTCGCATTCGTTAGTTTCCCAGTTGCGAGATTGAGTGCCGATTGCGATGTTCTGGCGTTTTCAGTTTTCATTAGAAACTTTTACTAGCATACGATGTTTCTTTGTTTTTTTTTTATAATATGGAAGTAGCAAAAATCCATCTGATTGGGAATGCCCACCGACACTTGGATATGTGTAATCGACCCCAGATAAAGTTAGTCTTAGCTGGGATTATTGGAGCACAGATGTGTTTGGAACAACCGGGATAAGTGTGTCCCTTACTGATCCTTACACACCCTTTAGATCAGAACACAGCGTTGCATAACACTGCTGCTATGAGCTAAAAATAGGCTCGGTGGTAATGCCACTGGAATGAACGACCTATAAGTATGTACAAGTCAAAAAAAAGTTGAATTTTTAAAGCCATATTTTAACTTATTCCAATCAAGCAGGATTTTAATAAAATGAAATGTAATACAAATACTTTTACAATTTCAAAGAGGAATATTGTTGAGCTATTGAAATAATGCGATAGACAAGATTGTCTAGACAAGTTAAGATAAACTTACATGTAGGTTTTTGCAATTAAACATCTCGTTGAAAGGCTTCATTCATTATTATTAAAATATATCAAGTGTCCTATATACTTAGGTAGCGAAATATTAAGAAGAAATGTCATAACAGGGGACAATTAAAAATTTTATTTGCCTGTTTGAAACAATATGACACAGAATAACGATTGCCAAATAGCGGAGGAACTTGGCCAACACATTATTATCCTCTTTACGGAGAATGTTGCACAATTGAATTTTTGGCAGCCTTAACGCGAAGCCGTTTGTAATTTTTGTTGTATTTTAGTTACATGTTCCAACGCTAAGTGCAACTTGAATGGCAATTTTCCGTAGTTTAAAACGTTTTAATTAAAAACTAGGTACATAAGAGAGATTCGTTCTTTAACTATCTTCAACTATGTTTCTCGTCAACCCATTATTGTCCCACTGCTGGACACGGGTCTTCTCTCAGAATGAGAGAGTTTAGGCCATATTCCACCGCGCTGGCCAAGTGCGAATTGGTGGACTATGTTTATCTTAATGAATTATGCAGTACATCTCTTTATTGTGTAGATGTAGATCATGACAATTGGTCACAAATGGGTGTCTTGGCTTGTGGTTCAACTTGGAAGCAATACCGCCATCCTTATATCTACCTTCTAACAGTGTTAAGCGCTGTTGTTTTTTTTTTAATTTGATGAGTGAGGTACTGAAGACATACCTGCATGTCCGAGGCGCTCTAAGTCCTCAATTTTAGCAACACGTTTCTGGCCAATATCAAATACGACACTTATCATCGGATTTTGCCAGGTAGAAGAACCAGTCTAGTTTGACTCGGGATGTAAGTTCTTCCATATCGGTAGAAGTGAGTTAATGGCGAGGTTACTGGCTCATTTTTATTTGAAATGACCAACTTAGTCCTCGGATGTAGCAATGCATCAGCGATTGACTTCAAACGAAATCCATTTTTGTATGAAGTTGCTAACCGATGTCCATGCGGCAGTGACTGCTTACCACCAGTCATTTATTTCAAGCAAGAATAAAATACTGTTACTTCGTTAAGGAACTTGCATTTATTTTGTAGTTGCTCATGAATACACATTACCAATTACCCAAAAACAGAGCACCACGGGGACAAATTGACTAATAGTCAACCATTAATTATTGTATACACGTTTTCATTAATCTAAGACGCTAATACAGAGCTCAAGCGAACAGCTCAGTTGAAGCGCACAGCTCAATACTGATCTCTTAATACTCGTAAATACGTTAATTACATGAGAAATATTATTTTGTGGCAACAATTCCTTTGAGATGTAATCCTGTTACAACATAAGCTTTTAACATTTACTTAGCAGCGGTCGGACTAATGCCTTTAACAAATATGATTTTCAATTACCTATACGACCACTTATTTATTTATTTTAATATAAAATAAGATTTGAATTCTATTAAAACAGGGTTTGTAAAAGTGTTTACTTCAAGAAATGTTATCGAGATGATTTTTTTAACGCCACCGTTACCTATTTTAGACCAAAACATTTCTTGCTCCTTTATGGTAGGGTGTTTGCTGGCTCACTTTTCTGTCAGGCTATTTATTGCCTTAGTTCCCGGGAGTAGGAACGCACTTATGATTGACTTCAGATCGAAGCCATATACTTAAATCAGGCGAACTGTAGTCTGAGAAAAAGAGAGGAAATGGATGATTCTTTTTTTTTATATACCACTTTTATATTACTATTATGACGTATAATAAAAAAACATTATAATAAATATTTTATTACAAATACTAAAAAAAAACATTTAATTATTTTTAGCCAGTGAGGTTATTTAGTTTATTATTTTAACAATGTTACTTGTTAACTTGCTATATTGGCTGAATGTATGGACCATAATTTAATATGTAACCAATGTTACCGGTACTCACGATAAGAGGTTTTAGCCTCTTTATTATTGGTTTCTCGACTCAGTTGCATAGAATCGTGGTCACGCTCTTTAACTTTCGGTTTCGCCGTGACCACGATCCATGTTACTGGGTCTAAATACCGATAATAAATAATATAATTACCGCATATCGTGAGTACCGGCTATATATTAAAATTTGGCCCATACATACACCAAATACAGTCTAATGGTAATTAGTTTGTAAGTAAATTTAGATGTATGTCCTACATCTATATTTTATATTTGTAATGTATGGTAGTAGCATGTGATACTGTTAGTTAATAGTTGGAATACACTTTTCTTTCTTTCTTTTTAATAGTGGAAACTTGACCTCTCAATCGAGGATGCAATGTTCGAATCCTATACACGAACCACCCGTATCAGAAATTACTTATCATTGCTTTATAGTTAACGAAAATATCATGAGGAAAGCTGTGTACTTGAAGGTTTAAAATGTTCTCAATGGTTTATAAAGTCTACCAAGTGTTGGCCATCGCGGTGGATTAATAGTCTAAAGCTCCCTCATACTGAGAGAAAACCTATGCCTAGCCCAGGAACAATAAAGAGTTTTTTTTATCTGACTGAAATAGCAAACGAGCATGCAGACCACCTGATGGTAAGTGGTCACTGCCGCTCATGGACATCTGTAATTAACGTCATACAGAACATAGGTTCTATGTGAAATCAACCACAGACGCGTTGCTACTCCCGAGGACTATGATGGTCGCCTCATATAAAAGTATGAGTATCTCTCATTTATAAGTTATAGTTAACGACGATATACCTATAATAGTAGGTAGTACGCGTTAAAATGTAATAGTAAATATCGTTACGTTAACGTGCATGTTAACATGTGAAACCGAAACTGTTTAATAGCAGTAACGGTTCCTCGGAGACGTGGCTGCTGAGTTTATAACATCATTCGGACGGATCTGGATAAGCGATGAACACGGTACAAGCGCTTACATGTTGAGAGGTGGTAACACGGATGTAGAGACAAAATAGACTCTAAATTGTTATGCATCGTAATAATATTTACCACATTTTGGTCTCATTTTATTTAGTGTATTTTGTACGAAATCAAGCTGAAGCTGTATATTCATTTCTAGACTATGAATTTTAAACTGCATAAGTTACATAAATTAAATATAAGAGACATCTGTTGAAGAATACAATCATACTAAAATGAATGTTTTTATATGTAAGTACTAGGATTGTAGTATAGATATAACTTATATTTCATTGTAAATTCACAAAATGTATATTGATTCTTATAACTAACTATACTTCTTCTTTAAGAAAGCACCAGGACCGTAACAAGCTGCCATTACATTACCAGTAAATAGGTACACAGGCAGGTCCGGACACTGACCCCCTTTACTCAGATGTAGATAACATATTATCTCAAGAGTCGTCGTCAACCCATTATTGTCCCACTGCTGGGCACGGGTCTTCTCTCAGAGTTTAGGCCATAGTCCACCGCGCTGGCCAACTGCGAATTGGTGGACAATTGTGGTGGTGTTATCTCAAGAGTAATTACGCAATAATTCCAAAATCCACCAATGTGAAGTAAAAAGTATTTGTAAAACATATGAAGTGCATAATTTGTTAGCAGTCTGTTCGGTTATTACATCCACGACCGATCCAGAGGAAATACTCTATAATGCTGCATATAATTCCCCCGGGTGTGATACGTTCATTCGGGTATTGATATAGCTGAGTGCCTGATGTACGGAGGAGCATCACTTTCAGCTCACAGTCATAAATGTAGCAGAAATTGCGGTAGACAGGACTGAGGTGAGCTACGCAACCGAAATTCAGCTGAATTGTATGCAATATCTAACAAGTCAAAAACAGTACTTTACATATGGCACCTCAAGAACAATAATATTATAAATTGTTTCCTTCTATTGTTTTGTTTTGTTAAGTATTTTATTTCTTCATTTGGGGAGACATTTCTGATGAAAAATAGTATAATGTTCGTAATTCACTATTTCTAGAACTGAATTCTTTTGTAGGTCTTTCATTTTTCTGGAAGATCGACGGACTATTCGTGAAGAATAATATTACTTAGATAAAATATATACTAATCTCTAAAATGGAAAAATATTTTTTTGAAAACTTACCTAAGTATTTATACATTCATTTCTAAACGATGTGAGACGTTCGTTATATTTCGGAGCTTCTCAGTTGATAAAGTTAATTCTTACCAGTACAACATGCATAATATGCACCTATACTTGTTATAAACAAACAAATAATGTTACTTCAATAAATCAAACACAATTCACAATCACAAACCAATCGTTAAAAGAACTTTCTTATTACATGACTCTTAATCACACTCGTACATCAAGCCCTTCATTCAATCAACCTCACTCAAGCCTTCATTTGTTCCTTTTCATTTATAACGGGATTATTAGCTCAATATCATAACACCGCACTTAATAACGACATCGGGATTATTGTTATACACTTAGCGCTAATCTAGACCTGTCCGAGTGTCGAGACAGGATCAGTGTACATCTCCCAGAGATTATTGTGGCTGTTAAAGATATTAATGTGGGCTGCGGGGTAATGAAATATTGCTTGAAAGAAATATGATACATGCATATATATGTCGGCGGCACACCGCGTATTTATGAAAAACACGTCGCCGAAAATAATTATTTTATTTAGTTCAAAGATCGATAATTGTTTGTTTATTAAATTAGCAATATTTAGTGATTTTTAGAATTGTAATTTAGTTTACCCTCCATAAATTTGTTAATGTCACCTCACCAAACATTGTTATAAAAAGGCGAGCGCCTGCTGGTAGAAAGAGATTCTTGTTTAACCGTCGAAGCGATCGGACCTCCTCAAGTGTGAATAAATCGAAGAAGTTTACTCCGGTGTTTTACATGAAATCTTCAAGAATGGACAGTTATGAAGACTCCTGGCCTTCCTGACGTCACATCTACTTCGTTATATATAATAGAACAGAAATTTATGTGTATGTTACTTTCAAATTTAGAATAATCAGTCATTACCTACTATTATCTTAATATATATAAATTACGTGTCACTTTATTTGTCCGCAATGGACTCTTAAACCTCTGAACCGATTATAATCAAATTTACTCAACGTGTGCATTTTGATCCAACTTGAAAGATAGGATAGTTTATATCTTAATTGCAAATGTTTATGTAACATTTCTTTAACCACAGCAACGCGTGGCCGGGTATGCTAGTTTTATCTATATTTTTAAGGTTTTTGTCTCTCTGTTTATCTATATATGTTTAAAATCGCGTTAAACTCTCGCTTTATTTCTGGCCACGAATATTATATCGAAGTATTCTCAAGATTGTCGGACCGTGGCCTCTCCCCTTACAAGATCACCTCGCCTTCCAGAACATCTCCCTGTGCCACACTATTAAAGAACTTTTTTTTTGTTATACCGTTACAATCTGTACGTGATTATACGAAAATATTCGCAATAAACTGGATTACCCTCATTTTTATGGGTTCTTTTTAGACAATGCTTTATTTAATGTTATGTTATGTCGGAAAATATTAGCATTTTGATATCTTTTAAAGTATGAACCTGAAATGATCTACCAATGTGACAGGCAGGATATTTCAAATTCGATCGTCAGACACCTAGCAAGTGACTGAAAATTTCAAGTTACTTTTCCTTATTTGGGTGTTTGTGAATTTGTCTTTGTATGTATCCGGCATACACGATACAGGCAATCACAATATGAAGGTATAGAGCGTAAAAATAGTATTTTTTCGTATATAGTGTATTTCGTGTATAGTACCCGTTAAGTATTAAAATGTGTCAATTCCGCGATAATATTAGTCTAAAATCATATATCGTAAAAATAGTAGTTGATATAAATAGCTTATGGTAATCTTAACATTAAATAATAGACTCAATCTTATCATCCTTACAATCTAGATAATAAACTGTAACAATAATGTTATTCCTCTAAAGAATTCAATTTCAATTAAATTCCATTGATGTTGCCTGCAGTCGGTCATCGTAAGTAGCACTCACTTAAGCCCGTTACACACTCACGTCACGGATGGTATGGTAATGACTTCCACTCGCGACAGTCGCAGCCGACGCTAGTCTGTCGCATAAATCATTGCCAGTTGTTCAACTCGAGTATGTGAGCGGCTTAGGGCGATTTACATACTTAGTTGCATAGTGTAAGTTTGAATGCTTGGAAATGTCTACGACTTTTGGTTATGTGTCAAGAGATGGCGCTACATGTAACTGAACCACGCTTTCAAAGTTTCCTAAATGTATTGTGTATATTAAGTTAGAAATATAATGTTTAGTTTAAAAATATAAAAATTTAATGACAAACAGACACGATACGAACAAGTAAAATCTTGGCTAGATTGTACCCGCTCATATCGTGTCCGTAGTAAAAATAGTAGTCGGTATAAATAGCTTAAGGTAAGGTCTTTTTAACCTTAATTGACTCAATCATATCACTTTTCATCATTGCAATCTGTATAATAAATTGTAACAATCATCCCATTTCCGTAATGGATTTAACGTCAGTTAAATTCCATTTAAATTACCTACAGTCGGTCATTGTAAGTAGCACTCACTTAAGCCCGTTACACACTCACGTCACGGAGAGTATTGTAATGACTTCCACTCGCGACAGTCGCAGCCGACGCTAGTCTGTCGCATAAATCATTGCCAGTTGTTCAACTCGAGTATGTGAGCGGCTTAAGATTTACATACTTAGCTGCAGTCATAGTGTATGTTTGAATGCTTGGAAACGTCTAAGACGACTTTTGGTTGTGTGTCAAGAGATGGCGCTATAAATTTCTGAATTCCGCTATTGAAGTTTTCTAAATATCTCGTGTACGGACGTCTGTGAGTGAATAGATTTTAGCTGTTTTAGGAATAATAAAAAGAATCTACGTAGAGACGTAGATATTTTTTATTTTCTATAACCTAGTGAGGTTAAATGATAATAAATTTGAAGTAGACCAAGTTGGTTTTTAACGTTTTTATTATACATATTATTACTTAACCGTCGTCAACCCATTATTGTCCCACTGCTGGGCACGGGTCTTCTCTCAGAATAAGAGAGTTTAGGCCATAGTCCACCGCGCTGGCCAAGTGCGAATTACTTAACCAACACATATATATTATACTGGCTGTCCCGACAAACGTTGTTTTGCCATATAAAAAAAATGTTAAGGGTGGTGGTAACCCTTAAGGGGTATGAAAAATAGATGTTGGCCGATTCTCAGACCTACTGAATATGCATATAAAATTTGGTAAAAATCGGTCAAGCCGTTTCGGAGGAGTATGGCAACAAAAACTGTGACACGATAATTTTATATTTTAGATTTAATAATCTTACACACATATATATTATATTTTTTCTTATTTTCCAGGACAAATAAAGCCTTGCTAAGAGAGCTATCGTCTGTGTCCGCTTGACATTACGTTTTACTACACCCCATGTACACTAACTTAGATTAGACTACTGGATCTTTTACCAAGTCAATCATGTCTAAATAACAAAAAACAAATAAAATAGTCGATACAGCAAAAGCACTCCTAAAAGAAAAAGAAAATTTAGTTTAAACGACAGCACTACTCATGGCTTGTTTCTTTTAGGTACATTGTAAGAACATTCCAATATTTAAAGGATTCCCTATAAATCAAAATTCAGATCACGGAGTGTATGGTAATGACTTTTGCTCACAACTCGCAAGTCCGTTGCAGCCGACGCGAGTGTCTGCATAAATCATTGCCGCTAGTTGTTTAACTCGAGTGTGTTCGCGACTTAACAGTGATTTGCATTTAGGTCTCTGGTTGAATTCATCTTCTACGTTTGGTTTTAATTTCGTTTGTGTGACGCTTAAGAAGGGGTAATATTTTGGAGTAATTGTCGCTCATTTGCATGGATAAACGCACAATTGAAAATTCATTATCTTTTTTTTATCTGACTTCATAGCAAACGAGCATGCAGTCCACCTGATGGTAAGCGGTCACTGCCACCCATGGACATCTATATTCAACTTCATACACAACATGGGTTCTACCACCTTCAAACCTTACTTAGTTATTTGGGAACCTTACTTAGTTATTACGTCATAAGTTATTTGGGAAAACATAGACACTTAAAATTGTCCACTCTTTCTAAAAGTTTCAATTGACACTCTATTTACTTTCAGCTTATTAAAGCAAATGTTCTCTAAATCAAATTCTGAAGTGTCTGCTCTATAAAACTTAATTCATACTCAATGAAGATTTTATTATTAGTTTACGAAGTATACGACTTACGATTGGCACGTGGAATTCAATATTGGGGTGCAATGGCCATTTAAAATGCTGAAGTGCTGAGTAAACAGCGTGAAGCTATTTAAAAAGTTGGTTCGTTCAAAATTAATACTTCAAAATGTTGAAATCCTCTCTCTATTCTATTCGGTGTCGATAAAAAAGTTTTTGATTTTGACAAAATTTCTCATCCCTGTTGTTCTAGGATTAGAAAAGAGCTACGGTATCGAGGTAAGAGGTAAGAGGTAAGAGGCGATTAAAAGGGGCTTCCGGGGTTGCGAGCGGCTAGAGTGGGAGCTCGAAACATTCGGTCAGGTGACCCCGGGAAGGACGGCAGTATGTGTTTTCGCATACCGTCGTAAAGACTAAACGAAGCGGTGGGCCTAGTCGCCTATCTGGGAGAAGCCTCCGGTTGCGTTCCTTTGGAGATCCCGGAGTTCTCTTTGTAGTGCCGAGGACGACCACCGGGACCGTTTTAGTGCGGTAAAAATCCCACATACCCAGCATCGCTCCCACGGTGTCAAGTAGGTATCTTTTAAAGGTTTCCCCCTCGAGAAAAAAAACTTGTTAAAAAAAAAAATAGCAATGTTGCTAATGATGGTAAACATCATTAGCAACATTGCTAATTGGAAAAATATGTGATTGCTAGTAATAGTGTTTATTTTATTTATTCCATAAATACATTTTGAAAACATATATTTTTTAAAATTTCGGTCCCTAAATCACACACAAACAGACAGGATCTATTCTTGTGAATATGAAATTATATACACTGAAATACATATAAATCTATTTGTCTGCTCGTTAAGACAAGCACTCATCTTCGAAACTACTGGACCGATTTAACAAAAAAAGAAAAGCGAAAGGACCTTATAGAACCTTTTAGGAGATTATATGTATTTAGACTATTTATAACGTACTTTGCCCGAGAGCACCTATTGTATTTTTAGTAACACAAAAGAACTAAGTATTCATAGTCAAGCTTTTAAGTAACAACATTTTGTTTTGGTTTTGGTATTTTTCTCAAAAAATATTTAAATTAATTCTTATTCATTTATTTAATTCATCAACGACTATAACATTTAAATTTGACATAGTAACACTGAACATATTAATAATCACTTACAGGTGAACATTGCTAGCTATAGTAAAAATATCATTGCAAGCAAAATAAAAACATAACATAAATAAATAATAATAAGCGTCTTAAGTTATTTGTAAAATAGTAATAGAAGTAAAAAGTAAAAATACCATAAGAATACTATCCAATATTAGAGTTTAAATACCCTTCCTATAATTTGTCTACTAAATACCTATGTCATACGTATATCAAAATATAAATTGTTTTCCCTTCTTGTGAAGTCCGCCATTTTGAATTTAGAATGACGTTACTAAATTTATTATGCATTGTCATACATTGCAAAACTTCTATCGGTCTCCAGGTGATGGTTCACATCTTTACAAGATTTATCAAATTGATAACGTATAAACAAATGTTAAAATTATTATTTATTTTTTTATAATATTGAAGTAGCAAACGAGCATACAGTCCACCTGATGGTAAAGGCAGATTTATATTTGTCTGACGTGTCGTGACGTGACGCATCAGAAGAGCATCGGTTTCATACGTTTAACGTTCATACTAGTAATGCGCAATGTGTTGTGATGGCTTTTGTTGTGTCATCAGTTACCATACTAAATGTAATGTGTAATGGACATATGTAAGCAATTTCATTTAGAACATAGATTCTAACTGAAGTCAAACACAGACGCGTTGTTACTCCCGAGGACTGAGATGGTCGCCTCATGAAAAAGTGTGCAGGCAAGCACACCCTTCCATAGAAACACAAGAAATGTTTCACGCTAGAAATAGGTGTGGCGGTGGTACTTCCCCGATTGAACTAAACTGGTTCTACCACCTTCAACAATAATTAAAATCATCTTTAATTCCCAGTGTCGCGAGGTTAACCTAGTCAAGAATTAAAACCTTATAACGTCAACTTATCATAATCCGCACGAGTCACCCGTATTTAGAGATTAAAATGACACCTAACACAATTTTCAATTTGCTTTTGAAATTAGCCACAAAGTGAGCTTTGCAAAGTTTGTGAAGTAGTCGTGGCGTGACTGTAGAGCGATTAAGCGAGCTCTGTGTACAAATATAAAACGGAACAGTATATTTTTAAAGGAAATAAAAATAGTTTCTGATTACTATTACGAAATTCAATCAGAAAAAACAATCATTCCGTCCAACTCATAAAGGTGATCACAGCTAGTCTAGGTCTAGGTCTAGTCTTCAACCCATTATTGTCCCACTGCTGGGCACGGGTCTTCTCACAGTATGAGAGAGTTTAGGCCATAGTCCACCGCGCTGGCCAAGTGCGAATTGGTGGACTTCACACACCTCCGAGAACTTTTTTTTGTAAAGAACTCTCGGGTGTGTAGGTTTCCTCACGATGTTTTCCTTCACCGAAAAGCAGTGATAATTAATTTATAATACGCACTTGAATCAGTGGTGCGTGCCTGGGTTTGAACCTCGTACCTTCCGATCGAGAGGGCAAGTTTCAACCATTAGGCTATCACTGCTCATGGGCGGCTATAGAACGGGAATTCTATGTGAAGGCCACCACAGATGCGTCTCAACTTCGGAGAACTGAGATGTTAGCTTTATATCAAAGTTATATAAGAAAACATAAACAAAAAATATAAGTGTTTTTTCTAGCATTCCGTTCTCATTCGATCAACTTGCAAAAATTGGGCGTAATGTTTGAAAGAAAGGTTTTGACTCGATATTACAATATTTCTTATATATAGAAATAGTTTAAACAGATTTTAACGACGTCATGAATGATTTGACTAATCCATGTGTTATAAACATTTACTTGATTCCTTCATTTTACCAATTTACTAAGGCATGAAGTAATTGACATCATACAAATAACTGTATTTTAATACACAAAATTTTCATATAAAAAAGTTGGACCAATGCTTACACAAATAGTCCCAATACACATTTACATCGACCGGGAAGTACCACCGCCACAACTAATTCTAGCGTGAAGCATTTCTTACGTTTTCGATGGAAGGGTATGGTTGCCGGCACACTTGTATATGAGGCGACCATCATAGTCCTCGGGAGTAGCACTGCAATGAAGATTGACTTCAGATAGAACCCATGTCCTGTATGAAGTTGATTGCAGATGTCCATGGGCGGAAGTGACCACCTACCATCAGGTGGACTGCATGCTCGTTTGCTACTTCGGTCAGATATAAAGAAAAAACACATCGACACATATATCATCCAAATAAAACAACAAGTATTTTCTTAATTTTCCAAAAAACATTTTAATATAATCCTCGTGCGTCTCGATGCTTTGCGTGACCGAATAATGATTTTACAAAGCGAGGTGTTGCGCTTACAAATTACAGGGCGGTGTGTATTATTATTACATTAAGGCAGCACCTACTACCATTCTTGTAATAGGCTTTCCTGTGACGATTACATCTAACGCAGGGCTTCTCAAAGTTGCGGGTTTACGTACCCCTTTCATAGTCTTGAGGTGATATAGCGCAAGGCTTCTCAAGCTGTGGCTTACCCCTGTTATGGTTTTCAATTGATAGCGACCCCCGATCCTCCTGAAAAAAATAAGATATTTCTTTTTTGCTTTTTTTTTCTTCTTTATAAGGTTGAAAAAGCAAATGAGGTTGCAGTTCAACTGATGGTAAATGGTCATTGACACCTATGGGCATTTGGAAGCCACTTTATATACAACAGGGGTTCTTTCTGAACTCAATAATATATGCGATGCCGCTCTCGAAGACTAAGGTGATCATCGCGTATGAAAATGAAGAAGACGAAGTCTTGTTCCAACGGAAGGTAACAAATATAGTATCAAAAACACCTCAATAATTATATTAATGTGATGGGTTGGCTTTTTGTATCTGTGATATGTTGGCACCAGCTAACATGCTTGCCGCACGGGCCTACCAGTAATCCTGCCGTCATTATGTAAATCTTGTCGCGGACCTCCTATCCTCAAAAGGCAAACCCCTAGGGGTTCGCGTACCCCACTTTGAGAAACCTCGATCTAGCGTGTGGATAAGGTGTTTTGAGGCCGTAAGTGTATTTCATACAGTAATTATTTGTGACTTTGTTTTGCTCGCAACTTCAATCACTTTTCCTATGAAAATTTGGTAAATCCGTGCCGCTAAAGAGCTTGTTCATTTTTTGCGACAGATATGATTCTAAATTTATTGTAATACCGTCGTCTACCAATTCGCACTGTCCACCAATTCGCACTTGGCCATCGCGGTGGACTATGGCATAATAATCTCTTATTCCGTGAGAAGACCCGTGCCCAGCAGTGGGACAATAATGGGTTGACAATATATACTTACCACATAATGTTATATTAGTGCTTACATAATATTCCTGTAATGATATTTATCTTGTTGGGAGAAACGCAGACTTGCGCCACGCCTAGTATTATTGAAGAGCAAAGTTACGCCTATGCATATTGGCGCGTCAAAAATTGACAAGCATCTTTCACTTCATTTTTCCTCTCATAGCGATAGCATGTAACAGATTTAATCAAGCAGTAATAAATAGTTTCAGCAGTAGAAAGTCTTATTTTCTTATTTATTTCATCAGGTTATGGGCCTCTCCCTGCCTGTTTAGTGTAGTACAGTGAAAATATAAAGTAATTTAGTTGATTTCGATCGGAAATACGTATAACCTAAAAGTTAACCACGCGGTCGCCGAAGTTTTTTATATTTCAGCATTTCAGCTATAATTCCTTGATAAAATGACATCAAATGGATCGTTAGTACAAATTGAAAAACTTACTGGCCGAGATAATTGGACAAGCTGGAGTTTCGCAGTGCAAGCATACCTTGAACTGGATGATTTATGGGAATGTGTCCAAGGAACAAATACTGATCCGAAGAAAGAAAAGAAGGCGAAATCAAAGCTTATATTATTAGTCGATCCGATAAATTTTATACATATACAGGATGCAACGACGTCAAAACAGGTTTGGGAAAATTTATCACAAGCATTTCAAGACTCTGGTCTACTGAGAAAAGTTGGTTTATTGCGAGACTTGATTAACACTAATCTAGACACAAGCACCTGTGTAGAGGATTATGTCAACAAAATCATGAGCTCAGCTCATAAGCTCAGGAATATTGGATTCAATGTTGACGATGAATGGCTCGGGACATTGATGCTGGCAGGTTTATCCAATGAATATAAACCTATGATTATGGGTATTGAAAACTCAGGAGTAAAAATAAGTGCAGATATGATTAAAACGAAACTCTTACAAGAAATAAAAGCTACACCAAGTAATTCAGCTCTGTATACAAGTAATAAAAATACTCAAGCAAAGTTCAAAAACACTCAGTATCAGTCGAAGTCAAAAGGTCCACGATGTTTCAATTGTAATAAACATGGACACCTCGGTAAAAATTGTTGGTTTCAAAAAAATAAAACACAGAGTCAAGAAAATAATAAAGGTTTTGTGGCAGCTTTCTCAGCTATGCAACTGAATGATTGTATGAATTGGTATGTAGATTCAGGTGCTTCAATGCACATGACAATGCATAAAGATTTATTAGAAAATAAGACAATACCACCGATATCTACAATCAAAATTGCAGATAATAAAACTTTACATGTCGAAAGCTGTGGTGATGTGATACTGCACATAACTAATAAAGATGGCAGCAAGAATGAAATATTAGTAAAGAATGTTTTATATGTGCCAAAGTTGTCCACAAACTTATTATCTGTAAGTAAAATAATAAAATCTGGTTGTAAAGTGGAATTTGATAAAAATGGCTGCTCAGTATATAATTCAAGCAATCAAAAAGTAGCAACAGCAGATCTAATAAATGATACATATAGACTAAACATAAATTACAGTAAAATATTTGCCCTATCAGCAAAAACTGAGTCAAATATACATTTATGGCATCAACGTTTGGGCCACCTAAACTATAATGATGTTCACAAGCTATCTAACTGCACGACTGGTGTACAAGTATCATCACACAAAGAAAAGTATGTTTGTATAAGCTGTCTAGAGGGAAAGCAAACAAGGCAATCATTCCCAAGCAATGGCTCCAGGGCAAATGGGTTGCTAGAGCTAGTCCACACAGATGTATGTGGTCCGATACAAGTTGCTTCGATTGGTGGTGCCAGGTATTTTACTACTTTTATTGATGATTTCTCAAGAAAAGTCTGTGTATACATAATTAAAAATAAAACAGAAGTGTTTGAAAAATTTGTTGAATACAAAAACCGAGTAGAAAATGAGTTAAATACAAAAATTAAAATCTTACGCAGCGACAATGGATTGGAGTATGTTAATAAACCCTTCACTGATTATTTAAAGAAAAATGGAATATTACATCAGACTTCCAATCCTTACACGCCACAACAGAATGGTCTGAGCGAGAGAATGAACCGGACATTGGTTGAACGAGCGAAATGCATGATGCTTGATGCTGACTTACCAAAGAGTTTTTGGGCTGAAGCTGTAACAACTGCTGCATACATAATTAACCGCTCACCCACACATGCTTTATCAGACATTACACCACATGAAGTATGGACCGGCCGAAAGCCAGACTTGAGTAATATGAAAATATTTGGTTGTCCTGCTATGGTGCACATACCCACCGAAAAGCGAAAAAAACTAGATGTGAAATCCCGACAGCTAATCTTTGTTGGGTACAGTGAATGCACAAAAGGCTACCGTTTTATAGACCCGAAAAATAATAAAGCAGTGATCAGTCGGGATGTACATTTTCTGGAACAAAACATTAAAAGTAAAATAGTAGATCCATCCTTTTTTTCAGCACCTGAAACAAAAATAAATAATATTAATCAAGAAGTACATGGAATGCATAAAATTAAAACAGAAGATGAAAATAATAAAGAAAAGAATAATAAAGACGAACAAAAATTGACACAAGTATACTTACCATTACACGAACAAAAATCTGAATTAATTACACAAGATAATGAAAATGTAGATGAAGAAGAGCAACCTTCTTCAAATTATGATGATGATCCACTAGATGATACATACTTACCTAGTCAGAGTGTTGACATACCACCTGAAAATGAGACAGGTATTAAAACCCGTAAGCAAAGAAAATTGGAAACAAATAATGAGAGTTCATCTTTATACATTTGCATGAATAGTGAGTCTACATCAAGCATTCTTAATAATGAACCTCAGAGCTTAGAAGAAGCTCTTCAAAGTAACGAATCTGAAGAATGGAAACAAGCAATGAAAGAAGAGTATGAGTCTCTCATTAACAATAATACTTGGTCTCTAGTAGATCTACCGGATGGAAAGAAGGTTATTCCATGCAAATGGATTTTTAAGCGGAAGTTTGATCATACTCGAGAAATCACACGTTATAAAGCTAGACTTGTAATTAAAGGCTACAAACAGAGAAAAGGAATAGATTACAATGAGATATATGCACCTGTTGTACGATACACGTCAATTAGATATCTAATAGGTATAGCAGCAAAATACAATCTAGAAATTCATCAAATGGATGCTGTTACAGCTTTTCTACAAGGAGATGTTGATGAAGATATTTACATGTCTCAACCACCTGCTTTTGATCGAGGAGAGAAAGTATGCCATTTAAATAAAGCTATATATGGTCTTAAACAGGCTAGTAGACAATGGAACAAAAAGTTAAACTCCGTTTTATTAGAAATTGGCATGAACCGATCAAAACTTGACCCTTGCATTTACTTTCGTATAATAAGCAAAAATGATATTTTATTCATCTCTGTTTATGTCGATGATCTACTCTTATTTTACAATAATTCTGATATTGGTGAAGAAATTAAGAGAAAACTCAAAAATACCTTTAGTATGAAAGACATGGGAAAGGCAAAGCAATGTATTGGATTTAGAATAACACATGTAAAACAAAATAAAATAACACTAGATCAATCCATGTATATCAAAAATATACTTACCCGATTTGGCATGGAGGATTGCAAGCCAGTCTGGACTCCATGTGATCCTAATTTTCAATTAAAGACGGCCGGAAATGAGGAACAAATATTGAGAAACATACCATATCAAGAAGCCATTGGGTGCCTATTATATTTGTCACAAGGGACAAGACCCGACATAACATACACTGTAAACTCATTAAGTCGGTACAACAGTCAACCAACTGCAGAGCATTGGAATACATTGAAGAGAGTCTTCAGATATTTAAAGGCAACCATTGACTATAAATTAATATATGATGGAAACTTAGAAGGCAACATCACAGGCTATTGTGATGCAGATTGGGCCAGTCACACTGATGACCGAAGATCCTGCACTGGATATCTTTTCATTCTTCAGGGAGCTGCAATAAGTTGGTGCTCTAAAAGGCAACCAACTGTAGCTCTGTCCAGCACGGAGGCTGAATACATGTCTCTGGCGACAGCTGTACAAGAAGCGATTTGGCTAAAACAATTAGATGAGGACTTCTGGCCTGAATCATCACCTATTCCTATTGTTGTTCACTGTGATAATCAAAGTGCTATTCGTATTTCAGGAAATGAAAGTTTTCATCCACGAAGCAAACACATCGATGTTCGCTATCACTTTGTCAGGGAAAGGATAGCTGTGAAACAAGTCCAAGTAAAATATCAAAAAAGTCAAGACATGATTGCGGACATTCTAACGAAAGGGCTGCATAGACCAAAACATGAAGTCTTCAGCAGAGCAATGGGTCTGCGTTCAGGAGAGAATGTTGGGAGAAACGCAGACTTGCGCCACGCCTAGTATTATTGAAGAGCAAAGTTACGCCTATGCATATTGGCGCGTCAAAAATTGACAAGCATCTTTCACTTCATTTTTCCTCTCATAGCGATAGCATGTAACAGATTTAATCAAGCAGTAATAAATAGTTTCAGCAGTAGAAAGTCTTATTTTCTTATTTATTTCATCATATCTTCTATGCCATTCCCATTTTACTCCTGTGTCTTGTAAAAAATATATAATAATTTTTTTTGCACTTCATCGTATGCGACGGCGCATGCGGCGTATACTGCGGGTGGATCAACATGAGGTTAATATTTTGCTCTAAAATATATCTAACCAATAAATATAATTGTATAGCCTAAAGTCTTCCTCGATAAACGGTCACACAAAAATATTTTTTCAATTCGAACCAGTAGTTCCTGAGATTAACGCGTTGAAACAAACAAACAAACAAACAAACAAACAAACAAACAAACAAACAAACTCTTCAGCTTTATAATATTTATTGCATATACATATTATATTTATTGAAATGTTTGGGGGACTGATATTAAGTAAGAATTCACAAACGCGGTCGCGTTTGACAAGTTCAAACGTCAAACGAAGCGAGTATGTCTTTACTGTGATAGGAGCGGTTATTTGTAGGTTATGAAATTTTATTACTTACACACAACGTATTATCCTCAAATAATAATTTATAATAGTAGATTATAATTCATATATCTCAAATCAATTAATTACAATCAACTATATAATGAAATAAATTTGAAATTAATAAAATTCGATAGCACAAACCATAGTGCCCCCAATTCTTAGACTTTTCGCTTTCGCTCGATGAAAACCTGACATCCAGTAGACGTCAAACTTGCTTACACATCGCTTGACATTCAGTGAATCTCAAACGATTACATTTATACTACCAAAAAGATTTTTTCATAGGTTAACATTAAATAAAATAATAAACGTAATGAAGTTATGAATTATGTTAATTCAAATGGTAATGAATAATAAGAATATAAACTCGTATCAAAGGAAGAGATGTGCGCAGGAACTTGAATGGAATATTATGTAGGTACTTTTTTATTAAGTACCTACATCGTGTTATTTTAATTGAATGCGTAGTATGATAGATGCCTATGTAGGGAAGTATAAGATGAGACGAAGCGAAAGCGTGATTTGCGATAAAAATGTGCGCGCATTTCGTTAGTGCTTGCTCATATTAGCGTTGCCGATCGATAGTCGACTATCGATGATTAATCGATAGTCTATCGATAGCCAGGATATCGCAAGATTATCGATGGGCCTATCGATATTATCGATACTATCGGTAGTATCGATAGCTCAGTTCGAAGCAATACTATCGCATGAGTGCAATACAATCGATACTATCGATAATATTGTTGCTCGCGAGAACTAGACTATCGGTACTATCGATAGTATCGTTGCTAGTAAATCAAAAATTGTCAACACTATCGATATGATCGATTATTTTGGACTATCGATTGTTTACTAATTTACAATAGTATTGTTAGCAATATTAAGGTATAGTAGTCGGAAAACAAAGTTAATGGAATAATATTTAAATAATGTTATAATGCGACAACATTACGTATTTACGTACACAAACTATGGAGGCCTTTAATAGTCCTCGTTTAATTACATTACTTTTAAAACAAACTCAATACTATTGCAAATTGCCAAACTATCGACGGTGCCAAATTGTCGATACTATCGATTCTTTCAATATTTTTAATAATTTATGATCACAATACTATCGGTAGTATCGATACAATCGACAATCCATTCTTCTTGAGCAACAATACTTTCGATAGTATCGCTCTCATCCGATAAAATTGCCTTATTTTGAACTATTGATAGTATCGATAGTATGGCTGTTTTAAGATGAAAACTATCGATTGAAAAACTATCGATAGTTCGGCAACACTAGCTCATATACTACTGTTTTGCTTTAGTAGTCTATGCAAATTGTGTACCTAAGAAGAGATTGATAAGAATGAGCTTTCTCTTGCCTTCTTTATAAAGGTGTTTATCGCTATGCATATTTTATTTCTCTTCAGTTATTTTGTCATCATTTTAGAATTATGAAAGCTATTACAATTCTACGTTTATTGTTGCAAGTAGACATAATAATAAAAATAGTCTGGACTACTAAAAATAAAAATTGCAACGTTTAAATATTTTAACACTGATTTTATTTTGAGCGAAGTGGTTTGAAGTAGCGTACACTGTAGGCGGTTAATTAACTACTAAATAGATAATTTAGTAGTTATTTAACCCCACAAACAAATATCATATGTAGGTACCTATCATAAAAAAATATCCAATCTTTTAGACAAATTCATTGCTTATCCCTCTTTGTTGTAGTATTTATTTTTTGATTCATTATGCCGGGCGCTAAGAGCATGACCACTAATATTAGGCCGGGCGGTCAAAAGATTCAATTTAAACTAATTCGCAATTTCTCTAAATGAAGGGAATTTCCAAATGAAAGCCATTCAAGAATATTTTTATTCAATATGCAATTATTCTGAAAAAGATTATTATTTGTGTTGTACTCCCAAGTTGTTATTAGTAAAATTGCGAGTTCATGCTTCTTCTATGGTTGTCTTCATGCTGTAGGTATATTGTAGGCATTTATGCTGTATATTATTTTCATACTACATGTTCTGACGGAAGGTTAACCTAACGGAGATGAACGTATTGTCAATAAGATCTCATCCAGCGGAGTTATCAAACAATCAATTCTTAATTTACATAATATGTTATTATATGAAAATATAGATTATCTACTAGCTGACTGGCGACCTGCGTTTCGCCATTCACTCTTTAATTAATGGATCTAATAGTCTTATTGCAGTTATAAACCCATCATTTAGAATATTTGATACAATCCAATATAACCATCTAATAGAGGATACTATTTGTTCTTAACATCAATCTTCAATCCAAAATACAAAAATAAACATAATAAAGTATCCTTGTTTTAAGTAGCGAAGTTATTCTTACACTTATTTCACCTGCAAAAATAAAACAGCAGTATGTGATTAATTCAATTGAAATCTGTAAAAGGATACATTTATTTTATGGGCTAATAAATCCCACTCATTTGAATCAAGATTAAATTTACACACTGCTACAAAGTATGTTAATACTGTTGTCAAATAAATTAACTATTATTACATCTGGTAAATATGCAATGAGAATCCATATAGTTCATATGGAATTCGCTTTGATTTGGTAACATTATTTCTTTTATAATTGTGGGGCAAGGGCTGCATGCAGAGTTAGGAATATCTGGCACACTTAGTAAAATTGTGTGTTCATACTGTATGTTGTCATCATTCTGTACATTTTCTTTATGCTGCACGTTCTCTAAATGTCGACCAAATTCTAAGTATGTTGACATAACTGTCGACCAGACCTCACCCAGCAGGAATGGCAAACATACTTGGTTCTTATAACCTAAAACATTTTTATGAGAGATTAATAGCCGATGTCCATTAGAGGCAGTGGCCACTTACCACTGGACTTTAAGCTCGTTTTTTACTTTAATAGTTATTTTAAAAAATACTATAAATACTAAAGCTTTACCGGAAATATTGCAGTAAATGTAAAATTCATTGGTCTGGTACAATTAGTGCATACCATAGGGTGGCCCATTAAATATTTGTTGCCAGTTTCTCTTCTTATTAGCAAAAAAAAATGTGTGACAAATATCCATCTCTTAGGTACTGAAATATTTAATGAAATATTATCATATTTAAAAGGTTAAGGTGTCACACAATCACAGTTTCTGACGAAGAGCCGCCACAGTGTTTTCATGCGAGCTAGACAGTTGTTTGGAGTCACCAAGTGTAGGACCGAGATGGGGTCATCAATGTGTTAACACTGGAAGGCTCGCACTATCAGGTGCAAAACTTGGCGAAGCTTGATGCTATCCCTAGTGCGCCGGTACCTGTCTCTTCGTAGCAGACAGCTCCAAACTCTAGTAAAGCCCACGATGGAAAAGAAGTTACTCACACTAAACGTCTCCAAAAAAATAAGTGATTTGGCTGTTATGTGAGTTCCTTCTGCGTCTTCTGTCTCATAAATATTACATTATTTTTTCCTCAGACTTTATCACTTGTATCCTTTGTCATTTTTATCCTTTGTCATTTGTCATATTTATCACTTGGCCAGCGCGGTGGACTATGGCCTAAACTCTCTCATTCTGAGAGAAGACCCGTGTCCAGCAGTGGGACAATAATGGGTTGACGACAATGTTTACCTTATTTTTCATCTCTTCGATAACAATGTTTACATTTGTCTACGTCAGTTGCGCCGCTCATTGAAAACAATGTATTACAATTTTGTACGTTTTTTTTTTTAATTTACTTTATATAATATTTGAAGGGTACAGGGGCAAAACAAGAAATGTCACAAAAACAAAAAGTGATGTAATATGCATTTTAATCTTTTAAAGTTAAAAACATTCTTATGTGTTACTTAAAATTAAAAACTGCTAATGGGAACTTTAGTTTACCTTATATAGTCTTGTTTTTAGGAATATAAAATATTCAAAGGAAAATGTATATTTTTTAATAATTAAAAAAATAAAGTAATTCACTTTTGAAACGTACAAAAACTGGTAATGTCCACTGTGTCCTACACAAGGAATGTCCAATTTAACATTTTTTTATTAATTATACATGAGAAATGCCTTCAAAGTAGTATGGACCCCCTCAGAACAAAATCATTTTCAAGCCATTATATATTTGTGCTTTTCTGCACTAATACTAAGGTAAAAAAAAATATGGAAATTCAAATTTATTTCATGTGTCTAATCTAATAACCTTTTTGCTTCTATGGGTGATTTCTCTCATAAATCATTATAATTACTTCTTCTGTGTAAAATAACTCTAGGGTGTTCTGTTACAAACATTATTTCTCATTAGGACTGCACAGAAAATGAGAATCTAACCTCAAAGTTGATCTAAGTATTTTGATAGCTTGGTTATTCTTTTTTTATCTGATTGAAGTAGCAAACGAGCATGCAGTCCATCTGGTTGTAAGTGGTCGCTGCCACCTATAAACATCTCTAAGCAACTTCATACCAAACCTATGTTTGGTATGAAGTTGCTTACCAAACCTATCTGAAATCAATCGCAGATACGTTGCTGCTCCCGAGGACTAAGGTGGTCGCCTCATATAAATATTGCCAGCAACCACAGCCATCCATCTAAACGAAAGAAATAATTCACGATAGAAATAGTCGAACTCTACACTAGTTTGTTTTAAAGCCTGGCATATCGGACATTCCCTCTTATGTTGCTTTACACTATGGACCTTCCCTGTTTTGTTCCTGTATACAGTTTTAAGAGTTATGAAATACATCTGACTATACTTGTTTTTACGCTTTTTGAGTAATGCCAAACAAAAATACGTGCGAAAATGAAAGTATTGCCATCAAAAATAAACTTTTTGAATTTTTGTGACATTCCTGGTTTTGCACCTGTACCCTTCATTTTCATAAATACAGAACATTATTAGAAACATAAAATTAAAAATAAATTAAACCAATTTTATACGTTTTACTTTTTTAAACTAACATCTGTCAAATTAACTTAGAACGATCTATGGACTCCAACGTTTTGGCCCATTTGTCACAATGTACAATCAGTATAATGTTGTTTAAAAATCTTTAGGTAGTAGTTCATGTACCTATATGCCTATAATTACTAATAATTTATGTGTGATACAATCAATTTGGGTAACATTGAACAGCGGTGTAACTTTGAACAAAGTTGTGAAAAAAATATATTAATTTATTACATGGAAACTTCTTGTTGTTTCAATATCGTACCTGCGTAAAATGGTTTGCCAAAATGTTGTAATAGCAATGAAAGTAAAAAAAGGTACCTGTGAATGTCATAATTTAAAAAAATACCGCCTTTTCCGTAGTGAACTTGTTGCAAGTGTTTGATGCTTCATTTTGAAATAGCAATTATAATATAAAACTTACCGTAAACAGGTGTGTTTTGGTGTTTATCTTTAAAATGTATATTGTATATTATTATTTTGAAACTGTACTATCCGTATCCCATGTTGAATATTGCGTAAAACTGTTAAACTTTTGACGACGTCGAAATTGGATGTTATATGGGTAACTTTGAACGGTTCAAAGTTACCTGTATCATAAAAAAATATTTTTTTCGGAGGCTCAGGGTCGCTCAGCGTGCTATGGAGAGGGTTATGCTCGGAATTTCGCTTCGAGACATGATTCGCAACGATGAAATCCGTAGACGAACGAAGCTTACCGACATAGCTCTCAAAATTAGCAGGCTGAAGTGGCAATGGGCCGCCACATCGCTCGTAGGACCGATAACCGATGGGGAAGAAAGGTCCTCGAGTGGCGACCATGTTTAGGCAAAAGGAGTACCGGTCGCCCCCCTACCAGATGGACCGGTGACCTGAAGAAGACAGCGGGAAACCGTTGGATTCAGAGGACACAGGACCGGTTGGAGTGGCGCCATTTAGGGGAGGCCTATGTTATGTCCATGTTCCGTCCATCCTTTTTTTTTTTTGTTTTCGAGGGGGAAACCTTCCAAAGGTACCCGACGTTCCGTCCATCCTATGGATGGATGGAATAAATAATCAAAAAAAAACTAGTATTTTATTTTACCACCAAATTGATCGACCTTGATTCATATGGCAAGACCAAGTTGTCTATTGTATTTATATATCAAAATAAATGTATTTTTTATAGATTTGGTTTTAATTAGCAAAAATATGTTAATTAATTTTACTCAGACCTTAAAATATTCGATTAATGACGGATTTTATATCCTCAAAAAATTATATTCAAAGTTACCCAAAACTAAGGATAACTTTGAATTTGAGTTTTAGGGGTAATTGTGGATAGTTTAATTGTTTTCTCCGTAAATTTATTGTGTTAGATTAATAAACCAGCTAAAAAGGACACTATTCATTTAATAAAAACAAGGTGCAATAAATATAAAACAGATTATAATATCACAAATATTGTAAAAAATGTTCAATGTTACCCAAATCGAGGTTATTTGTTTGTGTAAATTTAATTTAAATGATTTCTTTCTATACTGCTGGTAGGTAATGAAATGAAATGAAACGTTTTTATTTTGTATAGGCCTACGGGGGCACATAATAAAATATTTTTCCTCTATCTCTTAAATTACTTTTAAAATTATTTTTCAATTTTAGTTTATGGAAATACGAAATTATAACTAAAAAAACTGAATAAAGTGAAACGGCATTGATTTATCGATACATTCGGTTCATGTAGATGACCGTAACGTAAACAGCGCCATCTAATATCTCAAACATATTACTATTTCGATTTGGCGGTAAGGTGGCGTATCATCGCAGAATATACTGAGAATACTGAGATAGCTTTGTATTACTTTAGTAACTTATAAGGATATACAGGGTGTAAATGACAGCGTACCGAATATTAAAAATATGGATTCCTGACACGATTCTGGTGCTTATGGCGTTGGAATTTTTCATCGGATTTTCCTCGGATTTTCCATTTTTTTTATGCACTTTTTTTTTACTGCATAATCCAACATGAATTTAAAAGAAAAACACTCATTATAGTGTTTTTCACGAAAACTAGCAATGTATAATGAATGCGCTATCAGCTGTTCGACGTCCGGTCAATGACGCCGCGCGGCTGAGGCCGTGCGGCGGGCCGCCCTGCGCTCCGCCGCACCGACTTCCACCAATTTAGGAACCAAGTTTCCAAAAAACATTCAATACCTAATTCAAACATTTTAACGCAAATAATAACTGAAAACATTATTCGGAAAAATACTAAATACCTATTCTTTAGTTTATTTTTGTGTACCTAATGATTGAAAACTTCTTCATTTACTTAGGGCAAATAAAAATAAATCACAAATAATGATTAACATTTTAACGTATTTGTTTCAGAAGCAAACATAAGGGAAACATCATTAAAGAAATGATGTAGGTACATAAGTATCATGCAAAATTCTATTCCACATACACAGTACACTCACACATACAGCGCGGTGTGGCTCTTCAGTCCTTTGCCGAAAGGCGGGATTAACGCCGCACACAGAATAAACAATAAAAAGATAACTCAATGTGGCTAATAAAGTACTTGTTCTCCGTAGGTCATGTACTCGAGATGAGAGTTTCTGTGATAAGAATATCAATAGTTATTGATTGATATTATAATAGCTTCTTATACTTTCGTTTTTTTTATGTTGTATGTTGTTATTTTATGAAATTTTAATTTGCTTTTATGTATTTAAAGTATTTAGAATCTTGAAGTAAACCAGTCTAATTTGAACTAACATGAATAATGTTTATAATGTACCTAATTTGGTATTTTATTAAAATTACAAAACAACGAGTGGACAAGTAAAAGTAATTGATTTGTCAGTTTTAAGTTAAAGGTTGTGTCATATCTGAATTTAATTGAATCTGTGTAATGCACTCGCTTAGTAGTAACTCGTCACTGAGCGGCGTATTGGCGGTTTTCTTTGATAGTTCGGATATTATTTAAAATTTGAAAAATTGTCACAGTTCGTGATTTTCGCTTGCGGAAGACGGATGCTCTGCAAATTTATGTTTCGTGTTAGTCGTGTCGTGTGTGAACTGTTATTTATTATTACTTGTTATTGCTTTAGTTTTGTGTTTTTATTGTTATTTAGTTTTTGCAAAATGCAGTTCAGTGCTCGTGAATACGGGGAAATGCTAATGTGTTATGGTGAAGCACGTGGGAATGCACAGCAAGCTCTGCATCTGTACATACAGAGGTACCCTTATGCTCGCCATCCAACGGACAGTCGTGTGATTACTCGGGCGTACCAACGAGTGTTGGATAATCAGCCGATTGTACCGCAGCAGGAAGAATGTTGAGAGCACGTGTGGTGGGTAATGTTTTGGAAGCCGTGCGTCTAAATCCGCGCTTAGGTACACGCACCGCAGCTCGAGTATTGCGCAATCGGCACGGGTCTTAGTCTAGGTAGGTATTAAGTTAATAAAATAGAATAAGCGATTTGTTGTTAGATGCGTGCGGGGAATAACTACTTATAATAGAATAAGCGATCGGCGATCGGTACGCGGGTTGTTCGATGTACATTGCGCGCTCAAAAATGACCAACTCGGGAACCAATAATTTCCGAGGAAAATTGATGAGTTATTTTTAGTTCATTTAGTGTCACAAATCTACCATTTAAGTTTTCGGTACGCTGTCATTTACACCCTGTATTTATATCTGGTTATAATATTATATTGTCGCTCATATGAAACGTTAGCTCATATAAAATTTTAACAAAGCGCCATCAATACATTCGGTTCATGTAGATGACTGTATCGTAAAGAGCGCCATCTAATATCTCATATACATTATTTGGTAAGATTCCGTATCAACGCAGAATATACTGAGATGGCTATGTAATAGGTACTTTAGTAACCTTTGATCACCAATATTACCGATCGAAGGTAGTAACTTATACTTATTTTTAGTCATGATATTAGATTGTAGCTTATGTGAAACGGTTGTAATTTTAACAAAGCGCCATTACTTACTTAATCAAGTTAACAGATAACATTACACCATCTGTTATTAGGATTATGCAAAGTTAACAGCTGAAGCTAAAAAAAATATTTGCAATTAAACCTATAAATTAAGATATAAACTATCCTATCTTTCAAGTTGGATCAAAATGCACACGTTGTGTAAATTTGATTATAATCGGTTCAGAGTTTAAGAGTCCATTGCGGACAAATAAAGTGACACGTAATTTATTTATATTAATATGTTAAATCTAAGTTCAGACAAGCCCTCTCGAATAGCGCTAATCGCGATGAAATAGGGCAAACCCGATCAAAAGTTATGAGAGGTTTTACATATTTATATATATAAATACATACAGACATAAACACAACATCATAAAAAATCATAGGAGAACCTTCCTCGGACGTCTAAAGATCGAAATTCGATTGGAAACTCGATTTATGTAAAACGGAGTAAAACCAATAACTTCCTGACTTTCGAAAATTTTCAATTATCTTAGCAACAAGTTAAAAAACCTTTACAAAAAGATGTAAAATCTTATCAAAAACAGTTTCACTGTAAAAATAGCACAAGTTCAAAGTCATCAAATTGTTGAAAAACAATCAAAAAATTTACAAAAAGTTATGAAATACAACCACAAAAAACCCAAGTTATGATTTTTTGATAATTTAATATTGAAAAAGTTTTGTTGCAACCTTAAAATTTAACAAAAATTGAACTTGGCGTGCGTCCTTCAGTACCGCAAATTTGCTTGGATGTATTGCAAGTCATTTCTCAATACCGTTCTTATTCCTTTACTTTCATTTTATTTATCTTAGTGGGAAGTGTGAGATAATTTTCACCTGGGTCAGTAGTTACGCTGCATTCTTACAAGTAGATAATAATACTGAACACAGAAAAAAATCTTCCAACATATTTTCAGCTCCGTATCGTACTCCGTATCAACTCAAATCGTATCCATTCAGTTTTCGATACAATTATGTAATATTGACGTGATAATTATACAAATAAGTTAAACTGCTCAGTTCCTGCCCAGAAATCAGCATGTGCTCACTCCATATATTTGTATATCTATGAATATGAATGGAAAGTAATATGAATGGATCCTAAAAAATTGAGGTTCACAAGGACGCACGCCAAGTTCAATTTTTGTTAAGTTTTAAGGTTGCAACAAAACTTTTTCAATATTAAATTATCAAAAAATCATAACTTGGGTTTTTTGTGTTTGTATTTCATAACTTTTTGTAAATTTTTTGATTGTTTTTCAACAATTTGATGACTTTGAACTTGTGCTATTTTTACAGTGAAACTGTTTTTGATAAGATTAAATTATCACATTAGGTTTTTCTCGTACTTATATACACTTTAAACCAAGAGTATTCAATTTAATTTCATGGATTAAGTTATATTACGTAATTCGAGGTGAAAGTTAATCTTTAATTACATAAATACCATCCATCTACTCTATAAATAGTTATTACAAAATTATATTTTCAAATGCGAGTGAAACACGAGGCGCACCGGGTTATAAATAAAAACGATATTTTTTGAATTATTATGATATTTACTTAACCAGTTTTAGACCGTTAATTATTGATTACTAGCTTTTACTGCTTCTTCGCTCGCATTGAAGCCTAGATTTTCAATTTTTTTGACAAACAGTCATGTCTGGCATTTTTTATAAAATCTATATCTTTTTAGTAAAGCATATCTTATGTGTTTTCTGATACCTTTACAAATATGTGTACAAAGTTTCATGATAATAGGTTAAGTTTAGGCGTAAAAGCGTAACAAACAAACATACACTGACATTTTTAGTATTAGTAGGGAATTAGGTATACAAGGCATACAAGTTTTAAGTTTATCGACGGAGTTATTTTCTAATACTAACATATGTTATGCACAAATTGTTACTAACAAAAATCTATGCAACTTGTTTTCTTAAAATAAAGTATTATTATTATTATTAAGAAAATACTAAGTACCTTTTGTACCAACAAAGTACGGCGTATTGTCACATCGTATTTCTTCCAAACCTCTATTTTAACACACTCAACACAAATCCCTGAAGCTTAACGTGAGCTTCACGCACCTTGTGGAGATAATTTCTTTTTAATTACTCCGCTACTTTTATAGTTTCATGTAGGTTATACTTTCTTGCAAGGTTTCAGAAGGTTGTACAAGGTGAAACATTAAAATGGATTATAATGCCACCTGATGGTAAGTGGCTACTATAATATACAGCCCTTAGCCATCTGTAATCAACCTCGAATAAGATCTATGCATTGGCGACTTCCTTGGTGTTGCAAATATCCATAGGCGATGGTAACTGCTTTCCTTTAGGTGGCCCGTCTGCCTTATCGTTATGTCCATCTATAAAACAGAACCGTGCGGCACTCGGGGACTGCCGCGGCAAAGTTATTGCATAGCATTTTTTTTATCAACTTATCCAATTATAATTATTCATTCTTATTACGCAGGATTTTTTCTTTGTTATCTTCTATTCATTATGTCAAGTTTTTCTTTTATACTATGTATCTTCTCACAAACAGCTGTTTGCATATTCGTCCGATTTGGAACAGCTCGTCTCGATCCGTGCGAGTTTCGTACTGTCGTACCATATACATACATGCACGTTAAGCGAACGCTCGGCTGCGCTACATGGTAGGGGGAGTGAGGGGTGTTAGGTTTTTTCGTTACGGAAAATCTTGATTCGGTCGCCGCGTTAAAAGCCCGCGATAAAAGCTATGCAATAAAAGATTACCGTGCTACCTGTAATTACCGAAAGTATACTTTAACCTAACGATAAGGCAGACGTGCTACCTGATGGAAAGTAGTCACCGTCGCCTATGGACACTCGCAACACCAAAAGAGTCGCCAATGCATCGCCGGCTTTGAAGGAGAGCTCTTTTAGCACCTTTCTTGAAGAACCCCATGTCATAGCGCTCTGGGAATACCTCTGGAGGAAGGTCATTCCACAACATAAAAAACATAAACATTAAACCATCCCGTATATGCAGTTTCAAGAATTTTAAGAGTTTGACGCTCCAAATCCGTATTACCGAAAATAAATAGAAAAAGCTCATATTGTCGAAAAATCTCGTTTAAGTTCCCCAAACAGCAAAAGCTTTATACATGAACACGTCGCGCGTTAAATTGTAACGAACGAGAGCTTAACCTGAATTCTTGGAGCTTAAAGCGCCCCACGCACCCTGTGAAGAGACAATTTGTCCTTATCACTTACTTAAAAAGCAATGACACTGAACATCCGAGTATTTTTTTAGAAACTTTATTATTATTCACTTTGAAATAATCTTGAGAAAGTCCTCTTGATTTTGTTGCTAACGTTTTCAAGTTGTACTCGTAATGGTGAAATATGAATCGTGAATTTCATTATCCATTTAAACGCTGTCACGTTAACACGACAGAATAGAAGCCGTAAAACATTATTTAAACCTATGTTTTTGTTATAATTAAATTACCAAAATGCGATTCACCGGATAGTAAGTTGTCATTGCCGTCCATGTATTTATGCAAGTAACTTTATATTTTTTAACGAGTATTTTTTTAGAAACTTTATTATTGTTCAATTTGAAATAATCTTGAGAAAGTCCTTTTGATTTTGTTGCTAACGTTTTCAAGTTGTACTCGTAATGGTGAAATATAAAAGGTCAAATTTGATTATCCATTTATACGTTGTCATGTTAACGCGACAGTAATTAAGCAATAAAACATTATTTAAACTTAAATTTTTGTTATCTATATATTAATACCTGAAGCAAAAACTTGTGATTCGTTTTTTAAGATACTTGCCGCAGACGGAGGAGTATGAAATTACGCACGGTTATAGTTGATCTAGAGAAGGATTACACAATGCATTTTTTTTTAAATAATGGATAAAACTTACACCTATTTCTAGCGTGAAGCAGTTCTTGCGTTTCGATAGAAGGATGTGGTTGCCGGCACACTTTCACATGAGGCGACCATCATAGTCCTCGGGAGTAGCGACGCATCTGTGATTGACTTCAGATGGAACCCATGTTCTGTATGAAGTTGATTACAGATGTCCATGGGCGGCAGTGACCACTTACTATCAGGTGGACTTCATGCTCGTTTGCTACTTCAGTCAAATAAAAAAAAAAACATAAAATCGTAGTGTGTGTAAAGATACGTTGTCACCTCATATGCAAAATATGTAATTATATGGTCAGTGGAAAGGATATAATGCTAAAGCGCCATAATTGCATTTGTGGAATTGGGATCTTGTGGTTGGGAGTTCATGCCACTTATCATGATCTCACGAAAAATAAAGGTGACATGATTTCTCTTATGTAAAAAAAAACTTAAAACCTCATTTCCTTCAATTGCTATTTTAGCGCTTCAGCATTATTTCCTTTCTACTGACGAATTATGTATAACACTTATGTCGTATTGTTATTTATAATTTTTTTCTGACTATTTTTTGTAACACGCACGCTTAACAGTCTACCAAGGCAAGATTATTCCTTTCTATGCTTTTTTAATCATATGAGGGTTGTTCAATTTGAAAAGTGTTATTTGTAAAGGTAAAATACTATTAACTCCAACTTGACCTGACTTAAGGGTTGGTATCTTGATTAAATTTAACTGAAATACCCTTCATTTGACTACGAACTATGGACGCTGTGTCGACTATTAATTGGACTGCGTGCTCGCTTCTTCTCCAAAAAGTTCCACTTAAACCAAATAAATGTGTATCATTCAACCCCCCAAGCCACCCCATTAGCGATCGTGTATTACGTGAACATATGACGAGATGTAGCAAATCCAGGCTTAACCTGGAGTCGTCGGCACACTGCGTGCTTACGTGGAAATCCCGCACTCCTGTTTAATTCGGGACGAAACAGGGTTGATTCGGCTGAAGGTTGTTGCCACGAGTGTCGTCAAGGATTTTCCTTTATGTACTTTGTCTTTTTATAATATACTCTTATATTGGAAATTACATAGTATAAAATGTTGGCGGTGTTAATTAGCGCCGCCTCTTTTCTTCCTGTAGATTTCGGTGAGTCAACTAAATAAATGTCGCATTAAATGTAACAAAGAACAGAGTAAAGTTATTAAACAACTATTTACCAGTAACATAATGTTATATTGGTCACAAAAAAACAATTACAAACCTAAATGTCTAGGAGATAACTCTCTTAAATGTGTAAGCCTCAAAAATGTAGTCTTAGACCTAAACGAAGTTCTCAAACGTGCATAAATCAAATTTGTTTACCAATCTACACTTATCCAGCTCAGTGAACTGCGATTATAACTCTTCTTGTGCTGAGAGGAGATCCTTAGGAGTTCTTAGGAAGGGTCAGTAATGGGTTGATGGGACAATATCTACGAAATAAATAAATAAAACCAACCTCCAGCTATCCACGTCTTAATTGGAAAAATAGACTCTGCTCTGATTATCATTACATAAATAAGTGTGTAGTCAATAAGCGGAATGCAAAATGAACGCAAAAGTAAAATAATTAAAGCAGAGTTGAATGTAAAACCTTTATTTCTATCTTCATAAAGCCGGCTAAAGGAAGCCACAACCGGTTGAGTTAATTAAAATATAACTGATATAAATATTACGAATAAAAATAACTATTCAGGTTAGTTTTAAATGTTACAGTACATTTTATTTAAACTTATTTCTGAATTATACTTAGAGGTTACGCGTGATATATCATATGTTATTTAATTTATTAATCGGCTATAAAATATTGATCTTGAAAATTAAGTTGAAACCTTCTATTCAGAAGATAAGTATGAAAAGTTGTGATTGTCCTATTACAGTGGCACTAAAAGATTATGCCCACATACAATTTCAAAGTTAGTATATTCGCGTGCTGTGTCTCCTCTACTCCACCTCTACTACCTTAGTTAAGTTATAAAATACACATACATAAAACTAAAATTAATATTCGTCACTAAAACAATGACTAGTTTAAGTAGTTGTTCAATTCTCTGGTACAATACTACTGCATAGAAGGCAAATAGTAACAAGTTTACTCTAAAATCTGTAAATAATCTATCTGTCATCTGTACTTTACCTAAGGGAGCGGCAGAACAGGCGAGACTAGTCGATCCCCAATTAAGCCTCTCTCGATACCCGGCATTATCTCGGATGCGAACTGAATCGATACTCTCACTCGATTCGCCGTGATCCCGAATATTGACACTCGATATCAACGAGGCGTTAGCCCGCTAGTGGAAATACCGGCCCCTTGCCGACTGCGCTGTATGGTACTCAAATGACGGGTTCGAATGAGAAAGGGATGTTTCACAAATATTGGAACGTTTTGGAATATCGTACCTCATATTTGTTTTGTATTAATTACAATTGGCATACACTAATTTGAATAGTAATTCAAATTAATACATATTAAAAATGTGCAAATTTGTAACATAAATAATGTGTCTCTTTTACTCTTACACGCAAATAACTATCGGTTGAATTTTGCTGAAATTATTACACATATAGTTACGACATAGGATACAGATTACCGTGGCAAACACAATAGAAGTGACTTAAGCCACGGAAGTAACTTAGTATTTCACAATTTACAAGGTTTCACTTGCCAGAGATTGTAGATAAGTTTGAGACGCTGCTATGGCAGATACGGTTATATGGTTCTGACATTGCAGTTCTAATATTAAAAGTGTATTTTTTCTTATAAATGAGACGCAGTCGGTACAATATCGGTAGCCGGTACTGTGTCCTCACCCGTAGCCGACTCGATGACTCGCCTAGTGCGGCTATCATCAGCGTACCTGCCTACCTGCCATTATACGATTCTGTTTGCCCCCTGATTTGGAGAGAACGCTCCGTGTTTTTTTTTCACGACGTTGCAAATAATTGGTGGGACGAACTCCTATTTTGATCTTTGTGCGAGCTGGGAATTTAATTCCGACGGCTCGCGTTGCAAACGTAATTTGAAATGCGAGACCGGGGCGATTGGCTTTACAGAACAAAGATGGACGGATTATATCGGATCGTTTGGTTTTGATACTCCTTTAGCGCTTTTGTGCTAGTTATAAGAGAAATTTTGGAACTACAATTTAGAAGATTCGCTTGCTCATTCCGTTATTTTGCTACGTCGTTCTAAACTAGATTTATCATTCGATAGGTGCATTAATTTACATACAAGTGTATTTTGTATGTTCTTCATCGAATTAATTTATTGATTGAAGTCAGATAAATTTGATTTCTTTAATCTAGAAACAATCCTAATACAATTTGTATACTACTTTGCTATTTGTATTTCAAACTTACTTCACGTTTGTATGTCCTTTTAAGTGTTTACAAATTTGCGGACACACAAATTCAGCATCTATGTTTGGTTTAGCGAATAATATAATAGCTTACTTAATATATTATAATAGCTTAATGTTTTCAAAAACTTTCAAATAATTAATTTGTATTGTGCTAGTTGTGGCGTGGAGCTAACATTACATCAGTTTCAAGAAATATTATATACTATTACGCTATTACGCTATTAATTATATGAATGATTTCTAATAATAATTTTATTGTTTCAGGTAAGGAAGAAGCCATCACTTATTTATTACTGAACAAGAAAGTAAGACTTATCACACATTGTTTTTATATCTAAAAAAAACACCTTGTATTTTTTTAAAAGTACGTCAAGTGTTAGAATAATTCAGATTACAGAATAATTCAAAAGACTTCAGATTTCAGAAGACATGTGACAAACCTTATTTATCAAAAGTACAATAACTTTTGAACCCAAATTCAAGATTATTTACTTAAGCGCAAAAATGCAATGAAAAACCGTCTCATCTATCAAACTCAATTAAAAATACGTTTACGATGCACTTAGCTTTATGAATCATTGTAATCACCAAGATAATTCCGCGAATCATTGAAAATATCGTAAAAAAACGGTCCGTAAATAATCGTTAACGTGTAATATCTTACTAAACAGCTGCAACTGAACATCTAAAGGTTTTATAGTCGGACTTTCAATTCAGAATTAACAAATCGCTATAAACGAGCGGTTGTTAATCTTTGGATAAATATAAAACTTGTGTCTTGACGTGTATTAGCTGTTTAAACGTGTTCCAATAAGTACGCTTTAAAGTTCAGTAGTACATAAATAGAGCAGTGATAGCCTAATGGTTGAAAATTGCCCTCTCAATCGGGAGATACAAGGTTCTAACCCAGGTGCGCACTACTGATTTATGTGCGTGTTAGAAATTAATTATCACTGCTTTTCGGTGAAGGAAAACATCGTGAGGAAACCTACACACAGAGTTCTTTAAAATAGTTCTCGGATGTATGTGAAGTCCACCAATTCGCACTTGCCCAGTGTGGTGGACTATGGCTTAAAAGTCTCTTATTCTGAGAGAAGACTCGAGCCCACCAGTGGGATAATAATAGGTTGTACCCAAGTACATAAATAGGTGTTTCGTTTAAATTTCAATATTACTTTGTTGTTTTAGGAAATTACAAAATATGAATTCTAAGCTTAAGCAGAGATTACCTAATAGTTGAAACACGGAATCGACGAAGCTAGGTTCAAATCCTAAGCCACTGATTTTTCAAAAATGATGTGCGTATTAAAAATTGATTTCATCAGTGTTTTACTGTGAGGGAAAAACTTTGAGAAAAACTTACAAATCTAAGAGATTCCTGAAACAAAAGGTCTCCAAAGTGTGTGAAGTCTACCAATTTGCACTTGGAAAGCCCCGTGAACTTTGACCGAAACTCTTTCACTCTGAAAGAAGACCCATACCCAGCAACAACATTTCAGACAGACATAAATATCATTATTTTAAAAATATTCTTAAAAATCTAAATTATCTAAAAATCTGATCTACAATTGTTACACGTACCTATAAGCTAATGAAGACAAATAAAGTAACAAAATCGTAACCTTCATTAGAGCTTTTCAATATAACTTTGAACCAAACTACATGTTCATATACTTAGACCATTAACTATACCAGAACTGTAATAGAAATTAACGTAATGTTACGCTAGTGAAATGGAAAGCGACCTCGTAATTGTTCAATATTCCCACATGGGCTCGGAATACACGGGAGGGTAATTGGACGAACAACGCTCAAGCGATTATCTTATTTGACTAGCTTTTTCCAACGGCTCCACCCGCTTGACTCATACTTTTTTTTATGTTGTCGAAGGATCGATTCCACGGCGTAGGATACCTTTTGAAGGTTACCTTCAAAAGGTATCCTACGCCGTGGGATCGATGCAGGGTTATGTGAGATTTTTACCGCACTAAAACCACCCCGGTGGCCGTCCTCGACGTTACAAAAAGGACTCCGAGATCTCCAAAGGAACGCAACCGGAGTCCTCTAAGCACGTTGCCCCATCGGGCTCCTCCCAGGTTAGTGGCTGCGCCCACCGCTCCGTGTGGTCTTTACGACGGTATGCGACCACGTATACCGCTGTCCTTCCCGAGATCGCCTGGCTGGACGGTTCGAGCTCCCACTCTTGCCGCCCGCGACCCCGGAAGCCCTCTTTTATTCGCCTCTTACGACAGGCAGGGGTCTTACCAAGGTAAAGAGGTTAATCTAATCTTGGTTATAAAATTTAAAGTGTGGTCAAATTTATTTCTAATCTGATCTGTAAATTTCGCTTGAAAATGTAACAATCGTCCGTTCAACCGTCCATATAGATTTCCCAACCGATTTTAGAAAATCAAAAATAACATTTAACATACCTACATACCCATCTGACAGTAAGATAAGTAATAACATAATTTTATTTTCAGGGACATTATTTGACTATATGATTATGTTGTAAGCAATTAAGACATAATTTAAACATCACAATTATCATCAAGTTTGTGAGAATGTATTTGTGTTACTTTTTACTTACATTTTCACGTAAAGGTACTGGTCGGATTTCGCTTAAATTTGGCAACACAGATATTTTATGAACTATATTAACACAACTTCTACTTATTACTCGAGATAGACACGCAGAAGGCGAATCCGCGAGATTAACCTAGTGCTTAAATAAAATTCTATAATCCAAAGATTAATCCCGATTTTACCTACGATAAATGAAAAATAAGGTATAAAGCCATTTTCCAGCTCTGAACATTATAACGAACAACGAATAACTAAACAGAACGAGCAGCAAGGAAAGGTAGTTGGCGCGTGAAATTTTAACAAAGCACTCCTGTCAAGCCTTTGGTTCTTGAAAACGTCCGTAGCTAGAACATTTTTGTTGCGTCCTGTCTATTATAAAGAAAATACCATAATATGAGTAACCTTATGGCTAACATTACGGTATTTTGTTCCTTATAAGAAGCTATATTATAGTATTTTTTTCCATAGATTGTTACATAGAAATGTATTGCGAATTAAACATTTGTGAAATTCTTGCACATCTTTTAACGTTTATCAATTATGTTCAACTGTACTCGTTTATGCTTGCCAATTCTGTACGGTCCGAATTGAAAGAAAGAAAGAAACTTATTTATTCAGGTAAATTGCAGCAATCACAAAATACATAGGCACTAAATATAATTTGAAAAAAAATATATAAAAAAATACAATAACAATAGCAAGAAACAAAAAAAAATGTACCTTCCCTATTAAGAACGTATAAAATATTTTTTAACTCAATTTTTTGAACGTCTTTTCTTTCTGCTAGTTCCTGAAGGGATACTGGAACGCATTGACATGAAAAACAAGATGTAAAGATAGGTTTACATCGATGCATGCATAATCAAATCTTGTGCTGCAAGCTTTATTATAAGGTTTAATTAAAAAATAAAGTACATCTTTATTAAAATCAACAAAACAGTCGCGTCCCAAGTCGGAGCTCGCAAAAGTTGGCAACTTTGAACGATGGTAATTCCAAAACAACTCTCGAATTGCACTTTATGCTCTCCTGGCGAAGTGCTCAGATTTCTCCCGGGTAATATTGCTTTACAGGATTCGTTGGCTAAATACACTGAATTATTTACGAGCTTAACGCTTTTACAGTTCTTCTGCACCGTAATAGAATATTGCAACGTAACACAGATTTGTTTCGATGCCAGTTGCCCGCCAAGTTTCGTTTCGTGATTGTTTTTTATTTCATTGCTATTTGTATTTTGTTACAATTGGACGTTTGTGCTTATGAGGGCGACTAAAATGTTTTAATACAAAATATGTAAAAAGTTAGTCAAATACGTACTTTATTTAACTAACATTATAGATACTTCGAGCATATAGTAACTTAACATAGATAATAATCTGTTTAAACTAAGACCTATTCGTGTTTATACTCTAGTGAATGTCAAAATTAGTTTCACGTATAAACGCGGTCAAATTTCAACCACCAACACTGGCAACCTGTAATATTTAATTCCTAAACAAATCGAAATTAATTTATTCATAGGATAATACAGATTAAAAATATTAAAGCCCGTATTATTTTCTTTTTTTCACAAGCTACACAGACTAACAAAAGTCAATTATTTTCTCGGGTCCCATTCAGCCATGTTCTAGTCATCTATCTTTAGAATTTTATTTTATTTCACTGGCAATATGTGTCATGCACGGCGAACATTTCATGCTGAATAATAGCATTGTCTCGGCGAGAGCACGGTGCATGCTCGCGGGCTGCGCCGAACGACAATAACTTGTTTAAAATGCTTCTTTTTAAAATGGCACACGGGTTTTATGTTTATTTTTTATGTTTTTATTGTATTCTTGCTGATATTTTAGTTTATGGTGCTTGCTTTTATAATGGTGCTTGAATTTTCTATAGTCTTTCAATATTGTTGATTTCATTGTTAACTTTAACATCTATGCCTGTGTTTAGCCAAAACACCATATTTACACTCCGCATATGTATTAATAATTTCCTCTTTTTTTCGGAATATTTAAACCAGCTTTCGATAAACCGTAGCCCGCGATATTATTCTTGCGGCCTGCGGGACTTTTAAGGACTTATCCCTTTGGTCCGTGTTGACCTACCCAAAACGTTTTTCATTGTATTTTTTTATAAGTGGTTTTTCCCATCATTTTTTTAAACTAGTTTCAAATGCGACTCGCCGTTAGTCATCTTCAATATACCCGTGTTAGCAAAATAACTGACAGCTGAAACGATATAATTAAAAATGAATAGAAGTTAAATTTAGTAATACTGACATAGTACATGTATAAATATTATGTTAACATCGTGTAATGTAATAAGTAAGTATTATAACAAATAACACAAAACATACAATAATCATTTTTGCACTTAAAATTTTTACATCGCAATTAAAAAAGACAAAAGTAATTTAGTTTTCTCAACGTACAAAACACAGGCGTAAAACCAATTTCCAATTCGATCCCATTCGGACCGTTGTTTAATTATTCCGAGAAAAACAATATGAAAATAATTATTGAACGTGGATATAAAATTTTCCCAGAGTTACGGCAAAAACTGGCGTTAATACACAAAATGTTGCCCTCATTTCTCGTTTTTTGTAAAGGTAAATACACATTTTGTAGCGCTCTCGATATAATTTCTCCTTCATGCGTTTAGCGTCGTCTGATATCGTATATTGTATCATCTGGAAGTTAGTTAGATTTTTGATATATATATCAGTCAGTTAGTGGTGAAAATGCCGATTTTTGTACCTTAAATATTTCAATAACCGAAATAATTATGAAATTTGAGATTTCACTTCGTTTACGGCGTTTTAATAAATATACCAAATTTCATACATCCACCTTAAATAGATTTCGAGTTATTAGGGGGACAAAATGTCAAATTAGGGCTGGCTAATGGTTCCAGTAAATAACACTTGTAGCGTATTGCTTAGAAAACTTGCAACAAGCCGCCGCGTGTTTTGATGAAAAGGTAAATACACATTTTGTAGCGCTCTCGATATAATTTCCCCTTCTTGCGTTTAGCGTCGTCTGATATCGTATATTGTATTATACTCGTGTCGATTTTCTCACATCAGAGAACGTCAAAGAAATAATGCGTAGCAATTTTTATGTGCGCGCGCGATAAGTGTGCCAATTTGGGAATGTATTACAATGGCCCCCGATATATTGGGACTTCGTTCCTTGATTCCTGTTGACGTTGCGAACGGGTACTTGCAAAGCGTATTTGTTTTTTTCATCTATGCGTCAGAAGGGGGGTAATGATTTTCGAACGGATCAGTGTACTTATGCTCATCTTTACAATCCAAATGACTTGACGGATTTTAACATAAGAGATGTACTTATACCTAACTAGCACTTACGTCCTTAAAAGAGCCCGCATGCAAAATTTAAAACTCCTAGCACTTGTAGTTTCTGAGATTTCGTGATGAGTGAGTGAGTGAGTGACCTTTCGCTTTTATACATATAGGCATAGATTAAAGAATTTATTTGACACTTTCTTTTTTCTTTTCAGTTAAATAATTTTAAGCAGTCAGTTTTTTAACAAGTGACAGACAACTCATAGCTTATCAAAGGGTCGAGGCAGCTTATCACATTACATAAGAGTTCCTTGTATATCGTAAATAGGCGCCAGGATAGATAGATATTTAGAAAATCTTGTCTTATACAGGATGAAAACTAATAAGATAATAAATTTTGTTCTGAACTCGAGATTTAATGAGAGAACAATACTCGCTTAGGGTGCGACTAAGAAAGGGAGTCCTGCTTAGAATAATAAGTAGTATCGTTTCTTGTTTAAAACAAGTATAGTCTAATGATTACAGTAAAAAGGACTACCTAAGTTTTCACACCATTATTAGCTTTTTCTTCTATAGCGATAAACTTAACTTACTTCTGCATGACGAATATGTTTTTAAGAAATTCTAGTAGTAACGATCATGTAGTTCGCTGAATGGTGAGTGATCACTGCCGTTCTAATACGTTCATAAATCAGTGCGTGCCTGGGTTTGAGTCTCGGACCTCCCGATTGAGAGGACAAGTTTCAACCATTACGCTATCACTGCTTTATAACGAAAAATTGATAGGTGTAGCGGTGGCGTCTCTGAAATAGAACCACGAAGAATATTATTTAAAAAATCAATACATCTGATGTTCGAATTTGAATATCTAAATGGTATCTAAGATCAATCGGACTGGGCGGTGCGGTCGGCAGAACGGACACATTCTAACATGACCAGCGACAGCTGATGCCCTATACTCGGGCTCTGTACGATCCCTTCAGATATCGGTTATACAATGGGCTGTTATAGGGTTGCCACCTATTTTTCATTATTCACGCTGTACTTCTGGGTATCGAGTATGAAATCCAGGGAAACATCTGATAATCCTGATGCCCTATATGGAGTTGACTACAGATTAAAACAGTAATCACTTAACATGCATCTTTTATGATATTAGAAAGTAAAATATACGTTTTCCGTAATCATATCTATCAGAAAGCTTTCACGACTTTAGCCTCAACTGCGTTGCTATTGTACAATGAAACGATGTAATAACAATATATCAAAAAAATTAAAACATAAATGCAGTTATAACATCTGGCAAATTTTAAATGTCTCAATATGCACTAATTTGCCAAAATAAAGACTTACAAATACTAACATGGCTTTATACTATATGTATAGTGTTGTAAATATTTGTTACTTTTATAGTATCAACTGTTATTTCTAATATTATTAGCTGTTTCCTCTTGGAGTTCCAAATAAAACTTTATATAATAATCACTAGATACTGGAGCTGACATTCAATTACAATGTTAAAAACCATAATTGAAAAATATTACAACATAACAAAAAAGACAAACCCGACATTCTTGCCAGATCTTCTCAGTTGAGGTCGTGTTCCTATCCGGTGGTAATGTAAAAAAAGGGTAACTGACAATTTGTAAGTGCCCCCGTAGGCCTATATATACAAAATAAAGACCTTTCATTTTATTTCACTACTATTTATTTATCAGAATCGCAGTGACCACGGCAACCAATCAACCCAATTAAAAAATTAAGGTATTATTTGACGACCCGCGTGATGCAGCGGTTACCATACCGGTCTGACACGCAGTGGGTTCGATTCCCGGCCAGACAGGTATTTGAATGATGAGTTTAGATTCGTGTTCTGGGTCTGGGTGTTTGTGTATTCGTCTTGTGTGTGTCCATGGCATCCACGACACAGGAGAAAATCCTACTGTAGGGCTGTGAGTGTAGGGTTTTAAGTTTTTTTAAGTCATAATTCAAATATTTTTTTATATATAATCGTACATACATTTTATATTCATTCTCAGTATTTTGAAATCGCTAACAATACTGTAGCAACCCTATTAAATCGTTTAAGTTGCCGTACATTGTCTGAAATAGCTGACACCCGAGACAAGATGTCGATATACAACTTTACACTCTGTACGTCTGTGTTACCGCTTGTACTATTTTGTACTAGTTTGAAGGTGGTAGAACCAGTGTAGTTCGACCGGGGAAGTACCACCGCCACACCTATTTCTAGCGTGAAGCATTTCTTGCGTTTCGATAGAAGGGTGTGGTTGCCGGCACACTTTTACATGAGGCGACCATCATAGTCCTCGGGAGTAGCAACGCATCTGTGTTTGACTTCAGATAGAACCCATGTTCTGTATGAAGTTGATTACAGATGTCCATGAGCGGCAGTGACCACTTACCATCAGGTGGGCTGCATGCTCGTTTGCTACTTCAGTCAAATAAAAAAAAAAAAAAAAAAAAAACTTCAGGTACTTCCTTTGTCAGATTCCAGAAGTAGACCAGATAGAAGAGATAAACTTCTAGTAGGAACCAATGTACCGGGGAGGTACTATTGCCACACCTTTTTCTAACGTGAAGCAGTTCTTGCGTTTCGGTGGAAGAGTGTGGTTGCCGGCTCACCCTTGTATGGGGCGACCATCTTAGTCCTAGGGAGCAGCAATGCATCTGTGATTGACTTTATATAGAACCTCTGTTCTATATAAAGTTGGTTGCAAATATCCATGGGCGGCATTGACCACTTACCATTAGGTGGACTGCATGTTCTTTTGCTACCTTAATCTTATAAAAAAAACTTTCGGTTTAGATGTAATTCGTCCATTCTCGGTATTTTAGAGCAGTGATAGCCTAATGGTTGAAACTTGCCCTCTCGATCGGCAGGTCCGAGGTTCAAACCCAGGCGCGCACCACTCATTTTTCTAAAATTATGTGTGTATTAGAAATTAATTATCACTGCTTTACGGTGAAGTAAAACATCGTGAGGAAACCTATACACCCGAGAATTAAAACAAAAAGTTCTCGGAGGTGTGTGAAGTCCACCAATTCGCACTTGGCCAGCGCGGTAGACTATGGCCTATAAGTCTCTCATTCTGAGAGAAGACCCGTGCCCAGTAGTGGAACAATAATGGGTTGACGACACAGTATTTTAAGCTATACAATAATAAGTAGTCTGTAGCAACCCTATTAAAACGTTGCCGTTCGTTGTCTGGAATAGCTGACACCCGGGACAAGATGTCGATAATACAACTTTACACTCTGTACGTCTGTGTTAACGCTTGTACTAACTTGTAGGTACTTCACTTTCGGTCTGGATATAGTTCGTACAGATTGAGCTTGGCTTTAACAAATTACCAGTAAGGATTCGTTCGAATCTTCGAAACGACTCGAGCGGTCTAGACATAATTAAAAAATGAAAATTCCGCGATATGGTAGATATAGAATAGAATAACAAATAATATTAGCATTTTCCATGATTTTGAACTTTTGTCTTTGTGAGCTTGAAATCGTCTAAAGTCAAATGTCCGCTGAATTTCATTTGAAAAGACAATGAAATCCGTTTCATTCCATCCATCCATCCATCCATCAGCCTATGAAAGTCCACTGCTGGACATAGGCCTCTCCTAATCTGCGCCACTTTGACCGGTCCTGAGCCATCTGAATCCAGCGGTTGGTTACCCGCCGTCTTCTTCAGATCATCAGTCCACCGGGTCGGGGGGCGTTTCATTAATAAACAGTAAATCACATCAAAAGTGATAACTACAATTTATATAAATAAATATACTTTTTGTAACATTTATAAGAGCGGGTCCAGCTTGGTTTTAAGGTAATAAGAATTGTGAGTCATGTCAAGTTTCTTTATTGTGGCGCGTCACCTTATTTTCGGGCCCTCTAGTAACATTTGTTTTAGAAACGGAACACTTTTATTGTAATTATATTACAAAATATTTTCCAAATACCGCTCTCGGACGTAAAGAGCTTAAGTATGTAATAAATGTAAACAAATTACAAATTTATGTAAACAAATAACAATAAGTAGATAAAGTGAATAACACAATGTATTTTCCCTGTACCTTGCTTACTCATCGCAACTCGATCGCCGTGACACTATTTTGTTTCGCATCATTTGTTTTATTGTTTTCCATACATGTTAATAAATAAAATTGAATGGTTTGTGTGGTGTTTCAATATAATCGCTAATGCTGAAGCTTAGCTTGTGTTCGACTGACTTTGCAGTAACATCAGATAGTAATGTATTATATCGGTCTGTCTGATGGTAAGTAGCTTAAAAACTGAAATACAAGCCTGAGCCCTTTCTTCCCAACCCACTGGCACTTACATACTTCATTTTCGTAAATCATTTTTTCTTGCCGTCATTTTTTAAGCCTCTGTAAATCTGGTTGCCCTTAACCCCTACAACCTTTTCCAACAAATTTTTGCAAAGGCCATGTACAGCATGGTACATGTATCTTGGGTACAACCCATTATTGTCCCACTGCTGTGCACAGGTCTTCTCTCAGAATGAGAAAGTTTTAGGCCATAGTCCACCGCGCTGGCCAAGACTTAGACTTCACATACCTCCGAGAACTTGTTATTTTTTTTTTAATCTCTTAGGTGTGTAGGTTTTCTCGCGATGTTTTCCTTCACCGAAAAGCAGTGATAATTAATTTCTTTATTAATTACGCACATAAATCAATGGTGCGTGACTGAGTTTGTACCTCGGACCTCTCGATTGAGAGGGCAAGTTTCAGCCATTAGGCTTTCACTGCTCTTATATCATCTATCTTACCACATACTTAAATCAAACTGTGTCACCGCCAACGAATCTCAAAATCTTTTAACACCTTAACGTTTAGCTATTCAATGGATTACGATTTAAAATAGTCACCTAGATGTTTTTTCATTTCAACCTACACTTTAACCCCTCGCTTCTCACCCTTACACATTCAAATTTATACAATTTTACGAATCGATTCAACGGAAATGAAAGATCGAGAACTCGAGGTACATTTCCTAGTGTATTAGCATTCGATTCCGTCATTGTTATTATTGAGAGTATTATTGAGCGGCCTATTCTAAGCAGAATGATGCTTTGCTAGAACGATTAATCGATGTTTGAGTGGACGAATCTTCATAACGTCATTAAGAGTTATGATACCGACGATAGCATGTTTAATTCCTAGAAAGATCAAATCGTTTTTCTGGGTTTCTATGTTACACTAGGCACCTGTCGCAAGGGGCGAAATTCGACCGTAATTTAACTTAAAAAACTAAACTTCATATCGTCCACAGTAGCACGAACATTTCTCAAATAATAAGTTGTATTAATTTTATTTATTACAATCACCCGTTAAAGGTAAAAAGAGGTTTTAATTAACTAAGCTGCATTTAGAAGCAATAACGGGTATTTAGACAAAGACATCTGACATTTTTGAAGTTATGTGTTTTCTTAGTAAGACATTGAATGTTTTATTTCGTTTATTATTTATGTGTTTGTGTCAAATGCAAGGTAGTGTGTGTAACGCGTTTTTAGTTGATTTTAGGTACGTTTTATGCATTATTTAAAAAAAATATTAGCATTTGGTAATCCATCTCTACATCAACTTTAACCGTGCAGAATTTCATCCTCCTCCGTCTGCGGCAAGTATCTTAAAAACGAATTACAAGTTTTTGTTTCACGTATTAATATATATATCATGTACCTATGTGTGAAGACTTATCACTATTATAACCATTGAGTCTAACCTAAAATACTTTAACGCAATCATCTATCTTAAATATTGATATGACATTTTAAAAAGTTTAATGAATATTATTTCACCAAGAAATCTTATCGAAATGATAAACACAACTGGTAAATATTTTATTTTTTACTCTTAGTTGACAGTTTCTGAAGAGATTGAAGCATTGATACTCGTAAATGGAGTTGGTATTTGAAGGCTGTGCGCCGAACAAAATAATTTCCGGTGTCGCCGGTCCTTCTGAATGCGCAAATGGAAATTTTACTTTCCTTAGGTACCTTGAACGGAATACGATTGTGTAGGAAATAGTAAGGATAGTATCATTATGTAGGTATATTAAATTTAGTATGTTTCCACAATATAAATTATTTGTTAATTTATGTACATGGTTTTAAGTTTTATCTCCGGACATGCATAATCATACTAATATTATAAAGGCGAAAGTTTGTGAATGTGTATCTTTGTTACTTCTTCACGTCTAAACGGCTGAAGCGATTTTTATAAAATTTTGTAGGGAGTTAGCTGCTACTCTGGATTAACATATAGGCTACGTTTTACTGTTGACAATCGATTTTTGTTAACGCGGGCGAAGCTGCGGGATTCAACTAGTAAATAATAAATTTAAATTTATTGGTTAACTATTTGTGTAGGTGTGTTTTTGTGGTATCACTTACACCATGGCTTCAAATACCTACGAAACGAAGTTACAAACAAGTTGAGAACCTTCTTTCAATCTTGTAGTGTACTGATAACACTTAATATAGTCTGTTTTTATAAAACAAGTACTGTTTAGATGAAAAATAAATAAGTAACCTGCATAATTCAATGTCTTACTGAGTGGATTTAAACGACTTATAACACAAAATTTCATGACATAAGTTAAATATATGCTCACAAGGAATCAAAATATTACTACTCATAAATGGACGAGGCAATCTATACAAATTATTAAAAGTTAAAACAAAGACACAAACATATATAAAATGGATGAAGGCGAAATAAAAACTAATAGTCAGTCGAAGTGACAATGGAAACGAAATGGATATTATCACACATAAATGAAAGAGGCAAACTATTAAATTTAATAAAAAAAACACCAAAAATACTTATAAGATGAATGAAAACAAAATCAAGCCTCAAACATTCACGATGAAATTGAAATGGAAATTATCGTAAATCGAAGAGATCCATTAAAATGTATAACAATAAATTCAAAAGAAAACGAAAATCATAATGTGAAAGAAAATAAAAGAAAAGCAATAGTCGAGGCCCAAATAGTCAGTCGGGTTGACGATGGCGCTGAAATGGAGTTGCTATCTCCCGACGAGTGCGCCGAACAAAATAATTTCCGTTGCCGTCCCCGCGACTAGTTTCTCGTGAATGCTTGTTGGAAGAAAAAATATTACCAATTTAATTCGATTTCGGTGTGCATCAGATGCAACGGGTTCGTTTTTATATTTATTGTAGATTTTTTTCTTATTATGCGTAGTCTTACACTGTTTTACAAAAGTGGTCACGTTCTATGGTGGCCGTAATCAATATCATGAATAATTGTATTCATTATTATATTACAGCATCATAAGAAAAAAAAAATAGCAAAGCAGATATAATGTCGTTATTGATATTGTAGTTTTAATGTTTAAAATATAACAAAAAATATATAAAATACAGGCAGGTTTAAAGATCCCGAAGAAAAAAAATCGAAGAGTTTCAAATGTATAAAAATGCGAGTGCGCCGAACAAAATAATTTCCGTTGCCGTCCCCGCGACTAGTTTCTCTTGAATGGTTGTTGGAAGAAAAAATATTTCCAATTTAATTCGATTTCGGTTTGCATCAGATGCAACGGGTTTGTTTTTATATTTATTGTAGATTTTTTTCTTATTATTCGTAGTCTGGCACTGTTTTACAAAAGTGTTTACGTTCTGTGGTGGTCATAATCAATATCATGAATAACTGTATTCGTTATTATATTACAGCATCATAAGAAAAAAAATAGCAAAGCAGATATAATTACGTTATTGATATTGTAGTTTTAATGTTTAAAATATAACAAAAAATATATAAAATACAGGCAGGTTTAAAGATCCCGAAGAAAAAAAAATCGAAGAGATCGAAGAGTTTCAAATGTATAAAAATAAATTCAAAAGAAAACGAAAATCATAATGTGAAAGAAAATAAAAGAAAAGCAATAGTCGAGGCCCAAATAGTCAGTCGGGTTGACGATGGCGCTGAAATGGAGTTGCTATCTCCCGACGAGTGCGCCGAACAAAATAATTTCCGTTGCCGTTTCCGCGACTAGTTTCTCGTGAACGCTTGTTGGAAGAAAAAATATGTCCAATTTAATTCGATTTCGGTTTGCATCTGATGCAACGGATTTGTTTTTATATTTATTGTAGATTTTTTCTTTTTATTCGTATAAGTCTGGCACTGTTTTACAAAAGTGGTTACGTTCTATGGTGGCCATAATCAATATCATGAATAATTTTATTCATTATTATATTATAGCATCATAAGAAAAAAATGTTGCAATGCAAATATAATTAAGTTACATTAATAATATTGTAGTTTTAATGTTTAAAATATTTTAAAAAATCTAACTAAGTATATAGAATACAGGCAGGTTGAAAGATATCAAAAAGACAAAACCCAATATCCCAAAGCAAAAAAGAGTAAAGCGCTGATAATCCAAAATATTATGAGCTCTTCTCGTTTATACGTTCTTTTTTATTTATTTTATTTTTGTAAAAAAACATCTGAAGAGGTTAAATAAACAAAGTTAAGAACACACAAACACATCCAGTTAAAACAAAATTAATTCTATTACTTTGAAGTTTTTTGTCTTGGCCTTTAATTATAAATAATTAAAACTTGGCACAGTAAGCAACATGGTCGTAGTCAACCGTTATCAGATAAACCGGCAATCATTTAAAATTTCCACGCTCTACACCGCAGTAACTTTATCTAGCAGTTAAACCGTCTCGTAGCGAATTATTATATATATCCTGAATACGGACTGGTTCAAAGACACCAACGTCAAAAAGGTAGAGCCGAAAGCAAATAGGTCGTGTCTTTTTTTTCTTGCCTTTTTTTTCTTTCTAAAAAACATCAGGACAGAATAAATAGACATATAAATATATAAACACATACAAAAAGAAACTTGGAGTTAAAATAAAACGATTTAATGAAATTATTGTTTTTGTCTGTCTGTGCCTTTTTGTGTCAGGATAAAAAACTTGGCGCAATAAGCAACATGGTCGTACTCAACCGTAATCAGATAAACCAGCAATATTTTTTAAATTCCCTCGCTACGCCGCAGTGACTTTATGTAGCGTTTAAAGCATCTCCTAGCGAATCTTCATATTTAACCTGAATACAATGTTTAGAGACTCTAACGCCAGAAAAGTAGAACTAATAGCAAATAGGCTTTCGTGTCTTTTCTTTTTACCGTGTCTTTTTTTTTTCTAAAAATCATATATAATAACATGAAGACAGAATAAAAAGGCATAGTTAGAAATACACAAACACATACAAACAGAAACCTCCAGTCAAAAGAAAAAGGATTTGTTAGATTGAAGTTTTCGACCACCCGTGCCTTTATGTGTCAAGATAAAAAAAAACTTGGCACATTAAGCAACATATAAACCGGCAATCTTTCAAAATTCCCTCGCTCTACGCCGCAGTGACTTTATCTAGCGTTTAAACCGTCTCGTAGCGAATCTTCATTCCCAAGTCCTTAAGGTTTTAGCCAAACCCGTGTGAAAATAAACGCCGACCTAAAACTAATTTGGGTTACATCGCGTTGCAGTCGTTTACGTGGAAATAATATTACTCTTAGCTCAGAATACATAAATAGGCTAAGTAACTTCGAAATATTCGAAGCCCTTGGCTTTTTTTAAACAGGATAGAATAAATAGGAATAGTTAATAATACATGAACACATACAAACAACTCCAGTTGGAATAAACATGATTTTATTAGATTGAAGTTTTTTGTCTGTCCGTGTTTATTTGTGTCCGGATAAAAAACTTAACCCAATAAGCAACATATAAACCGGCAATCTTTTAAAATTCTCTCGCTCTACGCCGCAGTGACTTTATCTAGCGTTTAAACCGTCTCGTAGCGTATCCTCATTCCAAGTCCTTAAGGTTTTAGCCAAACCCGTGTGAAAATAAACGCCGAGCTAAAACTAATTTGGGTTACATCGCGTCGTAGTCGTTTACGTGGAAATAATATTACTCTCAGCTCAGAATACATAAATAGGCTAAGTAACTTCGAATGCTGTGCCATATTATTTTAAGAAAATAAAAATAAATAATAATATTACTTTCAGCTCAAAATATAGTCGTTTACGTGGAAATAATTTTGCTTTCGGCTCAGAAAACATAAATAGGCTACATAACTTTAAATATTGTGCCGTTTTTGTTTCAACGAAATAAAAATGTATGATTAATAAAAAATACATTAAAAATAAAATAAAAAACCAAAAAAAACAGCTTTAAAATAAAGTAATATAGTATCTAGGTAGATATATAGGTAATTTAAACAACCAATAAGCGACTATGCTGGAAGCAACACACAAATAGTATTATGAGTAAATAGAATTTTTTAATGTCATTTTCACGGACAAGGCTTCTCATCTTTTGGCCTAACTTACCGTATACGAACTAATACAAATAATTGGTTGGTACGCCTAATATCAGGATATATAAATATAGGTATCTACTTACATAATATTCTATTTTTAACACGTTTTTATTTTGAAGTTACTGAATGTATTCCAATTTGTAACTCAACCATTTAAATGTAACTACCTAATTAATGACATCGCAAAATATTATGAAGCGTGGAATCTATAAATCATAAAACAAATCAATAAATAGCCAGTGAGAACATAATAAACCACAAAGAATGAAAAAATAAAATAAAAAAGAACAATGAGAACACATTTTAAATTTACGCATTTCCTATTTACAGCGCACGCCTTGGTCGCAAAGCTGGGAATAACTTCCAACAAACTCGACGTTCGTATTTTGAAATTCCCGCGCAAACAGTGCACAATGGCGCGGCCACCGCGTCATTGTCTCACAGCACACTACCGAGCTCTGTTTGTCTGCGTCACTATTTGACGACACTTTATTATGTGCGCCAGCTTTTAAGTTAGTCTCCACGCAAGGAAACAGGGTTCGTAGTAATGACGACACTTAGTTCTTCTTGTATGACTCGTGTGTACATGCATTATACGTGTTTTACTCTTTTTGCTTAGTGTGCGATTTAAAATTGTCCTACATTAAAACGGTATATAATCCTTACATTACTTGTGCATTTCATCCCGGAAAAGGCGGCATCTACATGCGAAGTGCCATCCATCCATCAAACTTGTTGAGGACCATAGGTCGACATCGGTTGATCTAATGAATGTTTTTGCCGAGAGCCACCGCGCCTTACTGATTGTTGGTAACCGCAGTGCGTGTTGATGTTAAGCAGGAGGACCCTGCTGCCTGTATCCTCAATTTTGTCCCTTGGTTGCCTCCTACGATATCCACGGGAAGAAATAAAACGAGACGGATAAAACTAGATTTTAGATTTTCATATTTAATCGTATAGAACACACGTTAAACTAAACTTTGAAGGTGGTAGAACCAGTGTAGTTCGACCGGGGAAGTACCACCGCCACACCTATTTCTAGCGTGAAGCATTTCTTGCGTTTCGATAGAAGGGTGTGGTTGCCGGCACACTTTTAATGAGGCGACCATCATAGTCCTCGGGAGTAGTAACGCATCTGTGTTTGACTTCAGATAGAGCCAAGTTTTCTATGAAGTTGATTACAGATGTCCATGGGCGGCAGTGACCACTTACTATCAGGTGGACTGCATGCTCGTTTGCTACTTCAGACAAATAAAAAAAAAAAAAAAAAAAAAAAAAAAAAAAAAAAAAAAAAAAAAAAACTTAATATGGAAGCAATGTCTTTCAAATCTGGATAGACTGCAATTAGAGAGTCATAGTTCAAAGTACGCGAGTCACAGCCCTATATGACAAGGAAAGTGCCCTTTCAAAGACTGAGTACACCGGCGTGATTAATTTTGAATCGTATCGCGTCTCAGCTCTGTTGAAAACATGGACGAGATTATGAAATAGAGTCCAAAAAAAATATATAATTTTATTAAAAACTTACGAATAATCTAAACCCCTTACGCTTTGTACTTCGATTGCTTCATAATCGGATCCATCTATTAGTTGATTATCTCAATATCCTTAGTACGAGTTAATTATGTTTCCGTTCGTTACATTACAATTTATATTGCAGACATACGTTAAATATCGCATATATCGAAAACGTATACGCATAATTATATCGAAAACGAAGATCATAACTTGTAATGTGATTTGAAACGACGTGTGAAAACATAGACAATTAGAGCTAGTTCAGACATGGCGGAATCCGTGCGGATGCAAATCGCGCGGTTAGACCGTGCGGATCTTATTTACATTAGCGCCTATAAATTCGTTCATACCTGTCCGCGCGGATTGACAAACCGCGCGGCTACCGCCACTCAACCGCTAGAAAATGAATTCGCGCGGTTGCCGCTCGGATCTATTTACTTGACGTACCTAGAGCGCGTTCAGTTGCTCTGCGGAAGCCGCGCGTATCGGACGGTGACAATGGATCGCTTCGACACCGAGCTATTCATCGATGAGGTGGAAAAGAGACCTGCTTTGTGGGACATCCAATGTGCAGAATATTCCAATAAAATTATTAGAAACGGAGCTTGGCAGGAGCTGGTGGATATTTTTGGAGAAAATGAGGATTCTTTGGAAAAAAAGGTTCTTTTTGGTCAGTATGTATTTAATTTTACATTTATCAGGGTAGTTTACATATTTTGTAATTGACAGTCCACCCCAAATAACTAAACTATATAAAAATGTTGTTATTGTGATTGGAGGTAAGTATCGGGCGCGGGAAAAATATCACGTTAGCATAGTAACGGAGTAGCTAGTGACTATGTGCAACCGACGCGACGCCATCTTGAGTTTAGTTATTTGGCGCGAACTGTAACAAATTTTAATTTTGGAACGAAGTTCCTTATCGCGCGTTGTGAAAGGGGGCTAGACGGAAAAAAATCTCACGATTCTCACGCACGCAAACACCACGCCTCGCTACTCGCCTCTAGTACTCGCCTCCAGTGAGGTCAACTTCGTTCTATCCGGGTGTCCCTTGACACCTCTCAAGTTTTTATATTTTTGTGTCTTGCCATTCTACACGACCCTCATTTACAAAGTAATTAGCATATTTGTCTCTAATATTTAATGATGACGGTGTACCCCTTCCTGCATGTAATGTATTAAGATTACTCATTGGCCCAGTATATAAAGTATCTTCAAACTGTATACCATCTCTAGTTCTAACAAAATTGTGTAGCACACAACAGGCCTTTATTATGTCTTCGGCAAAGTCTATATTAACGTTTATAGGCCTATGAAAAATGCGCCACTTGTTTGCCAGAATTCCAAAAGTGCATTCAATATAACGTCGAGCTCTTGATAACCTGTAATTAAATATATTTTTTTCGTATGATAGCCCTCTACCTGCATAGGGTCGCATTACAGTTTCGGATAAACCAAACGCTTCATCGCCAACTATGACGTATGGCAATGGCGTAGGATCTGTGTTAGATATTGGTTTAGGTTTTGGTATGTGTAATGACTTTTCTATTAATCTTTTATAAAATACCGAATTTTTAAAAATTGCAGAATCACTACTTTTTCCATATGATCCAATATCTATGAAAGAAAAACAATAGTTACTATCACAAAGTGCCAACAGCACTATGGAAAAAAAAGTTTTGTAATTATAATACAAAGATCCAGAATCATTGGGTTTTGTAATCCTTATATGCTTGCCATCTATGGCGCCAATGCAATTGGGGAAATTTGCATATTTTTCAAAATCTGTAGCTATTTTCTTCCATATATCTTCGCTGGGTTCAGGCATGACATTTTTTGCGACTTTTTCCCACAGAGCTTCACATACTTCACGGACAATTCCTGTAATTGTAGATTTGCCAAGACGAAAGTTGTAATGCAGTTCTCCAAAGGAACAACCAGTACCCAGATATCTGAAACAATATAATCTTGATCTGTATCGTTTTGTTAAAAAAGTTGCAAACTTTTCATTTATTAATTATAAGTCGCGGGCACCAGCTAGTTTAAAATAATGAGTGTCAATTATTTTATTTTAAATTTTTCAAATTTTTGAGTGTCTTCAATTATTTGACCGCTCCTGTATTTATAAGTCTACAATTTTGTTAAAAATACTGATTTCTGTTCCAGGTGTAACTTTACAAAAAAAGTGGAAGAATATACGGGATGCTTATAATAAGGAATTCAAGAAAGGCAAATCAATTCCTTCTGGTTCTGGTGCATGTAAAGGTTCAAAATACATGTATTTTGACCGGCTTTCTTTTCTTCAGAAGACAGTAGAAAACAAAGAAACGACATCAAACATACATGAAGCCAAAAATGAAGGAATTCAAAACATTGACCAAAACCAAGATAATTTTGTTAATGCACGTGAAATACAACCAGTACCCAATAAAAGGAAGAAGACTAAAATTACTTCAGAAGAGCGATTGGCTGACATATTAGAAAATAGCATTGAATCAAGGGATAAAATACAGAGACAATTACAAGAAAGTATGTCAAAGCAAGATGATGATGATAAGCTTTTTTGTATGTCATTGTATAAAGAGTTAAAAAAAGTTCCAGAAAATAAGCGTTTGGCTACTAAAATTGAATTACTCCAGGTAATACAGAAAGGGCAGAAATTACCAGCGCCTATTCATATCACGAGCCAGCAGAACACGCCTAATGAAGTATTTTGGCAAAACCAACAATATTCAAACCCACAAGGATATTTTACAGGATATTCTACAATCGTACCAGGAGAGTCTCCATCGCCTTTATCATGCAATAGCACTGACGACTCACAGTCTTCTATAGTACAAAACATATATTCTGATGTATAAAATAAATATCTTACCTTAATGTAATCACGAGTTTTTCTTCTGGGGCCACGCTTGACCTCATATGGGTATCATTAGATGCAATTTGTTCACTGATCATTTCTAATAATTCATCAAATGAATTTATCGACATTCTCAAATAATTAAAGAATTTTGGTTCAAAACTTCTTAATTTTGGATATAAAGTCAGAAACTGACCATGGGTGAGCCGATCACGTAATATTGGATGCACCCAATACTGCCGTTTCTTCTTTCTTTCTTTTTTACGGAGCAACAAGTACACACATATTGCTTCTTCGACTTCCATGATTGGACTAGAACGCTGTCACTCTATGCGGATTACGGCACTCCGCATTTACATCCGCGTCTGTCTGAACACTTGCGTTTAGAACCGCGCGATTTGCATCCGCACGGATTCCGCCATGTCTGAACTAGCTCTTATTGTTTGAGGACACAATAATATCTCACTAAGGCTTACAACTAGTCCATATAACCGACCAATAAGATTCGTAGCCTTATGTTATAGTCGTAGCGTAGTCGTAGACGTAAGGTTGGTTACGGTACTTCATATCATGACAAGTTTCTTATAAACAATATTTCGTGAATTTAATTTAAACTAGTGGAAGCATCTTTAATACGAGGTCATAAGTCTTTACGAACAAATATTTACAGTCCTCCCAACATATCTGGGCATGCGATTGAATTCCAGATAAGCAATGCCTTTGTTAACTAGGTACGGTTGTCAGTATCGTTTGTGTTATTACTCGATTTATAAAAATATTAATATCAAGTGTTTATAGTATATTATTTGCATTATATTTTAAAAGTCGTATTAATGTTGGATGTATTAAATATTAATAAATTTGGTTGGTAAAGGTTGCCTGCACAGTACTTAGATCGGCGGCGGCTTCCCTGCCACGTATACCTACAGATATGTGGGTCAATACGTATGTCTGTTATTATTAATATTAGGAGTCTAAGTTATGTGTATCATTGAGGACGACGCGTTCGTCGATTCGTCGGTTCGCCGGTTCGACGAGTCGCGTCGAGTTTTCACGCGTTTCAACTTAATGAGATCCACTTTTGATGCGCAAACACGATTTAATTAAGTTGAAAGATGAGGTTTGAACAAATACATATGTTTCTTACGCGCTCTATTAAGTTTTCTTCTTCAGTGTTTTGTATGTTTATACGTTCATAATGTAATTTATTTTTTTATTTTATTTTGTAATTGACAAACAGTACAGTAAACGAATATTCATAAAAGTTGATACAGTAAAAGACTAGTTTCTTTAGTAGTAGTCACTTTATGGTTGAAATAAATAACTTTTCCGTTTTGACAGCGATTCACAATTTCGCGATTCAAGGTGGTAGAACCAGTGTAGTTCGACCGGGAAGTACAACCGCCACACCTATTTCTAGCGTGAAGCATTTCTTGTGTTTCGATAGAAGGGTGTGGTTGCCGGCACACTTTCAGATGAGGAGACCATCATAGTCTACGCATCTTTGATTGACTTCAGACAGAACCCATGTTCTGTGTGTAGTTGATAACAGACGTACATGGGCGGCAGTGACCACTTACCATCATGTGGATTACATGCTCGTTTGCTACTCCATTCAGATAAATCAAAACAAAAATAGGTAATAGCACACGGACGAGAGTGACCTATTCTTATAAGAAAAAAAAATGTTTATCTTGCTGTATCTTGTTCGTGCTTTATATAAAAAAACTTAGCTACCGTAGACAATTGCCTTAGATTTATCGTTCAGAAAGATCATACATCGTGACTCGCAAAGTAAACAGACATTGAAGAATATTTGTTCGGAAACTACTACGAGTGGAAAGTTGTCTACTTTGTTTCTAAAATAAACAATCGCTACAAAACAACATTTTAAGAACAACGCTTCTATGAAAACACGGCGTTTTACACATCATCAAACTTTACGCCTCTTGGAAATTGAATGAAAATAACACGGGAAATATTAATGAAAGCGTATGCTTTTAATAAGTTGATTATTAAACTCCATTATTTTGATTATTTGAATGCATTTATTTATGTATGTCTCATAGATATTATTAAAAGTAATTAGACATTGTTATTTTCTTTTATGATGGCATAGCAACGCACGCAGGGTACAGCTAGTCAAACTATATTTTTTCTTTACCTGTCACATCAATTAAATGTTATTCATTTATTTTTTCGCCTTCTTTGTTTATTTATTTCGTGTTCATATACCGTTTTCTTGAACCAACTCCAAATTGGACAACATTTGGTTATTGTACCAATCGCGCATCGGACCAAATGCAAATTGAACCGACCGTTTCTCATTTAGAAGCCAAAAAAATGTACAACTGATTACGGATTCCAATGAGGCAATGGAGCCGCATTTTTGCGAAACAATTTCCGCGTACGAAGGTAGATGATACCTAACAATGGAATTAACGTGAAATGTAAATCAGTCCAATAAATCTCGAGTTTGTAGAGAAACAGGATTTATATAATGCTATGGAATAATTCACAACGATCGGCAGCGACCCGCTTGGTTGCGTGTCTCTGTGTTTGTGATATACATGTAAGTATTTACCCTTTGATTTTGTATGTGTGTAGATACTTACTCTGATAGTTATCGATTCAAGCTTGTAGGAATACCTTTTCCTTACATATTTTTTTACATTTCTTACAACCACTCCTATGTACGGTTGAATTGATTATACCGTTTTTTTATTTCAGTCAGATAAAAAAAAAACTATAGAAATAAATAAGGCAAAGGAAACTTTCTGGCTCGACCATTTTGTGACCATAATTTATAAATGAATATTATGATTAGATTGTCTATGTCCTCGGTAAAGCAATAACAAAACAATAGCACTCGCAGGTATCTATCTAGCTTTACGACCCCAGCCGTGGAGCATATCCAAGTATTTTTCACAAGAAAATACAATTTTCTTTTCATACCTTATTAAATGAGTCTACGAGTTTTCTTGTAAATTAAAACTGGGTCCCGCAGAGCACGTTCCAACAGAGACAATGGTGCTAATTAAATATTTAAGTTGTGCAAACCCTGTATTGTTGTGGTTGCTAGGATAACATTCAATTGTTTTATGTAACAGAATCATTCTTTTTAATGATATAGTTACCACTTCGATTCTTGCTACCACTTTAGAAGTTTAGGCATTAAGACTCAAATCGACACATATGAAAGAAAGAAAGGTTTGAATAATTATTTTTTAGATTTGTTTTATCATTTTTTGTAATTTTTATATCTCTCTTATACTATATGTTACTATGTAATAAATGAGTTTGTATCAATGAAATATTGTAAAATTTCTACAGCTTACACCGCGGACGGACTTACCTATATATAACTGCAGAGATTTCCAGAAGACGCCAAAACAATTAGATATTAAAACGTACTCTTTTGAAATTTTAGCCTTGTTCCTTATTTATCTATCTCACATCCTGATGGTTCGTTTATAATTTAATATTGAGTTCAAAATGTATTTAAACGCATCGATTCTAGGTCATAAATGTCATTTTGATAACATTTTCTATTACTCTACAAAATTATTACGGTAATTGTGAAGCAGATAGTACTAGTTAAGTTTAAATATACTTTTTTACAGTTTTTAGCCTAAAACAGCCTGCTTTCAGCAAAACATTAATTTTAAGTAATCCTTGTTTTAACTCTCCTAGGCATATTTTTCAACTTACCTCGATATGAGGGGAGTTGAAACAAACAAAAACTAAACCAAGTAATAGCAGCTTTTAACTCAACCACATGTTAGTTATATAACCGAAGTTTAAACTAATATAGTATACTGTCCATGTTATAACTCATTTTACAACTTATGGGTAATAATGTAAAAATTGTATCAACTCGCGTCGGTCTCTCCTACTCATAAAATACACACAAGAAAAACGAGCGTTACAAAAGCGGCGTTTAACCGCTGCACGTGTGACGTCTCGAGGACGGAACGAGGTCGCACTAAGTGGAGCCTCATGGCTGTGCGAGGTGCTAACACAGCGAATTAGCTTGTCCTAGCGATCTGTCACTGACAGCGCTATCTGCTAATATGTTTGTTGAGATGTGTTACGATACGGTAACGCGTATCGCATGAATAATAGAAGGTCACCATAGTCTAGCAATAGAAAATCTAATGTTTTAGCTAATAACTTAAATTCTATAAACAGGTTCTAATGGTGAATGTTTTTATCAACCCATTATTGTTCCAATACTAGTAAGTCTGGTGGTCTAGCTTAAGCCTCACACCTAAGACAAACGTTTTTAACGGTCAATGTGCTTGTACTTCTTCTAGGTGCTGGGCACGGGTCTCCTTTCAGATTTACACATAGTCTTGGCCGCGCGTCATAGTCAACCGCGCGGGTTAAATGCGAATTTGTAGATTTTATACAACTATAGAACTTTTTCAAATCAACAGGTCCGATGTTCAAACCCAGGTACGCACCACTGATTTATGTGCGTATTAGAAATTAATTATCACTGCTTTTCGGTGAAGGAAAACATCGTGAGGAAACCTATACACCCGAGAGTTTTTTAAAAAAAATGTTCTCGGAGGTGTGCGAAGTCCACCTGTTCGCACTTGGCCAGCGCGGTGGGCTATGGCCTAAAACTCTCTCATTCTAAGCATACATAGGGACAGCGAGAAGCGACTTTGTTTTATACTCTGTAGTGAAGATGTGTATGAGTGACATAATACTACCTATGACATCGCCCATTTACTAACTCACTTCAAAAACAGCAACATAACCCCATCGCAAAATATAACTTGATTAAGCAAGCGAATGGAAAACATCTCATTTCGTCCTCGAGGCAGAAACATCGGATCGTCTGGTCTCCGATGCAAACTAATTACCTCCTTATTAACCGGCCGCGGAACAAGTATCAACTCATTAAACACTGTAGTTGCTCTATTTTGTTGGTAAATAGTATTTGACAAATTTATTAACCTCAACTTAGACGCTTGTCTCACAATGAGTGCGAAGCGAAAACAGAAGCTAATTTAAAAAAATGTGTATATTTCGTTTTTCCACCCAAAAATCAGTTCTAATATTTCATGGGTTGTCTTATGAATTATACGTATGCATATTTATTAATTGATAAAAATTATATAAAACTTATATTTAAACAACTATCTATGTTTATGCCTCTGAATGATAAAATACTACCTGATGAACCGCGCGTCTGCCAATGCGTATTTATCAATTGATAAAAATTATATGAAACATGACTTTAATAAAAATCTATGTTTTTTTTATACTTAAACCTAACAAAAAGGCAGATGAGCTACCTGATGGAAAGTAGTCACAGTCGCCTATGGACACTTGCAACACCAGAGGAGTCGCCAATGAAGGAGAGCTTTTTTCACACCTTTTTTGAAGAGCCCCATGTCATAACGCCCCGGGAATACCTCAGGAGGAAGCTCGTTCCACATCTTGCAGGTTGTATATGTTTATGAGTGATAAAATACTACCTGATGGACAGTTTATTAATTCTCTTTTATACAAGCAACAAAACGCCAGCTAACTTCGTCCTCGAAGCAGAGCCATCGGATCGTCGTTTCTCCGACGCAAACTAATTACCTCCTTATTAACCGGCGACGGAATTAGTATCAACTTGTTAAACGCTGCAGTTGCTAACTATTTTGTTGTTTAATAGTACTTGACAAATTTATTCACTTAATTAACCTCAACTTAGACGCCTGTCTGATAAAGAATGTAAAGCGAAAATTGAAACTAATTTGTGTAAGCTAAAGTTAAGGTGATTTTATTTCATTTTATTTTCTCTATGCGTATTTTTTTAAAGTTAAAAAAACAATTATTTTATATTGCATTAAATATGCGCTTGAAAAAATTTTTTTTCAATATTAATCAGACAGGTACCTGCCTAAATTATCAATTGGCGTTTACGGCATGTTTGGCCGCATGCCGTCATAAACACCAGGAGGCACAATGAGATTTGCGCTCATTGGGAAAGAGCCCGAAGATGGCATCACCCTCAGAGGCCTCCGGTTTTGGGCCATTGGATACCCGGATTCCTCCACACGGCGCTGAGGATGGCGGCGGCCATCCTCAGTTGGGTTTTATTTAGGTAAAAATCCCACATATCCCCATATATATTGCTGCTACGGAGTCGAGTATGCCTTTTGAAGGTATGCTCCTTGATGTAAAAGGTAAAAGGTGTGGCATGGCCTTTGTAGTCAAATCATGAGCACTAGCTGTTATTTGTGACGTCTTCGTCGTCTCTGTCTTAACTTCTAGTATTAAAAAAAAATAGATAATATAGTAAAATCAAATCTGGAACCCTCTGTCAATAAGCACTACGCCACGGGGCTTACTCCATCTTTCATTTCATTATACAGAGCACAACTCGATTAAACAAACAAACAAGCAGAAAATACAGGATTAAGAAGTTTGTCTTCGTCAGTCTATCACGAGTCGACTAAACTCAATCGCGAACTAATTACCTTATTTAACGAGTCACGGAATCAGCTTCCCACATTTAGCTCTAGACGTTACTTTGTTGTAAACTACTTAACAAATCCTATCAGTTAACATAGTTTTTATATATTGTGTTAAATATTTTAAAGAGACAAATTATTTGATCGTCGAAGGATTTAACGATATATATTTTTTATAACATTTAAGTAGCAAACGAGCATACCAGTCCAGTTGACGGGACTGCACGCTCGTTTGCTACTTCTACTACGTGTAAGTTGTCACTGCCATCAAATCTGTCAGCAACGTCATATCTCGTCGTTTGACAGGTGGTAGAACCAGTGTAGTTCGACCGGGAAAGTACCACCGCCACACCTATATCTAGCGTGAAGCATTTGTTTGCGTTTCGATGGAAGGGTGTGGTTGCTGGCAAACTTTTATATGAGGCGACCATCATAGTCCTCGGGAGTAGCAACGCATGAGTGATTGACTTCAGATAGAGCCCATGTTCTGTATGAAGTTGCTCGCAGATGTCCATGAGCGGTAGTGGCCACTTACCATCAGGTGGACTGCATGCTCGTTTTGCTACTTTACTCAGATAAAAGCTTATCTGCATTATGTGTAGTTCAAGAAAAGAACCGAATACTATTTACAGTAAAGACGATGATTTAAAAGTTAAGTTTATCCAACTCAGCGGCGGAGTTCAGGCAAACTAATTACCATCAAACTAGTTTCAGAATCAAATCAAAACTCATTAAACACTGATCCGGCGTAGTTACTTAGTCCTTTTAACTGACGATTCATTCACATCTTGCTTCGACTATTTAAATGTTTGTCTATTTTTATGAGATTGCAGGAGCAAACAAGCTTGCAATCCACTAAATGGTAAGTGCAACTGTGCAATTCTTTAAAACTCGAAATTTTTGCTACTGGCGGCACATTTAAGAGGCGACAGAATATTTAGATTTCTTAAACTTTTTTTTTGATCATCAAATTGCAACAACTATTTGACGACCCACGTGGCGGAGTGGTTACCACGTCGCACGGTCTGACGCACAATAGGTCCCGGATTCGATTCCCAGCCAGACAGGTATCTGAATGATGAGTTTAGATTCATATTCTGGATCTGGGTGTTTGTGTATTCGTATTGTGTGTGTCCATGGTACGAACGACACAGGAGAAAATCCTAATGTGGGGCTATGAGTGTAGAAAGCGGTTTTTTTTATTTAGATATCATTTTCTCTCGCTGTAAAAAATCATAAATGTATGCGGAAAATCTACTTTCGTGCAGAGGGGTATGAACCCACACTACAAGTATCTACTAAAAAAAAGGCTGAAACTCAACCTATATTATACACGTGCTCTATTGTCCATTAGCAGTGGAACTCCTAAAGACATCTAACATATCTAGTACGATCACGTAAACCGTAGTATAATCCGTCAGTCATGCGACGCGCGTTGAAGTGCGTTAGCTTGTTCCGCGGAGACAATGTGTCGTTAGGCGCGAGTTATGTGGCGATATCGCGACGGCTAGGGTTCGATCGTACGAGCCGCGTTCGAACGCTCGTAACTTGGACGGTTACTTACCTTTTTTTTAAAAGTGGGTAATCCTCATGGATACCCAGCCGCCCGGGGCAGCAGCTGGGTTATGCTGGACTCTTACCGGCTAAACCCCCACTGTGTTTTCACCTCCGCACCGTTTGGCGGGAACACGGGCGCGCTTTCATATTCATCCGCGAACCCGCCGGTAACTGGTCGCTTCCGCAACCCCCCCTCAAGTGGAGCATGGAGCTCCCCTCCAACAGGAAGGCGCGCCAGAAAACACAAAGGCGCGCCTTATCTCCAAGGCTCCCATCCACAGGGCGACGGACCAACCCCGAGACCGCCACCCAGGAGCCGTGGGCATGGGCTAGCCGACACCCAGCGGCGGATCCGATTCCTGGCTCCGCCGCAAACCTACGGACGGTTACTTACCTAACACGAGGGCCAGGAGTCTTTCATACGAGCTGCGTTTGAACTTTCGTAATTTAATAATAGCTTATTTTACACGTCACAAAATATTCGCTTAACGTGTAATTGTATGGCGCTAAAACGTAAGCGGAGAATGTTAAAAACAAATTCTAGCTTTACCTGAATAACCTTACAATTCGAAATTTATGAATTTTAAATTAAAATACAGTTTATCTGGAAAAAGGCCTACAATTGTAAACTTGGTTATCTGCCTACACTCCAGTTAAAGGCTAGATTATCCATTTTCAGAGAAAATTAGGATCCATCTCTATCTAAAGACATCTTCTAGCGTATCTAGTAAGCCGTAGTGTAATCTGTCAGTCATTCAAGGCGTATGGAAGTGCGTTCGCTTGTTCCGCGGAGACAATGTGTCGTTAGGCGCGAGTTATGTGGCGATATCGCGACGGCTAGGGTTCGATCGTAAGAGCCGCGTTCGAACGCTCGTAGCTTGGACGGTTAGTTACCTAACACGAGGGTCAGGATTCTATCATACGAGCTGCGTTTCAACGCTGGTTTTAATGCACGTAATTTGGATGGTTACAAACACGAAGGCCACAAAACATTGGCCTTAGGCGTCATTCGCTCAGCGCTGAAACTTAAGTACCTACTGCGCTTTAAAAACAAACCGCTGCTATGCATGAATGACTACCCACTTTGAAAATCATTAATTTTAAGTTAAAATACAGTTTATTCCCAAAAAAAGGCCTTGAAGTTTAAACTTGGTGCTCCAACTATACTGCAGTTGTTGGCTAGATATAATCCATTTATAGAGATATTCCTAAAGACTAGAGTCTTTATCAATTTAGCATAATTGATGATTGTAGTGTATACTTTCTCAGTATAATCTGTTAACTCTAAAAAGCGAATAGTTTAAAATGGACAATATACTTTAACATTTTTTTATCTTAGCAATGACTGCCCGGCTTGCATGGACATCGATAATCAACTTTTTATAGAACATAGGTTCTTTTTGAAGTCACATTGAACCATAGATGCGTTGCTATTCTGAGAACTGAGACGAAGAGCCGATTACCATGTCCTTCCAAAGAAAAACAAGAATTGCTCTACTCTGTAATAAGAGTTGGCAGTCAACCATATGCGTTCCACCACCAAGCAAATTTCTCGGCAACGTTATGACATCGGTGGCCACACCTTTCAATCACACAAATTGAACATTATACAAGTAGTTCGGACATACATGTACACGTTGCATTGTAATAGGATATTAATTGGCTATTAGCTATTAGCAAGTGTATCTGTTGATGCCGGTAAATTGATCATGTTGATATGTGTGGATTCAATGTGTAAACAGATTTAATACATCTGATTGTATCGGGTTTCGCTGGTTGATTGATGAATCTAATTCAAGTAAGTAGTGATTGTAGACAAGCATGCAGTCTACCTCGTCCCTGTAGTTCCGGGATCAGAACAGGGCTACGGCATCCCCTGCCTGTCATAAGAGGCGACTAAAAGGGGCTTCCGGGGTTGCAGGCGGCTAGAGTGGGAGCTCGAACCTTTCGGTCAGGCGATCCCGGGAAGTACGGCGGTATATGTGGCATACCGTCGTAAAGACTAGACGGAGCGGTGGGCCCAGCCACCCATCTGGGAGGAGCCCTGGGCAACGCGCTCAGAGGATTCCGGTTGCGGTCGGACCGAGTACCCGGAGTCCTCTTTATAGCGCCGAGGACGGCCACCGGGGGATTTAGTGCGGTAAAAATCCCACATAACCCTGCGTCGCTCCCACGGCGTCGGATACCTTTTAAAGGTTTCCCCCTCGAGAAAAAAAAATAAAAAAATGCAGTCCACCTGATAGTAAGCGACCACTGACTAATGGACATCTGTAATTAACTCCAGATAAGATGAATAAAAATAAAAAAAATGTGTCCGTGTACTAGCGTACACTCGTAAGAAGTGAAACTTCTTTATGACGTTATTTTTCAAAAAATAATTTACTATATGCAACTTTACAGAAATTGGTTAAATAAAGTTAAATTAGATAAAGTTTAATAAAAGGCTGTTATTAAACTTTATCTAATAATCTAATCTATAATAATCTACCTAATATCACGCGTGGTAGGGATAAGAAAAAGATGGCGCGTAACGGAAAAAAAAAGATGGCGCGTAACAGAAAAAGATGGCGCATAACGAAAAAATGTTACATTAATTTTTTTTCCAACCCCGATAAAGAAGTTTCACTTCAACAACCCCGATAAAGAAGTTTCACTTCAATAATTTCTTCACTTCTTAACTATGATTTGTTCTGTATATTTTACTCGTTTCCTCTTTTTGTTTTCTTGCGTGATAATCTATGTCTCAATGTCTTGTATCTTACCGACTTTTGTACCTATTTACTATGATAGTACCTATCTATACGTGCATTAAATGATATAAGACTTTATAGTATTATAACTTTTGATTGACTTAAGAATGAAACAATCACTAGCATTTAATTTAAAATGCAGACAACGAATGTATTTCAAATTAAATTCAGTGTTCCGCAAACAAACAAACAGAAAGTTTTTAAAACTTGTACTCGTACTAATTTGTATAATTACTTGTTGCCACTCCTAACTTTATAATATATGATGTCCAGGTGGTAGAACCAGTGTAGTTGGACCGGGAAGGTACCACCGCCACACCTATTTCTAGCGTGAAGCATTTTTTTCGTTTCGATAGAAAGGTACACTTTTATATGATCATAGTCCTCGGGAGTAGCAATGCATCTGTGATTGACTTTCAAATAGAACCCATGTTCTATTTGGAATTGCTTACAGGCATCCATGGGCGGCAGTGACCACCTACCATCAGGGGGACTGCATGCTCGTTTGTTACTTTAATCAGGTTTAAAAAAATGACCCTTATCTTTATATTATCTGGTATCCACGAGCTGATATGGTTACTTACCGGTTCAATTTTATATGAGGTGACCATCTTAGTCCTCGGGAGTAGCAACGCATCTGTGATTGACTTTAGATAGATTCTTTGTTCTATATGAAGTTGCTTACGGCGGTGACCACTTACCATTAGGTGGACTGCATGCTCGTTCGCTGCTTCAAAAATGAAAAGCAGGCGTTCCATTCAGTCGCTTCCTTCCATAGCATCAAATTATGGAGCCGCACGACAAAGCGCACGTACCCAAGACCAATTTCAACGCCATATCAGAACAAGGTCAAAGAATACATTACTGCACAGAAGCACCACTCGCCGGATAAGTGTCTCATTTACGTGACAACAATGACAAGTCCGTCGTATAAGGATACGCTTCCGCGGCTCGCATTTGAGATTTACGACTGTGTTGATAGAACCAAATGTCTCTATAAAAGGTGTACCTTTGACTGCAATGGTCAAGCAAGACAGCTATCAATGGCGTATGAGAGAGGGATGTCTGGGGTGGGGGTGATTTGATAGACCCTTGAGATTTAAGGATATTTGTAACATTTTTGTTTTTGATTAATTGACGAGCAAGCAGTCCACCTCACGGTGTGTGGTCTGTAAAGCAACATCGTACAGAATTAGTGTTTCATCAGAAGTCAATCATAGATGCGTTGCTACTCCAGAAGCCAACAATGGTCGCCTCATATGAAAGTGAGCTGACCACCACACTCTTCCACTAAACACAAGAACTGCTTCGCCCTAGAAATGTAAAAAAACTACAGTCATAAAGGGGTACAAAGTTATTACTAACTTTGAACTGAAATAAAAGCAACTTCACGCAAAAGATATAAAGAAGACAAAGAGACTAAATGTTCTAAAAACATTCTGAAAGTCAATTTATGCATCTGAGGCGGGCGAGTCAAATAGCAAACGACGCTCAAGAAAATATTTCGGCGCCGACATTCCCCCTCGAAGCGTCAAAAGCCTCGTAACACAATGCAATCTTGAGCTAACACCGAGAGCTTTGTGGAAAAAAGCTTCGCGGCCAAAAAGCTCACGAACGGCCACTTTAAAAATATATTTAAACTAAAGTAGTTTTTTTCATGAAACATCTAGACGTCTTTCTTTGTTGTAACTTTCTTACTCAGACGTTATTAGTATTTTAGAGAATAATATTTTTGGGACAAAGTGTTCCTACGACCGCGTGGCGTCGTTATTGTCTGGTCTAACATGCATTTAGTTCTGGGTTGATACCCGGCCAGACAAATAAGAAAATTATGAATTCAGAATTCTCTACTAATTCTGAACGTTGGGTATTCTATTCTAAATTAATCAATCAGATGTCTGTCAGACCGGAGGGATGATCACTCCGCCGCGAGGGTCGTCAAATAATTTAATTAAGTAGCTACTTGCAACAATAATTATTCTGCAGAGTCATGCAAGATTTCTGAAAGTTTAAGGCCAAACCAAAGATCGGTGGTTTTCTCTAACCCTCTCTCTTTCCATGGCTTAAGGCGTGTTGGTTTGACAAGCAACAAAAATTACTAACTTTAATTGAATTTTTTCTTTGTATATCTTTTTTGCCATACTGTTTTACATTGCTTAAAAAACAATGCAATAGGTATATTCTTAACACCGAGCTCCCGAGCTAAACATTACGCGTAAAATTCAACATTTGAATCCCGACGGGGCAGCGTGTGGGGAAATTGAAAAGGTACGGCGCGTCTGTTACAAATATTTCATGCTCGCAAAATCAGCGCGAAATTAGCATGAGAATGCCGTGCGCCGCATGAAAATGATTTCGCGTCTTAACAATCTTTCCCAACACGCATTTGTACTCTTCGCATTTTTATGAAATTTAAATATCAAGCAACGTTCACCTGGTAAAGTCACTGTCACCCAAGGTTAACTGTAATCAACCCCCAAATTGGATTATATTTTACCTCAAGTCGGTCATTGATGCGTTGCTGCCTTTAAAAGTTCGAAATGTACTTGTAATATGTAAATGTATTGTACTATTCGAAATGTAAATGTGTGCGTATTTTTGGAAAGGAATAGTTTCATTTTTAGAATACTATCTATCAGTTTGTCTATATGTTTGGAATCGCATCAAATCCGAACCATAGAAATAAATTTACAAGATCCAAAATGTGTATTTATAGCCCAATTCTAAAGTAACTTCTCTGTCAAATTTAACAATTTAAATCATAAACGCGGATGAAACGGCGGGGCATATCCAGTTTAAAATACTCACATAACTTCGGTATAGCGAACTTTAAATGCAATTCTGAATTTGCACGGATATAGGTAAACAGATTTAGTTCACCATGGTTACGAATATTTGCTAAATCCTTATGACTCAATATACAGAATTCTCGGAATACAACAGACATTCAGCGTGAAAATAGACTACAGGTATTTTCGGAGCAAAACCGAGCAACAAGTCGATGCAGAAAGGTGAGCATTCAGTGGCGGAACAAATGGCTAAGTCATACCATTGAAATGGCCGTAAAGACTGGGCAACTACTAATTAGAATATTTAAAGTGAATCCTCTCAATGGGACCTGTTTCAGCGTCGCCGAGTAACGAGTAAAAACAAACGAACGATATTTTTGAAAACCGAATAGAATAGAACAACAAATAGTGTTTAGTGGTTTGATTGTGCTACATCGACTCTTACATCTCTATTAGGTTTTCTGTCTTTTAATAGAAAAGTGATTTTATTATACGATTTTAGTTAGTAAAATTGTAGCATGAAAGTAGGTACACGTAAGAAACAATCATACAATGAGATTAGCGAAGTTCCCACCGACAGCCGGCTGTTATATTCTTTTCGCGGAAAAATTTGTTAATATTATTTTTTCTCGTGCAGTGGTCTGAAGACTTAACGTACAAGAACCTAATGAATCAATAATATCGCTTTAACTGGAACGTAGCTTGTCGTAAAACCGATTACAGTCGGACAAGACATCGAACGGGACGCGTAATCAGTTTGAATGCAGGAGTAATTGTGTACTTAGCACAAATAACGTTTTAAAATGTTAATGCCTTAAGTGCGCCATCGAGCCTGTAACGGCATCGTTCGTTAAACAATTTACATAACCTCCTGACTCCCCCGACCTCCCGGGGTCAAGGGAGGAACCGATATGGTTGTGAGTTGCGTAGTGGAGTTTTCGGTTTAGTGAGGTTAGGTTAGGAGAACAGTGATAGCCTAATGGTTGAAACTTGCCCTCTCGATCGGGAGGTCCGAGGTTCAAACCCAGGCACGCACCACTGATTCATGTGCGTATTAGAAATTAATTATCACTGCTTTTCGGTGAAGGAAAACATCGTGAGGAAACCTGCACACCCGAGAGTTCTATGAAAAAAAAAAAAAAAAGTTCTGGGAGGTGTGTGAAGTCCACCAATTCGCACTTGGCCAGCGCGGTGGACTATGGCCTAAACTCTCTCATTCTGAGAGAAGACCCGTGCCCAGCAGTGGGACAATAATGGGTTGACGAGAGAGGTTAGGTTAAGTTTGGTTTGGTAGTTGCGCGGGGGTTGCGGAAGCGACCAGACACCGGCGCGTTCGCGGATGAATGCGAAAGCGCGCCCGTATTCCCGCCGTACGGTTCGAGGAGAAAACACAGTAGGGGTTTAGCCGGTAACAGTCCGGCATAACCCAGCTGCTGCCCCGGTCGGCTGGGTATCCATGAGGATTACTAAAAACAAATGGTTTGGTAGTTAATTTAAGCGTAAGCAAAGTCGACAGAGGACGTAAAGTGGAACACCGTCGTGTAGGTATTAGCCGGCAAGAGTCCGACAAGTCCTCTTAGTTTCCCCCGCGGCTGAGTCCTCTCCGTCCATGTAGGATTTCTCCGCAATGAAATGAAATGAAATTTGTCAAAATTTTTGGTAAAAAGGAACGTCTATTTATGTTTACATGATTAGCACAGTCAATTAGACCCTGTACTCAATAGTGAGATAAACGTCGACAATTAACAATAACGATAATGGTGTTAATGGTTTACATGATAGTCATCTTGCCAGTAGTTTATTATAGTCGTCAGGCATACCAAGTCATCTGTGTTTCATCTGGAAGAACCAAGATTTTTAATGAATAATCGAAAATTGTCGACCCTAAATAGTAAAAACAATCGTATGAGGCCACTCTGCGTCTATAAAGCTTAGAAATTGTCTTGAGGAGTACTGTACTATATCTTAAAGCACTAGTACTTGTCAAAAGATATATAGGTAAATACCTGAACCCCGCAGCTACGCCCGAGTTATAAAAATCGATGTATCGATTGTCCTGTTTTAATAAGATATTTTTCCACAATAATAAGTAGCCAAATGTTAATCCTGAGTATCAGCTAACTCCCTACCCAATTTCATGAACATCGCTACAGTCGTTTAGACGTGAAGAAGTAACAAACATACACATTCACAAACTTTCACCTTTATAAAAATTTGTACGATACGATTAGTACGATATAGTATAGTAAGTATGATGATACGGTTAAGCCTGCTCGTGAGCTCTATATTTATGTAATAACTTTTTAACTATTTAATATTCTACCGCATGGATACATATCTCCAACACAATATCGTTGTATCCCGTTTATGGCATCGATTTCCTGTCAGAATGATGCCTTATACTATAGTTCATTGTGTTTGCAAAGTGTGCATTAACTTGACATAATCCAAATCTTTATGAAAACCTCTAAGCCTGTAGGTTTCCCCGTTGTAGTGTCGCCTTAAAAACAAATGACAGTTATTTCTAACAGTAGTATTCAAAATCAAAATTTGAATTATTATAATTCAATTTTTTTATTTTAAAATAGTCGTTTACCGTAAGTGTTATTTATGTGACATGCCATTAGAATAACATGCAGACATTTTACAAATAACAATATGTAATAAAAAATACCCTAGTATGCAAGCCAATTATAGGGATGTGCAACATTTACAAAAATTATGACATGTTGTACCTACTTATAATAAATATATTTTCGCAGCGGTCTATTTTCTAGTTTCAATTGAAACCCAAATGTTTATGATATTGAAAAACTCCCCTCCCCTTTTATTTGTTTGCAGGCGACATGTTTAAAAATTATATGGCGTAAGTCACTCTGAAAACTGAGTGCATTTCAATAAAAAGTCAGTCCCATGTTTAAATCCGTCAAGCGTTCTGTAGCGCGTATCAAAAAAATGGACCTAAATACATACATCTCTACCCAAAACATTTGACTCAGTCGACTAAAAATCAGATTGTACCTATAATCAAAATGCTTGTTTAATTTTAATGGACTTTGTTTTATTAATTGCAAGGACTAGTTACATGCACAATGGTCGGTGAGCAAGAGAGAATAAAAAAAACATGCGTGCGTACAAAGTACACATGTCAGAAGTGAAACTTCTTTGGCGAACTAATTTATAAATCTTGTTTATATTTATACAAATCTAAAACTTTAAATTTCCAAGATTAAGAGGAAGGGAAAAAGGCGTGATACGACGTTCGCTCTGTCTCACTTTTTCTCTCAATCTTTCTCACTCGCTTGCTCCCTACTCTCACTCCACGGCTAGTTGCTCATGCTACGTTCGCCCTGTCTTACTCTCTCTCAATCGGTCTCGATCACTCTCACTCTCTTTTCGGACACTTCCGTTGCATACCGGCGTGACGTTTCATCTGTAAAAATTTTACCCTCATGCGCCTAAAGAAGTTTCACTTCAAAAAGCATAGACTACAGATAACGGATAGACACAGATAATAAATCTTATAGACTATGTTTATTATTAGACTATAGATAACGCGTACTATTAATAAAATTAATATTAATTCAAAATGTTTAAATATTCTTAAAACAGATCGTTTCGAGATTTTCTATCAAGCTTCCGTCACGTAGCCAAAGGTTATATTATTGAGCTGTCACTATAAATAGAATGTAATAATATGATATTACACGAAGTTTGATACATTGTATTGTTTACTAGCTAGTTGGCCGCCGGCACTACAATATAAGAGGCTGTAGCATAAACGTCGTTCTCCTCAAATCACTCCGTGTTTTATTGTGTTCTGTTTCAGAAATAATAAATTGATTACCGGGTGGGTCGCGTAACTATATTACTCGAAATTGTTTTCGTATGAATACGTTTTCGTAAATTTATTTATGAAGCGTATGCCTTTTTGACGAAGATGAAACATGACGTACGAATAATAATAAAAGATTCGAGAAAATTATATATGACATACAATTCCTTAATGGAACACATAGCGAGGAAGCGCAATTATATTTCTGAGAGACAATAAAGATCCAAAAGAATGTCAAGTCTAAAAAGCCGCGTTGGATTGTTATTATAAAATATTTCCAAAAAATGTATTTTCATGAGAATAAGAACTATATGGTGAACTTAAATTTTGTATAATTCTCAATAGTTGCGTAATATGCCACGAAACAGAGAACTCCAATGTAAGGGGGGAAAAAGAGGAAGTGTTATTTATCTTAAAATTAGGAGAGGTCTCCTCGAGCCCAGAAATAAGAAAATAATAAATAAAACGAAATTATTTTTGCTCGAAAATACTCTTAATCTTTTCAAATTATCTTTTGAAAAGCACTTATCTGTAGTATTTAAACAAAATTTGACCTTCCTGTCACATTAATTCTTCTGAATTGAATTTTGAATAATAACCGCTCAAGTAAATAATCGTTTTGTTTGGAAAACCAGTAGCCAAGACGTTAAACCTTATCTGCGATGGACGAAGGTCGTTACAACAATGATGGTAACTAATTAGTGGCACATTGTGGTTAGTTAAACGCTTTAACGCGGTATGGAAATCGGTTAAAATTAGTATTCGAAGGTCGAAGACAGCGTTGTACTGCTTTTGAGATTTACTACATTTTACGTTCGTATAGCATATAATTACGAGTAACAATGATAACATATTTCAATTAATTCTAAATTTCGATTGGTTTCAAAATATGAGGCCGTGTAGCGTATGAATTAAAAACATGAAAAATACTTTAATAGAATATTTTTATTAAAAAACACGATTAGGTATCTTTTGTCGAACTTTAAAACTGTATCCCTATTGGATCTTTTTGGAAACAATATATTTTTAAGGTTTTAAATAATCTTTCGCTTTCCAGAGTAATTTCTGTGGAATGCACACATATTCCACAGAAATTTGTAATGGAACGAAATTTTAAAACTACGCAACTCGCCTCCAGTAAAAAAATAAATATAAAACCTTGACATTTCTTACAAATAAAGGATAAATTTAGCTCCTGATAGTATTATAATTTTGCAGCGAATTTCTGTAACACCACTGCGTCCCCGTTTTACAAATAAACAATCGTAAAATACTCGACCGGAGCTGTAATGGAATGTCGCACATAGTAATAATTTCACATTGCTAATGACAATGTTAATTATTTTCTGCGATAAATGTAGCAACACTTGTGTAAACCTCGGCTTAGGTGCAATACACATGTGGCAATGATATGAGAAGTTGCTAAAAACATAAAAATGTCCCTGATACCGTGGTCTAGCATAGACGATAGAGAGAATTAAAAAAATAACGATTTTGTGCTAAAAAGAAACAATCGTAGATGTTCCATTCCTTTATTAACTATGCGTTTTAAGAAACTTCTCAAATTGCGAAAAGATTTTTTTATTTAGTCAAAAAATGGTATTAATTTCCTTTTATTCTTAAACTGCGATGATTCATAAGCATTTACGCTATTTCTTAAACCCTAGTCACCCATGACAACGGTCGAAATTCGACCGTAATTTAAATTAAAAAACTAAACTTCATATTGTCCAAAGTCACACGAATATTACTCATATTCAAATATTATTTTACAATTTTCGAATTACTTTGAAGGCACCCGTTAAAGGTAAAAAGAGATGTAATTAGCAAATCTGCATTTAAAAGCAATAGCGGGTATTTTGACAAAGACATCTGACATTTTTGACGTTATGTGTTTTGGCGTTAATTGCCTTACCTACATTATTTGTCTAACATACAAATTTTTTTGAATACCTACATCATCTTCAACAGTATGTAACCTCTGTTCCGTAGACCTGTCATTTGGATGTGGACATTTCCGTAAGTTGCTGAAAATATACACTAGTACTAAAAGTGTGAATTTTATAGCAATCAAAATATACGACGATAAGCATCAGTGCGTACCTACAGCAAATGATATAAAAGTATAAAAACATGCTAGACAAGTGTAAGTGTATCGTATCATCATTATTATTGTCCCAATGCTGGGCACGGGTCTTCTCTCTGAATGAGAGAGTTTTAGGCCATAGTCCACCGCGCTGGCCAAGTGCGACTTGGTGGACTTCACCCACCTTCGAATTTTTTTAAGGAGCTCCTGGGGGTGTAGGTTTCGTCACGATGTTTTCCTTCACTATCACTGCTCTAGACAAGTTTATCCATCCATCATCCTTCCATCAGCCTTTTGATATCCACTGCTGAACATAGGCCTCCCCTAAATGCGTTACTCAAACCGGTCCTGTGCCCTCTGAATCCAACGGTTTCCCGCTGTCTTTAAAAGTCAATGTAACAATTAAATCAAGTGATATTAAATTATTTGATATTCTATTGTTCTCATTTGACCACTTTATTCATTCACATATGACACCAAAGCTTTCATATTGCGAGTATAACAGAGAATAAAACACACAATTCACAGAAAAAACCGAAATGATTTCAATATTTTTTACACGTTGCAATATCTCGGGTGTTGTATAAAACCGCCACTCACGCGGCGTGTGGATCGTAGTTTACACGCTAAACATGTGTCGCGCACGATTTATTATTTAATATAAGAAAAACCATGGAATTGGATGTTTAGGGGACTTTGTGTGTTTGCTATATCACTCTCGGAGTGGTGAGGTGTGATAGACATATCATACCTATACCTACTAATATTATAAATGCGAAAGTTTGTTTGTTACTTCTTCACGGCTGGAGCGATTTTCATAAAATTTTGTAGGGAGTTAGCTGATACTCTGGATTAACATATAACCAGTTTTTTTACTGTGGGAAAATACGGGACAATCGATTTTTGTTAACGCGAGTGAAGCTGCGGGATTCAACTAATTGTAGTATAATTTGGATGATTTTTGCAAATAAAGATCTATTAAAAACATCGTTATCTGCGTTTTTGAGCGTTGTCTGCCTGTGATTTTAGTAAGCACAGTATAACTATGGTGTTTTATGGTAGTCTCTTTTTGTGCGTGCTAATTTTAGACACTACGAACTTGATTAAAATGAAACGAACGTAAGTTTCGCATTAAGGTTTTACAAGGACAAGGGAGTTCGGACCTACTAAATTGTGTACATAACTCAAATTATGTACGTTTGTCAAAATGCAAAAACATCGCTTACTTGTCCTGTCGATTATCCAAATCTCTTCTACATAATGATAGATATTTTTTGTACATGTAAAATAATCTATCACTATAATTGAATATGTTTAACGTATGAAAAAAACGTGGGCTTCTTTGAAAAAAATAGGGTACCTGTAAAAATGTTCGTCTGTAAAGATGTCGCTACTATGCACCAATAATAAAATACGTTTTGCATTATTTTTCCTTTCGTATCAACTCAATAACTAAATTATACGCATCTCTTTCACAGAACGAAAGCTCTTCGTGGGTATGCTGAACAAGAAACTATCAGAGAACGATGTACGAGCGCTGTTCTCTGGGCACGGCACGATAGAGGAGTGCACGGTGCTCAGAGACGCCCAGGGGCAAAGCAAGGGCTGCGCGTTCGTCACCTTCGTGTCCAAGCAGGCGGCTATTGCTGCTATTAAGGTATAGTTCAACTTATACATCCATGAATCTTTCCATCCGACCTCTTGAAGTTGACTTCAACTGGACCCGCGCCTTCCCTATTTCACGCAATTCGAATTAGTGGGTAGGTACTGTGCTTCGTCCCTGTAGCCTCGGGGTCAGAATAGAGCTACGGTATCCCCTGCCTGTCGTAAGAGGCGACTAAAAGGGGCTTCCGGGGTTGCAGACGGCTAGAGTGGGAGCTCGAACGGTTCGGTCAGGCAATCCCGGGAAGGACGGCGGTATGTGTGGTCGCATACCGTCGTAAAGACTAGACGGAGCGGTGGGCCCAGCCACCCATCTGGGAGGAGCCCGATGGGGCAGCGCGCTCGGAGGATTCCGGTTGAAGTCGTTTCGAGATCCCGAAGTCCTCCTTTTCAGCGCCGAGGACGGCCACGGGGGGGGTTTTAGTGCGGTAAAAATCCCACATAACCCTGTGTCGCTCCCACGGCGTCGGGTACCTTTGGACCCACGGCGTCGGGTACCTTTGGAAGGTTTCCCCCTCGAAAACAAAAAAAAAAAGGTACTGTGCTTACTGAATCGGAAGCGGTTTCCCGCTGTCGTCTTCAGGTCATCGGCTCATCTAGCTAGCTATTATTCATAATATTGTAACTTTATTTAGATAAAATTATTTACACTGAATGGTAGATCACGTTGGTAGACCACAATAGTAGATTAAATGGATCTTGTACACCGCTTTAAAACCTTAATACACCTTCGATCTTATTACTTCAGGAGTGTCAACGTATTCGTACTTGACTTTAGGTAGGTATCCTGTTCTATAAGAATAGTAACCATTTACCATCAGATGGTACGTAATCTCTTCTGCTGCTACTTTGATCTTAAAAAAAATACTAAGTACACTATGTATAGACTACCTGTCTCCTTCACGCTGATGCATATTTAAAAAATGTAATTTATTCTTAAATGTAGTAAACCATTTTTAAAATCCCAATTCCAGTCGCTACACCACAGTCAGACGATGGAGGGGTGTTCAGCGCCGCTCGTGGTGAAGTTCGCGGACACACAGAAGGAGAAAGAACAGAAGAAGATGCAAGCGATGCAGGCGAGCCTCTGGGGGCTGACGACGCCCGCGGTCACGCCGACCGCGTACCTAGCGTCCGAAGCCGCGCTATCGCCGGCCACACAGCTGCAACTCTTGCAGCAGTTGCAGGCGGTCGGACTGCAACAGCAGCTGCTGCAAGGACAAGGGTCCACGTTGTTGCAAGGTAAGCTGTCCCTTTTTGTGGGAGTGGTATATAGTCATTGTAACATTTGTATAGACGAAGCAAAGAAAATTAAGGAATAAAATTAGGTTATTTTATTTTTCAAAATTTACAGACCGTTCGATATATGCCTTGTGCACTCAGATTAATTATCATTTAAATACAATACGTATCAGAAACATAACTAGATTAACGTATAAATATTTGTACAGCCGGGAATCGAACCCTCTGCATAACAGACGCAGTTGCAGTCACTTTATATTGACTAGCATTTTTATTATTAAAGTTTCAAATTGTTTAACAATAAAGTTTATCTACATTCTTTGCTATTGCAAAACTTAAATATTATTCATAAAGGTGTAATAAAAGATTCGAATGTGGATATTTAATTAAACCAACTTGTAAAATGTATGTAGATATTATATTAAAATATATGTTAAACATACAGCCATTAATTTTATGTTACCTCACACAGCTTAAGCCTCAATAAAGTTGAAACCAACGCGTGTATGAAACAACGAAAAACAATTGTACAAATTTACGTACGGTTCGTAATTGGAAACAAAATTACGACTAATTACGTATTCAGTTAGAGGAAGTCGTTTAATTATATCCATTTAAAATGCTATTACTTTTCATTGAGTTTCTTTTATTGGCCGTGGATTACGGTTTTAGGGATCTATATTGTATATTGATGTATGTTTTTTAATTCTATTTGTTTCTACGTTTTGTTACTTATAACATTAATAGTGTACAGAAAAGGTATACGCTAGTGGCTTTTTATGGTTTATTTCGTCCTTTTTTGTTATTGATTTTGTGTCTGCACCCATTTTGTTTGTGTTTTAACCCTTATTTTTGTTTAATTTGCGTTATCTGGTGTCCTCTTAGGTGTTAACTATCAGGATATCGGTTTCAATGGCGCAGGGCTGAGCGGGGGTGCGGTGAGCGGGGTGACGGGGGTGGGGAACATTGGCGGGGGCGCGGCTGACCAGCTCCAGGGGTTGTTGGCGCCGGTGTCTGTCCAGAACTTGGCCGCGTTGGCCGCTATGACCCAACCCCCGGTAGTCACCCAGGCAGCGCCTATAGCGCCGGCCGCAGCACCGCAGCCAGCTGCTCCACAATTATGTAAGTATTTGTTGTTTCTGTTCTAGTTTTAGACTAACATTAGTCCGCTTAAATCCTTTTATATAATCACTCCAGAAAGGCCTGAAAGCCAATTTCGTTCAATAATAATTAGGTTAGACGGGCATAAGCAATAGTTGTTATCGCTGATAAAAATCATAAAAATGATGCATCTTCCTATAAATTTCGAACCACTAAAATCTATTATGGACAAAAACATTACGTCAAAAATTGGCGATGTAATTATTGCATTATGTTTAATGAGGTCAAGATGATTTTCCACTTAAAAATAGGTGAAAAGCCTTGTTGAATCTGTGAAAATATTCAGGCCGACACAAGTATCCGGGTGCCAACCTTAATTGACGTTTTTTTCGCCCCACCGCCGTCCCTTTCCCAAATTTAACCTCCGCAAGACAATTAAGGCTCTATAAATTCCGTCCTAATTGCTTTACCTGTCCAAATCTCTAATTGGAATGTGGCCACGGCAGTGTGGTGGTACCATAACGATCTTTTAAGCCCACAACTTTTTTTTCGAAAATTAAGTGGCCAAATTTTGCAGTGTTAAGTAGTCATTGCAGTCATGTACGTTGCATGTTCAACCTGAAATTCAGCAACACCCTTATAGTAGACAAAACACGCAGAAGGCATATAAAAAGCATACGCAATTAGATACGCAAAAGCAAGCCGGCCCATCAATTTCCGAGTAGTGAATTTATCTGTACTTCTTGTACATCAAAGATACATTTAAAATTTAAGTCTTCATACCGTAGTGTATCTTTGTAACGTGAAAAGAATATTTTTAGCATACAATCATTACTATTCGATTTTTTAATAAAACGAGCTACGACAGTTAAATACATTGAAAACTAAATATTAACTTTGATCTTTATTATTATAGTTTTTATCAAAGATTAGTCACAGATGCGATAACACTCATCCTTAAGGATTATAAACAGACCACGTTACTCTACGCCGAGAGGGTACCGTAAAGTACTGAAAACTCAATAACGCAAAGATGCTTTGAATTCTTATAGTCGAAGTAATAACTACAATGTTGCCAGCGCCTGTTAACTTACCCAACACATGGGAAAAATACAAGAACTGTTAAGTATTTTTGTCCACAAACTTTCCTATTTCAGGTTGGACTTTTTTACGTTATTGAGAGACTTAAAAACGTTAATTAACGATGAAACTTTTTCACACTTCAGGTCTTCTCGGGAAGACTAACATCACAGGTAAAGAAAGTCGAAAGTGTGTGTTTTATGGAATGACTTATCTCTGTTGATTTCTTAGATGAATGTAATAAATGAGATTGGTACACCACTGCATAGGACAGATAAAAAATCAACGAAAAGAAGAAAAAACGATTTGACACTGTCATCTCTACAGATAAATATTAAAGTTGTTGACATTTATAAACTTAAAGCTAATCATGATGTAATATTATTCTTCAATTACTTATTATATATTGAATAGGTACATTAAAGACATTTAAACACCAATGATATCATTAAAATGAGCACGGTGTAACATACATTTTGAAATGTCTTTATCGTCATGGCGGCTTATTGATCTCATTTATTACAGTGCACTAGGAAAGCTTGGTTTGATTATCTGTGCGGTATTGCATCGAATGTAGATCTGACGTGGCTTGTTAGGCTTTGTACAGGCTCAGCTAGGCTGAATGAAGCCAGTGTATAACTTGTGTTTTAAAGTCTGTGGCATTTATACGTTATCTGTATTTGATGGTTTTTTTTTCTTCAAAATGATATTTGACGCGCGCTGGCTTGTTCTTTTTTATTAGTTTTTGGCTGTCAATGATTTTTTTACGTTTGTGAATAGATTATTGTAGTTTGACTTTAGAAATCTCCGTGCATGGATAATTAATAATATGCTTTTACAAAAGTGTTTTTTACTTTAACCACTAACTACAGTTATTTTAAAGACGAAAACGGTAACTGTACACTAACTCGATTTTACGCACATTTTGTTTAATTCCTTATTGTTTCAATTTAATTAGGTTGTTTCTATGTAGTGTAAGTAATATTTGAAACAATTATCGTTAATTCAATTGTGTGATTGAATTTAAACAAAATATTTTTAATATTTGGCAGGCCAGTTAACTCTTCTTTAATTTTAAGTATAAGGTTTTAGTTTACATTTTATTTATTATTCTCAAATGAGGTTAAAAACCGAGCGAACACAATATTACAATAATGTAAACTAATATGGCGGCATTTTAATGTGATATTCCTCCCGTTCTGGTTAATCTGTGGATAAGTAACATATACTTAGCCATATACCATTATAAGAAATTCCAAATCAAAACCGGATTAAAAAATGTTTTTATTTATACCTTTAAGTTATTAATTTATTGTCACTTTAAGATAAACCGAAACGACAATAGAGTCGACTTACACTATTTATTCAGACGTTTAATCCATAGTAAGTAGGTACATAGCCATACTGTTAATTGTAAAAGTTTAATACATAACACTATATAGTTTCCTGTCAATTAACATGTGTTTAATGTTCGCATGAGCGTGTTAAAAACTAAATAATTGTTTTACAATCCGTCGTGTGTGTTTGCTATGTTCTGATGTTCGGATATTGTTCGATTTTATTGTGTTATTGTTTTCTGTTCGCGAATGTATGTGTTGTACTAATATCGCGTAATGGCATGAACGAGTAATAAAACTGTTGTTGTCAGTAACTGTAAAGGGTGTCCCAAATTCAATAAAAAAGACGAAGAAGACAATTATAGAATGAGGAAACACTTTCTGTAATTTATGATAAGTTAAATGAATAAAATGCAAATAAAATTGTATCTGGTTAGTCTTCTGCTGGACGGGTAGGAGATGGAGATGTTTAATTAAAAATAAGAAAATACTCCATTGCATATATTAAGGTAATATAATGTAGCTTTTGCTTAGTTAAACTTTCTGAGACCAATGCAAATCTTATCTTAGTTTTTTTTTCAATTTAAACTAACTTTTTAGACTGTAGATACCTAGTGGTTTTAGAGACCTACGTCCTATTATCCCTACATCAACAATGTCCAGGTACTATATGTTTTAAATACCTACTTATAAAACAAAAGAGCAAAGTATCGTCTTGAAGTTAATAAATAGGTAAGCTAGGGTTCACTGATTCTAGAACCAAGAAATTCATGCCATTCATATGTCAGTTTTATCTAATTACTAAGGTTCACAGCATATCCACCGTTACGAGTCATTAAATTCTTCATTAATTACTAGTTACATAACTATACTATAGCCATTTGACATTGTGGTTTGATTAATGTAAACCAATGAGCTTGCCATATAACTAGAACTCAAAATTTCGTTCAAAAAGATACCAGTAAACTGTTTTAGAACTACAGATAACTCAAAATGTTTCGTCAAGCAAATAGTTTTCTAAATTCAATAGAACATACAAAATCCTTTTGCATACTACATAAGCGTATAAAAGACGGACAACAATGTAAATACTACTTATAGTTCTATAACGTGTTAGTATAACTTCTTTACGATCGCAGTTCAACCGTACAAAGGATTTTCTCGCATTCAAAGGGACTCGAAGGGCACATTTCCCTAATTCGGATTGACACGTGTCTGGATGCCACTTTTTATTCCTTTAAGTCTCCCCTTTTACGAATACGATTCTATTATGAGTAGTCGCAAGGAAAATCGGATAAGACGTCTCTAGTTGCCATTCGGTTGTTTGAAATGTGACCGCTTTTTCTTTGAGCGCGGATAAAGTACTGTAAAAAATATACGTGACGAATAAATAATCTCTTTCCTTTGGGGAGTCAAATAAATTGATTTTATGAGATACTTAACTAGACATTATATTTTAACAGTTTTATTTTTTTAATTAACGTCTGAATTATTAAATTTGATCACATCAAGAAAACAGAGCACAGGTACTCCAATATTGACTTTCTCATAGACCTACATATAATTCCCATAAGTAAAATATTTTATAAAAATATTTTCCCGTATGTACCTATTCGTATCTATATACAAAGATTATATTTTTAGCAAATTATAAAAAATGTTTCAATTAAGTTATACAAAAACAAAATTAATAAAAATATGTCAAAGTAATAAAATAGCATAACTACGCGTTGTTTCGTCCATTTCATCAACATTACGGTCGCGCTCTCCCCACAAAATGGCTAAATTATGTATAACCTGGCAACACTTACAGGGTCCACTGCTGAGCCGCTGAACTCTGCGTACGCGCAGTTCGGCACGTTCGCGGCCGCGCCGCTCGGCTCCGTGCTGGGCTCGGCCGCGGCGGCAGCGGCGGGGAAGCAGGTCGAAGGTGAAGTGTCTTTTTTCTATTAGTTTTATAAATGCGAATGTTTATAAAGCTATAAGTTCGATGACACTGAAATTTTACAGACACAGAATCTATGTCCTTTTTGTGACGGATAGGAAACCTTTAAGAGGTACAACGAAGCCTTGGGAAGGATCCCGAGTTATGTGGTATTTTTACCCATTTAAATCTTCTCGGTGGCCTGCCTCAGTGCTTGCAGGGACCCGGGCATCTCCAATGCATCGGAGCCCTCTAGCCCGACGGCTCTTACGGGCGCCTCTTGTGGGGCGTGTAACTGTCTCCCTGCACCTTTATGTATCTACGACGACATGCAGCTGCACATGTCGCTGGTCTTCTCGGGGTCGCTGACTGGGCCGGTTGGGGCTCCCATTCTAGCCGCCCGCATCTCCAGACAGGGGATACTCTCTCCGTATCTTGTTTATGAGATAATTGTATTATCAAAGACCTACAATAAAGTCTTACTTATAATTTCCAGGTCCGGAAGGTGGCAACCTGTTCATCTACCACCTGCCGCAGGAGTTCACCGACACGGACCTAGCGTCCACTTTCCTGCCCTTCGGCCACGTCATATCCGCCAAAGTGTTTATAGACAAACAGACGAACCTATCAAAGTGCTTCGGTTTCGTCTCGTACGACAACGCCGCCTCCGCGCAAGCCGCGATACAAGCCATGAACGGCTTTCAAATAGGTACAAAGAGACTCAAAGTTCAATTGAAACGATCCAAAGAACTATCGAGACCGTACTAGAATATTCCAGAACTTGTTCCTAGTGAAAATCAAATTAAAACAAAAGAAAGATAAAATAAATGAAAGAAACTATCGCAGAGGTTGTAAGTTTTTGATCGTTTGTTGTGATGTATCCGGTGCACTTGAACTGATGGTAGTCGATGTTTTTTTTGTAATTTGAAATAGACGCAATTTCGATATCAGCCATTGTCTAGGAAGCTTATTCATGTACACTTTGATAAGTTTGAAAATGAGTGCAATTGTTCATTCATATTCGTACTGTACATAGGTACATATTTGTTTCTCTTCGATTGAAAGATTCAAATATTTCAATTTCCACTTTTATTGTTGCTGTTATATTGCGTCTACCTCAGATTATTTATAATTTCATTGACGGTAGTTCGTAATTTTCGTTCGAATGTCGAATACGCGAGTCCACGTGCACAGTTGTTATCTAATAAGAATAAAGTTAAGGTTTGTGTCAAAGGATTTATCGTTTCCAAAGTATTCCCCAAATTTGTTTATTTACTTACTTACTATATCATAGTAATTATTATAATATTATTGCTATTTTTATTTCATAAACGATAAGTTTTAGTCACGTTAACATAGGTTAAAATCATAGATACATCCTGAAGCCGTGTTTTTTTTCAAAATTACTATTTTATTAATAAGTTCGGTAATATATGATATACTGCCATTTTTTAAATTTACGCCCAGTTCAAATAAACATTTCAGGAAAATTAGTTAATTGAATTCAACCATAGATAAATAACTTAAAACAATAGTCAAAGTAAACAAATTGATGTCATATGTAAGACGTAAACTTTTGATTGAATGAATTACACACTATATGAATTTCAAACTATTAAGTTTTGTCTTCTGGCACGCTTATCCAATTCAATGAGTCTACAATATTCTATTCACTAACACCGGCAATATTCACAGAATCTTCTAATAAAACATTTGTTTTAATACTATATGGTTACTTGTCTATGGTTGAAATCTTGTTATATATTATTTAAATGATTTAAGAATGTGTCATATTTTTCGAAAATACAGGGCGTATCTATGATTAAATCTGTGCGCGTTATTGATAAGTTGGATGCGTTTAGCGACCGTTGCGATTAATGAACGCCAAAGAGACGGTACTAAGATATTTTTCGTTTCCAAACTAAATGTTTGAACGCGTCGTTTTGTGTCATAACTACAATATATTATATTATAAGAGATATATTTTTGTCACCCTATGCAACCGATTTACCTTAAGTATTGCTGTTAGAGCTACACCGTTGCGTTTTACGGAACATGTTTATGTTTTACAGTTACGTTCTATATGTTACCACTATAAAGTGATGTGGCCATTGTCAGTAACATTATTAAGTCTTTGTTTAAAATTATAAGATGTTAGATTAACGAAATGATCTCAAAGTGATCAGTGTATTTATTGTTTTCCCTCACTTGTTGTCAATATCGTACTTAATTGTGTTTTTCTAGAGCGTTATTTCACGTTATTAACGACTGTTTTAATACCGATTTACAAATCGTTGTGATGTCTGATTTCCTAATCTACAACAAATTTGTAGTCTTTATGACGTAAGATGATTTTACTAAAACCAAATCTATGAAAGCTACTTATTTTGTCACTACTTAATTTTTCAGTTAACGTTTTTTATTTAGACATTGCGTATTGTTTCTAATTACGCGCGAAAAATATAATGAAAAGACATTACGAATCAATAATTTTCTTTTTTGCGGGAAATATAACTAACAATTTCAAATAAAACTGCTCAAAGCAAGTTGTCGCGCTGACAATGAGGGTTCTGGGTTGTATGTTTTTGAAATCTGAACCAATTTACTGAATCTGTTATAACTTCTTCAAAGACATGGCACCAAGTTTTTTTTAAACTTTAAAAGTACCTATTGCATTGATATTCCTAATAAGCCAAGCAAAACAAAGAATATACAAAAGATATTAAAAAGACAATATCAATAAAAGTAGATTAGTCCCTACATTGATATAAATTATTTTTAAAGAACCCATTGAATATCTCTATATATCTGTGGATTACGTTTTTCAACCATTTTTACGATTTTATTCAAATATGTAAGAAATGCGAATTTTTAATTCCGGCTCGAACTTTTATATCTATATAAAATGATAAAATACATTGTTTGAAATAATTTGTTAGTCTTTCATAAATAATAGGTATATCATTATTACAGATTTTATAACGCTTCAGTTAATAACTTGATAGATAAAAACATACAACCTCGAACAATGTTGCATCCATTAGAAATATAATTTCCTTATGTTACCTAATTAGGTATGATTATTTAAACATCGATCCTTTAGTCAAAAATTTTGTTAGGTTAAGTATTTAATAATAGATTTTTGTGTAAGTTCGACATTCATTCATTTTTATGCATATAAATTGTTTCTTTTTTGTCTATTTTTAAGTACTTGTTCATCACTTTCTTTCTTATTGGCACATTGTGATCCAAAACACTGTGTAAATGTTTCAATATTTGTTGAAACAGCCAATTTCTGTATGAAAAATATTTCTGAATTGGCTGTTTGAATGAATGCCAATGCCTTTAACCAAGTCATTGTGTTTACTGATTGTATTACACATCTAATATCTGTAGCATCTTTTTATTCTAATTTTAAAATTTAAATTAAGTATTAATATATTGTTTATTCCTTTTTTGTATCACTTCATTATATTATTATTATTAGAAAGTCGCTCAATTGGAAATTTCTATACCTACTGTTGCTTCGAGCTGCAAATTAAGCATAGAATCATTCAAATTACTTAATGCTTGCGTGCGTGTTGCCGTTATTAAAAATGACCAATAGAGTAAAACATTAATGTTTTTTTTCTTTTTCGATTATTATTAAGTATTTGTTCAATTCTTTGTGTAAAAGAACTGATATAGGGCGTCATTATTGTAACTTAATTTAGTTGAGTATTATACGGTATTTAAAGAGAAAGTTTATCTAAATGGGCTTATTGTTTATTTAGTATAATTTTAGCCAAGTTTTTGATGTCTGAGGAAAGACAATATCTAGACTGAATAAGTTTCCTGTCGTAGATGTTATACAGCTGTGTTGTAACTTCAGTTTGTTATTGTCTTGGCATGCAATAGTTCCTTGCGGTTTTAAGCATGATGACCTATGATACAGCATGTGGCGATTAGCTACACTTTAAAGTTCTAAGATTTCTTTATTAAATTGTACAGTTTTACAGTTGATTTAAATTGTACTGGGCTATCGTGGGACATCATGTACCAAGCTCTTTAGAGGGCATTCGCTATACAGTCTATATTTCTTTGTTAATTTTAATAAATAATTACAGAAGGGGATATTGAGTTTTTGTATTGTTCGGAATAGTTCTGCCTCATCGGTACTGTACATTTGTCGGAATTTGTATCGCTATGCAAGTAATTTAACTTACGCCTTGATTAAGTAATTCATAAACGAAATTTTTATAACGCACACATATTTGAAGGTAATTTTGTCCACTTTAGAAACAATACACACGATTTTACTTTCTGAGTAATCAAAAATAGTTTTTAATTGAAATTCTGGAAAAATTGAAACACATTATTATTTATATCACAGTAAACATAGTTATAGTTACTAAAACGCATTTACTTGCAAATATATCGATACATTTTTCTATCTGGCAATTCTATTTCGAACAAAAGTCCTGGGCACGGCCATAATGAAGTCTGTTTATAGGTGTGATTTAGATAAAAAAAAATGAAAATATGTATAAAAATTAAGAGGATTTTCTACCTACTTATAGTTTCTCTGAACTGTACAGTTATAAGAACTCGTTATTGTTGTTGTAACGATAAATGCCTACTCTTTCTGACGTAATACCTAGCGACAAAATTAAATACGATTGTACAGTTTAAAGTTTTGCTGTTGACTTTAAAATAAATCATTTTCTGCCTTTATTTCTATATCTACGCTTTATGTTAGATACGAAGCGCATTGCTTACGGGAAAAATGAGAAATTTTTAAATGGAAATTGATTTAACGTAATCTAAACGCGAAGTGTAAGGCGCGGATTATTTTATGAAAAACAAGGATCAACAAAAACAATTCCTTTGCTCGTTTCGATCCACAAACAGGCTTCATTAAGCACGTTCGTAATTAGAACAAACAATTATTAATAACTGAATTGAAGAAGTTACGAAACAGTCCATAGATCTATAGTGCTTGGTTATGGATCAAAATGACATGGGTGTTGAGTCTGTCTACAGTGTAGAGAAAGAACTAGCTGTAATAAACAAAGTAATTTTGAGGAGAATGTATTTCGAAATTTATTATAATATCGTGAAATGATAAAACATGTGACTTGGGAATTTATTGCTATATATGAAGTATCTACAACTTATCAGTCTGCATATGATGAATATCATTACAAAAAACCAAATAAAATATTGCAGACTGTTACACATTATCTATGAAATGTAAATTAAAACTGTCAACAGATAAAAAAATATCCCGCCCGAATCGTGTTGCAACGATTACTTAATTCTGTATGTTATTGCCGTAGCGCTAAACGCTAAAACGCTAGTTAGTGCATCGTGAATATTTTTCCTGCCGGATTTTGCTTCGAGTACCTATTTAGTAAAGCGAGACGCTGAGTATTGTAAGGTTGCGTTCATAATACTTCGCAACTTAGCATTTGTTATCTATGACTATGCGTTTGTCCATAATTTTAAATGAAACAAAATACGTGACGAATAGAGCTCATCTAAATTCTTTGGCAATTCTGTTAGAAATAACAAATAATGTTGCAATATATACCTAAAATATAGGACGATAAAATCGGCAACATTCGCTAAGTTGCGAAGATAAATGTGAAAATACAACGTGTCAGTGCTATGATTATATTTTAAAGCTTAAATTATAAATTATAATAAATAAAAATATTCAAAAGAATCTATAAGAACAAAAACAAAAGTCACGGTACCTACAAAAACAGCATATCCTATTACAGACGCAAAATTTATTTTTACACTATTTCGAGGCACCTTATTTAGTAGGTATACAATTGGTATAAAAATTAATATAAAGAACTGTTTTGTACAACACCCGTTTTGTTGATATGAATGTAAATAAATGTCAAGTTAAATCACTGTGTATTTATTCATATACCTTTCCTGGCTACCAATTTATGATCTTAACATCATAACAAGTATGAAGAAAGTTAATGTTTTTTTGTTATTTTTAAACCTAACTACAGTGCAGACTGGCTGCCTAGTGGAATGTATAAGCAAATTTGCCACACCAGAAGAGTCGCCAATACGACTTTGCTTTGTACAACATTTTTTAACTACAAATTAGCTGTTACCAAAAAATTACTGTATACCTCATAAGCTTTCGCTAACTTTTATATTGGTATGAAGTCTGAAGTGTAATAAAATAAATAAAACAACAGAGTAAACTAAAACATTTATTAACCTACTCAACATCTGTCTTCTCTATATCGATGAGAGTTTGCTCCGAATCTGCTTTTTCATCTCTCGTGCTATCCGTAGGCACATCAGAAAGGCCTAGGGCTGGTTTCGTGGCCTTTATCAACCCATTTTCATCCGCGAGAGGTAGTATATCACAAATTAATGGCGATTCAACCCCTAGAATGTAATAACAAGTTCTTGGTTCTAGAAGATACAATGAAACTTGGGCGGGACTGGACGAGTTTTCTAGACATTTGAGTTTGACTTCAGTCTGCCGGGGCTTGCCTGTTTTATCACAAATCTGGCCGTTTGCGTAGAAGTGAGATACTGATGTGCGTTGTTCTGAAAATGAAATACGTTTTACTAGCTTTTTCTCACGGTTCCATACGTTTAAGTCATGATAACCATAGCAAATATGTTAATCCAGGTCAATCTATCTGTAAGTTAAAATTTCATCCAAATCGTCTTCTTGTCTTAAATTAAATATTTACGTCTATATAATGTCCAAAAAATATAAATAGGCTTGAAAATGTCGAAACTTTCTCAAAAAATTATTGAATTGAATAAATTTGAGCCGTTCAATCGTGGCGATTTAGAGCGCGCTTTCGATGATGTCATGTGACATATCCCGTGAACTGCCGTGTATGTTTTGATTGTGCCTTTCAGTTACTTCATATATATTTTCAATATTTATTGTTATACCTATAATGGAAGCTCCTAAAAATTTTCGTACAAGTACCGAAGTGCATTATCACTATTACAAATATACCCGATAAAGTATTTTTTTGTATTCCAAGCGATGCAAAAATACTATGCCGTACAATCAGTCAGTGTGCTGTGCGTCAACATCAGTCCTTGGGTCCAAGGCATCTGTTATTGACTTCAGGTAGAACCTATGTTCTATATGAAGCTACTTACTACGTTCTATATTAAGCGTCAGTCGTTTTCGATCTCACTGTACGATATATCCAGGGACGGTTTTAGAGGTCTGAAGGCATTTGGGCAATAAAAATGTGACCCCCCCTATTTTTAAAAAAATATATTATTTTTCAGTCTCTTTTTGAATAAAAAGTACTGTGAAACCAAATTAACTTATTTACGAAACCGTAAAAATTTAAGTCGGGAATTACCTAATTCATTTAATCTTTGATGCTTAGATCTCTGCAATCAGACGATAAAAATCTAAATATTCATATCTAAAAAGCGCTACACTGAAATAAAAGCTATTTACTAGATTTTTTACTAGCTTTAGTAGTGTATACTAGCCGAAATTTGAAAGGATTAAATTTAAAGGCTCTAGTGTGAGGGTCCCTCTTCTTTGGGGGCCCAGGGTAATTGCCGTAGTCATCGTCCCGTGTAGACAAATCCCGCCCTGGATATATCCATGAACCGATCTACAACGCAAACCTCGTATCATTATTATTACATAAGGTTATTTATTTCTCATAATATTGTATAGTTTTTTTTTGTTTCTCCTGTGTTGTATCTTCTGTATTTTCTTTTTTATCTTATAAGGTTATGTGTTTTGTAACTTATGTGAATAAAGGTTATTATTATTATTATAGTATCCCCTTACCTACGGGCTTAGGCGCTTTGCCCCTGTTCTCCTTGATCCACTGTAGGTGCGCTCGCTCGTCGAACACGCCCAACAACAAGGACTGCTTGGAGCCCCCGCGGTCCACGTGGTACTGACGCACGTGCTTGCCGTAACAGAACTCGTACTTCCACCACCCTGTGCCCTGGAAACGATAACCCAATTCATTTTTAAACGATTTTAATACAAGATAAAGATGAGTTTATCGACGTAAACGGATTTGGACTTGGACTGAATTTGAATACACTTTTAATTTGTCGCCAAAAAAAAAAATGTTCAAGAATTTATTATAATTGCTTATTTGTATTGTTGAGTGGGAGATTCGAACCTTTAACAGACAGGGACGTCATTAGGGAGAAGGGAGTGATTTTCTCCTTTATAGATGGACCTGTCTGTAGCTGTAAATAAGTCTGATTGCACTTTGCGAATAAAGAGTAGGTATAGTGATACAAACAAAGAAAATGATATTAAAAATAAGGCCCCAATTAAATAAGGAATGAAAAAATAATATACCTATTTTATTAATTAATTTCGATTAAGTTTTATACTGGGCTTGGGCAGCCCACATCTTTAGTATCATAATAATAAACTTTTTTTTTATAGTTGAACCTAACGATAAGGCAGACGGGCCATCTGATGGAAAGCAGTCACCGTCGCCTACGAACATTTGCAACACCAGAGGAGTCGGCAACGCATCGCCGGCTTTTATGGAAAGCTCTTTTTACACCTTTCTTACGCTCTTTTTACAACCCTAAAAATGTAGGGAAATTACGCTGTAATATTTTGTAATAATTCGAAAAATTCTGGCAAATATAAAACATAACATATTTTATCGTAAATACACTTACCCCATGCAAACAATTCTCGCCATTAAGGAACGCGCGTACCGGTGAGTCGTCTAGGATAACTGACAGCGGCTTGGACACCGCTGTCCCCTTCCCGGGCTCAGTCAGCTCGCTCATATCCGTCAACGGGTGCAACTCGAAATTGAGGCCTCCTTCCTGGAAACAGCACTATACGTCACGAAAAAGTGACAGAATTCTTCGTTCGAAACTTACCTACTCCTATCGATATGGGTCTTGTGTAAAACATGTAAGAAAATATGTTATTTTTGTAAATTTGTTTGTAAATTGAGGGAGATAGAAATTAAAATGTCCACTGCAAATAAATTGCTATCCCTGAGGACCAAGTGGGCGTACCTCTTATAAATGTCTCCCCATTTGCCGCAACCTTCATATTTAATAACTTTATAGGTAAACGGTAGTACTTGGGGTACAACACATTATTGTCCCACGGGTCTTCTCTCATGAATGAGGAAGTTTTATGCCATAGTCTACCGCGCTGGCCAAGTGAAAATTGGTGGACTTCACTCACCACCGAGAACTTTTTTTTAAAGAAATGTACACACAGATTTCCTCACGATGTTTTACTTCACCGAAAAGCAGTGATAATTAATTTCAAATACGCACATAATTTTAGAAAAATCAGTGGTTTGTATCTCGGACCTCCCGATTGAGAGGGCAAGTTTCAACCTATCACTGCTCTAAACGGTAGTACCAAAAAGAAAATTTTGTATAGGGACTAGGCTATTCCCACGGCTTCGCCTGCTTCCACCACGTTTACCACGTTAACGATTATCCTTTATGTTATACTAAATCATAAACTGTGTCAGCGAAATTTCAGCGTAATCCGACAGATAGTTTTTATATGAATAGGTGACAAACACACATACATCCTAACAAAGTTTCTTATTTATATTAAAAAAAATTAACTGTCTTTTATAATCCAGAACCTTAAAATCCATCGCTTTCAACAGTCTTCTCAAATACATACAAAACGGTTGTTCATAATTATGACATTTCTACGATTACGATTTCACAATAAAATAAATATATGTACTAAAACACAAGCGAACAAATAATAAGCAAATACTACAAAAACATAATTACCTCATCAATTTTCTCAATTTTCAACACAGCAAGGATATCTCTAGGTTCAGTGTCCTGAATACATGCCAAAATAGATGTTAATCAAGCGACTAATGAAATTGCAACACAAAATACAAAATTAAAAAGGTAAAGCAAATTTTACGGCAAAACATGGCAACACTATATAGCACTACAATTTGTTTTCTAAATTTAATAAAAAGTACAATGATTTTTTTCGTACACGAAACGGTATTATAGAACTTTTAAGCTTTACTATAAAAAAAAATGGAATAATGACAGCCACTTGCGGTCTACAATGATTGCAGCCAGCCAATAATACCAATTAAATTAAATCAAAACATTAAATCACGAAAGTAAGGTTCTAGCCATAGTGGAAGAACACTATTTTAAACTAAATTCTTACTTTCTTAAATTGACACAAAAAATGGACACAAACAAAAGTAATAAAAGGACACAAAAAGTAAAGTATTAAAACAATAGGATTGTTTTCAGTGTTATTTTATTTCTAAAGCAACCCCCTTTTTATCAAGCTATTGCATAACTTTTATCCCGAGCTTTGAGCGCGGCGACCGAATCAAGAAATTCCATAACGAAAAGTACCTAACACCCCCCACTCCGCCTATCATGTAGCGCGGCCGAGCGGTCACTTAACGTGTATGTTTATGGTACGACAGTACGAAGCTCGCACGGATTGAACCGAGCTGCTCGGAAATCAGACGAATATGTAAGGAGCTGTTTGTGAGAAAATATAAAGTATCAAAGAAAAAAACTTGAATTAATAGCAAGGAAAAAAATACTGCATAAATAAATAAATAAAATTGCATACGTTGATAAAAAAATGCTATGCAATAGCTTTACCGCGGCAGTCCCCGAGCGCCACACGTGTTTTTGCTTTGAATTTGCGCACAGAAAAAAAATGTTACAAGTAATTCATGATTCGGACATGAAAACATTTAATTGAAATTTTGAAATTCAGAGAATGTGTTGTCAAAGTACTATTATTAAACATTAACAAAACACTGAACAAAACCTTTACAACTAAACTAAAAACTAAAACTAGAATAAAACTAAACACACACACGTAATAACCAGTGCGGAGATATCAAATTTGCTTACAATGCACGTGCGGTTAATTACCTGCGGCAATCGGTTATTCATTTAAATAAACTATAAGACAGATTTGTTATAAAAATTACCGCCGAACGCGTTTTAAGAACCGCCGTAAAAAAGCCGAACGTAAACGCAATTACTTGCGATGCGATTCACTTTACGATGAATTTCATAGCGTTCCAACCGCTAGTGATTAAACCGCCGGTGCTTTTGTTAAGCGTTTACCAAAATCATACTTAATAATGCTAACTTACCGAGAGTTTAATAGAATGGAATTGCTTTTTGACATTGTCAATTTCGTCCTTCAGCAGACTTCGTGGCTTTGCTGGCGCTCCCTCGAGCGGTATACACGTAATCACATTCTCACTGACTTCCTTCGGCTTAAACCTTGGATGTTCACATAGGAACGGCGATAGGATTATTATTTCGTACTCGCAGGTGGCGGTTTCCTTGAAGGAGTAGACTTCGTGTTTGCCGTGGACATCACAGACGTAACGGACGCGGGTGAGACGTGGCTTTCCACTGAGATCACATACTGTTCCTGTTGATTCAATTTATGTGGTCAGTAAAATTCAGTAGCTCATAAAAAAAAGAGATTTGAAGATATTTAGTATTTAAGATGCTGTTAATTTATGAACATTGATTGCAGATTTACAATGTTACGTCAGAAAAAATCAATAAGTTCCAATCATATCAACAGCTCATATAAAATATTTTAATTATTAAAGCTACATAATAAAAAATGTAGTATTTGGCTTGAAGGACTATAATAAAATAATATAGGTGAGGCAGAACTAGTAAAAGTAAAGATAATAGTGAAATTAAAACTGAGAACCACATTAACTTGCCTCGTAAGTTAATAATAATACTAATTATAATACAGTTTAATACTGTTATAGTACTTATATAGTAATAAAAAGAAGCCTAATTATAATAAATTACAATATAAATGCAATGTTCAGTTTTTAAATACTTATTTTTATTTAAGCTAAAGTATTGTCGTATCGACAACAACTTGAACCTGTTAAATAAACAAATCGACAGTCCCCTAGAACAAAATCATATATGAAAAATTGCCGATCTTCAGTATGATGTCTTGTTGATTTTAATAGATGGTTGTAATAGCTATTTAGGAACTTATATAAGTTTCTAAATAGCTATTACAATGATTTCCTATAGATCGTCCACAATACTTCTAAGCTTCATAGTGTAAATTGGTAATTTTTCATATACGATTTTGTAATAGGGGTCCCGTCAATATTTTACTGAAGTAATGAAGGATGATTGCTAATTAATCTCGATACAATTGAAAATCAGAAGTAATACTCTAGTATATCTCCTTAGAAAAATATTTGTGAATTTACATACCATCGTCCATTACCATCTCCACAAATGGTAAGCTGAGGCCTTCCATCTTAGTTGTTTTCAAAGGTTCTTTCATCTCCTCTGCAGTTTTCATATCGGCCTCAAGCTGTGCCATCTTTTCCGGTTTCCAGTGCCCCAAGAAGAACTCTTGGGTGGTCACTTTTTTATCTATAAAAAAAATAAACAAAGAAATAAAATTATATCATCCGTGGAAAGGAAATGGTGCTAAAGTGTCATAATAGCATTTGTGGGAAATAAGGTTTGAAGTTTTTTTTTTACAGGAAAAAAATCATGTCACCTATATTTTTGGTGAGATCATGTTGAGTAGTATGACCACCCAAGTACAAGATCCCACCAAAAGTAAAGGTGACATGATTTCTCTTCTGTAAAAAAATAACTTCAAACTTCATCTCCTATAATTATTATTTTGGCGCTTTGCATTATTTCCCTTTCACTGACGATATAGGTAATTCTGGAATAATAAAATATTCTCAACTCCAAAGAAATCTACTGTTTTCAGGACTCCAACTTCAGGTTAAAATTGACATAATGTTGGATTCACCAAGCATATCCTTAAAATATTTCTTAAAAAATGTCAAATTCAAGCTAATAGTGCATGTAGTTACATCTGACCACATAGATTTATCATTCAAATAATCACATAGGGATTTATGAAAGGATTTTATCTTATTTTAACCTTCTGTGATATGCAGTATAATATGGTATCTTAAGGTCCCACCTAGGGTAATTGTCTCCATACCAAACTAACAAGTAGTGAGTTTTAGGTTTTTTTTTCAAGCAAATAGATATCTGAATAACTAATTTAGTTATGTCTACTGAGCCTGTATGTTATATAGTTATATACTTAGAGTGTCCATAGCACCCATGACAAAAAAAAAATACATGCTAGAATATAGGAGAATATTTTAATTGTAGAAAGTGTAGTAGTTTAGTATTTAGTGTAGTATTTTATATATATTATAATGCATAAAGACAACCTACCATCCCTTTCTTCATGATATTGCCGTACGTATCTACCATGGCACACCTCATAGCTCCAGTAACTCTCAAGCCTGTAAGAGCATATCTTCTGCGAGAACAGTGGTTGCAGGAGCCGTATTGGAGAGGGGCCGTCATACTCCTCAGTCCCGGAAGATTCTTTGGAATATAGCTCTGGGAGCTGACACTCATATTTCTCCTTATGATGTGTCAACACCTTTAGTGTTTCTTTATTCTGTAATAATAGGAATATTTGTTAATACTGTGCTATGCTGTGATTTTTATATCTTGATTATATTCAAGAGTCATGCTATACATGAAAACATGAATAAGAATTACCTAGTTATTTACAAATTCTTTCTATATACTTAGTCGAATCCTGATGTACTAGGGGCAAACTTTGTTTTCTACTTTAGCATAGTACTAGCATCTACTTGTTTGCAGATTCTGATATTTGCACATAATCGCATTCACCACTAACTAGACTGCATTTGTTGAATCAATTTTATGGAAGAAGATATAATATTATTAAAAAATACAAATCTTTAACAAAAAAAGGAAGATTGCTAAGAACTACGGACACTATTTAATTTGAAATCTGGTTAATATTTTAGCAAGTAGATACAAAAGTGGCAAGGCTTTAAATTATCAGAACTTACCTCAGACTTATTAGTCTCACCGTCCGCCACAATCTCTGGTGTGTCTGGTAGACCCGGCCAGTTTATAGAAAATAAAATATTGTCATCAAAACCCCTAAAGTCATGTTGGATAGAACCTAAACCCTCTAAACACTGAACAACACCCACTACACTCAACATCAACCACACAGCCTTCATCGCTAACCAATAAATGTTATGTCTAAAAGATATACATATTAAATGATTATGAATTTTTTCAGTAAATTCAGCATATAATTCTACAGAATTATGTGGTGAATTAGATAGGCCGACCAATTTTAAGCGCTATGAATATAGCAGAATACTTCCATGATTTCAAGTGATTATTGGTTCTGTGACGTACAACACAATTTGGTTGGCTTATAAAACCATGAGCTGGAGATTTGTCATTTGTTGACAGCAATATTGACATTTTGGGTGCGTTCCATTACACGATCACAAAGCGCACGCTCACTACCGCAGTTTTGCCCGTATCAATAACTTGTGAGTTTTAGTGACGTATTCCCTACTGGAACGATCACTTCAACCCACCTTGTTAGGTGGCTTGTCGTGAGCGTTGCGTGGTCGTAAGTCATGATGTCATGGGAGACGTTTTCGACCACAACAACCGCGGTCGTTTAAATGGAACGACGTTTTGGGCGTTTGGGGCGTTGTGATCGCGTTATGGAACGCTCCCTTTTTTGTAGTCACACCTTCCCAATACTATTAATTAACACCAAATACTATTCTGTCTTTGTTGCATATTAAACATTATTAGGGATATGATAAAAGTAGTTTCATTTTAAATACTATTTCGAATATATAAAAGTTAATAAAACTTTTTTATGACTTTATTATTGTGTAGAATTTCATTCATTTTATAAAAATCAAAAACAATGTTGGCAATCCCAGCATACTGACTGCGTCAGGTGACATTCGTCAATCACATTGTCAATTGTCATTTAGGTATGTGTTTGTCAAAATGGCGTTTAGCTTTTCAGCGTTCTCGTATATTATAGCTTTAATTATAGATGCATTTCTTATATTCTTCTCGATATTTCACGTTATAGCGTTCGATGAATTAAAAACTGACTATAAAAATCCGATAGATCAATGTGACACGTTAAATCCAGTGAGTAATATGCTAACAAACTTACGCTGTGCTGACTTGCAGTACTTGAGACTTAGTAACCTTATTTTTTATTGCAGTTGGTGTTACCGGAGTATTTATTACACTTTTTCATAAATGTATTGTTCCTGTTGGCGGGAGAATGGACCACTTTGTTGATAAATGTTCCACTCATCATCTATCACATACACAGGTAGTAAGGTTATGTTGTCAATATTGCTAATCAACGGTAACTTTTCGCGTACACTTTATCGTGAGTCATTACGAATGTAATTATTGCGTATTCGATATTGTGATCACGTATTTGATACTGGCATCAAGTGTTCATGTTCAAAATGTAAATTTTCACCTTACTCAGGTGCATATGTGTGGGTTGATACTGCAATGATTGAACAATATGTCAATTTATTATACTACACTAGCCATAAGCATTTTAATCGAAATTTGTCGCTACCACCCATAGACATCTAACCAATTTCAAATAAAACAGGGATTCTATCTGAAGTTAATCACCAATGCACTCCTGAAGACTAAGGTGGTCACTTTAAATATAAAAACTAAGTCCATTCTAGAAATAGGTATGGCAGTAGAACTTCTACAACTGAACTCAATTCTGCCCTGAGACATTGTTCAGTAGTTTTAAAATGTCTATGGCTAAAAGAGATAATATATTTTATGTTTAAATTGTATGTCTTGTATACATCTCATCATGAATTCATCTAGCTTCTATAAAGTAAAAATATCTGCCACCTTATATGAAGTGATCATTTTATTTCTGTGGAGTGTCAATGCTACCCTGATTTATTTGAGATAGAACATCTTTTCTATAAACTAATTGGAGGCAGTGAGCACTAATCATTGCTTATTAATGTTTTTCCATGTGGTTATTTAAATAGTGTCAAGAACCACATTTGTGGTTTAATCTGGGTTTACACTCCAGGCGTTGTGTGTCAACCTATTTTTATCTCTTTGCTGGCCACCAGTCTTCTCTTAGAGCAAAAGAGCTAACAAAGTTATCTACCAAGCTGACTCAGTGATCATTGATGAACTTATTATACCTAATAGACCGATTTATAGAGGACTTAGGTGTGTACGTTTCCTTACAATGTTTTCCTTCACTATAGAGAAATTTAAATAATTTCTAATATGTACATACTACATAATTTTAGTAAAATCAGTGGTGTATCTGGGATCCAAATCGTAGACTCTCTATATCATCAATTAGACTATCACAATTACAAACCGTAATAATAGATTAAGGAAGTTATTGTTCGCTGTTCCAGATACCGCACACGACCAATCATGTCACGACAAGGTCTCTACGACCCAACAACCATAATGAATGCTGATGTTTTAACAGTATGCCAACGAGAAGGCTGGATTAAGCTGGCTTTTTACCTGCTGTCATTCTTTTTATACCTTTATGGGTGAGTAATGAGTCCCGCATTAATTATTATACTAATTCTTACTCTTTCTTTTCATAATACAGAAATTATGCCTTATAACAGAAGTTGAGTGCTGCAGTGTTCTGATTTAAAGAAAGGGAGGAAGGAGTAAGGAAGATACATTATTATCTATATATATAGTAGTGACAAGATCATTAGATAGAAAAACAAATATTGAATGACAGAAAAAAAAATAATGTTACAAGCGCATCATTTGCAACATTTATAACATTAAAAAACTAACAAACAGGCATGAAGTGGTTATATGAGGTGGTAAGTCCAGCATAGTTCGACCGGGGAAGACCGCCACAACTATTTCTAGCGTGAAGCAGTTCTGGCGTTTTATTGGAAGGGTGTTGTTGACGGCACACTTTGTGCTGTCAGATTGACTACTGCATTCTATGGACATCTATAATCAACCCCAGATAAGATCAGTCTTACCTAAAGTTTATCACAAATGTGTTGTTACACATTGCAAATTAAGTTAAACACCTAAAGTAAGCCTATCTGCCTTTCCACACTCTTCAGACCAAAAACAGTGCTTAACACTACAAGTAATATATTTTGTACAGGCAATATAACTAAGCTAAAGCACGAATATCCAATTTATATTGGATCTTTGAACAATTTTTAGCTTTGATGTAAAAACAAGATTTTTATAAATAAATAAACAACTAAATTATAAATGGATAGACTCATCACAAAGACAAAAAACAGACTCATTTCTTAACGGATCCCAGTTGAGGTTGTGTTTCAATCTGATAGTATAAGAATAAATAATATAACTGACAATCTGTAATCTCCATTCGCCTATACAAATAACAACATTTCATTTCATTGTTCTAATCTAAATGATATTATATCATTAAATATCATAGCATTGTACAAAGATAACCTTGTAATGAAGTTGAGATACCTTTATATATAAGACCATACAGATAACAGGTATCTAATAGAAACTATTAATATTCTCTAGATCAATTAAGATTGCCATCTTTCAATATTACCCTTTACCTACCTCACGTAATAAATCATATATGGATTACAACGCCACCTATTGAGCATAAAAATATTTTATGAATTATAAAAGTTGGAAAGAACCATTCTCAAAATTTCAGTAAGAATTTTAAAATTACTTAAGCAGCTTTAGAGATTGCCATATATAAACGCAGTGACTCAAATCATCAAAACATAATTTTCCCAATGTTGTACACAGTGCCAATGAAGGGTTAAGCTTCTTATCCCGTCCCTGTAGCTCCGGGATTAGAATAGGGCTACGGCATCCCCTGCCTGTCGTAAGAGGCGATTAAAAGGGGCTTCCGGGGTTGCGGGCGGCTAGAATGGGACCTCGAACCGTTCGGTCGTGTGTGTGCTCGCATACCGTCGTAAAGACCAGACGGATCGGTGGGTCCAGCTGTTCATCTGAGAGGAGCCCGATGGGACAACGCGTGTAGAGGACTACGTTTGCGTTCCTTTGGAGATTCCGGAGTCCTCCTTGTAGCACTAAGGACGGCCACCGGGGGGGTTTTAGTGCAGTAAAAATCGCACATAACCCTGCACCGCTCCCACGGTATGGGGTACCTATTGAAAGTTTACCCCTCGAGAACTAAAGAGAACTAAAAAAAAGGCCCCTTATCCAAGCTAGCTAAGTGCATTTTGGTAGAAACACGTCTCTTTATTTTTTATTATCTAGTCTTTTTTTCTGTCAGTGATAAATGATAAAATCAAATTAAGATCTAATCAAAGCTTATACACATGCAACATAGCAAAGGTCAAAAGATTAGTATCTTTCACCTTCAAGTAAGAAACATACCATTTTATAGGAACCAATTGAAGGTGAACTATTAAACACATTTATATAGAACCCTCGGTCACTTATTGATAGCCTTTATTTATAAAAACACTCAACATAGCTACTTATTATATGTTCTGTATCACGCTTCTTGTAACTTGTCATAAATAGGGCAGGGTCTTGCATTGAACTGCATTATCACACTTTCGCATTAATATATTGTTATTTTGCATATATCAAGAAGACTTAACTTTATATTTAAATTAATTGTGAGCATTTATTGAAGAAAAAAGTCCACCAATTCGCACTTGGCCAGCGCGGTGGACTATGGCCTAAAGCTCTCATTCTGAGAGAAGACCCGTGCCCGGCAGTGGGACAATAATGGGTTGACGACGAAAAAAAAAGATGTTCTTTTACTAAAAGGAGTTATTCTGTAGTACTCTTTGGTTTCTTCTGTTCTTCTTTTTCATAAAAAATATGATTATTAGCAGTGCTCTTAATTTTACGACATTATAACGTTCCTGCTAACAATCATCTTTTAAGTTTTCGCCTGTATATAGCAATATACATTGTACAGAGTTACATTGTACATTGTAAAGAGATACCACCAGAAGGAAGAAAACAGCAGATTTAACTAGAATTTAGTTCTTAGGATGTAGCAACGACATGAATGACAAAGATAGTTTCTGTTAAGATAGCTTTAGTTAATAAAAACTATAATTATGTATCTTTTACGGAATAAACATTAATTAAGGAATAGTCAAATGTGAGGTTAGATACTGGAGCAAGCTCTTATTGCCTTGATAAAACATAATGATTAAAACAAAACGGAATATAGGTACGTACTATAGAAACAAAAAGACAAACACCAGTGAGTCTCTTGCCGGATCTCAGTTTAGGTCGTGTCCCGATCCGGTGGTGGCGTAAGAAAAAATAATGTAACTGACAATATTTAAATACCCCCCCCTTTTTTTCGAGGGGAAACCTTCAAAAGGTACCCGACTCCGTGGGAGTGACACAGGGTTATGTGGGCTTTTTACCACACTAAAACCCCCCCGGTGGCCGTCCTCGGCGTTATAAAGAGTACTCCGGGATCTCGAAACAACCGCAACTGAAATCCTCTGATCGCGTTGCCCCATCGGGCTCCTCTCAGATAGGCGGCTGGGTCCACCGCTTCGTCTAGTAGGCCTATGCAGTATAAAGACATATCATTACATTTAATTAATTATATTCTTCTCTTTCCAGAATGATCGTGGTACTGATCTCAGCGTAATTCCGAAATGCATTTCGAAGTTTTCCAGTAAATCCTTATTTATTGTTAGTGCCCCATAAGGGAGTGTCATGTATTGTGTCTTGAACAAATGGAATGTTGTGTTTATGTGTAACTGTTACAGTATAGTTCGTGAAATGTATTTTAATAATAAAAACAGACCCTTAATTTTGATTGTATTATTTTCTTCGTATGATTTGGAACTTCCTAATGCACCCTTTTGTAGAATAGCGGAACGTAGCTATTTTCGTGATTTAAACCTTGCAAAACGCTTGAATTGTATTTCTGAATTCGCTGAATCTTCAAAACTGTTTATTATTAGTGGTACAGATGCCAGCAGTGAAATATTTAACAGGAGAGGGAGGACTAGGGCACAGGCTCCCCAGAAAATATAAATTCAAAAACCTAAGTCTAACATTTCCGAAATTGCAGGACCGGAACAACCTCTAAAAACATCTAAAAAATCAAATTACACAAAAGAACTATTTTAACCGACCCATTTTTTAAAAGCCCATCTTCTATTGATTATGAACTCCCCTTTTTCCACCGCGTATAAATCGAATCCGACAATAGGAGCCGCTGCTATTACAGCCATTTTCACTAGCGATGGGCGAGATAGCTCAGTGGCGTACGTGGTCGAAAGTGTTTACCTTTTTTTTTCTTTTTTATCTGACTGAAGTAACAAACGAGCATGCAGTCCACCTGATGGTAAGTGGTCACTGCCGCCCATGGACATTTGTAATCAACTACATACAGAACATAGGTTTCATCTGAAGTCAATCACACATGCGTTGCTACTCCCGAGGACTATGATGGTCGCCTCATGTGAAGCTGTGCCGGCAACCACACCCTTCTATCGAAACGCAAGAAATGCTTCACGCTAGAAATAGGTGTGGCGGTGGCACTTCCCCGGTCGAACTACACTGGTTCTACCTTGTAAAGCTAAACAATAAAAATGCGATATTTAAACCTATCGCGATACTTAGCTCACAGTAGTAATAACATACTAGTAAAAACCGGAATTATTTCAGACATCTTGCGCAGTCATTGCAGCTCCTTATCATAATAGACATTCACATTGATAACACGTGCAATGAATACGATTGTACTTATATTTATCTTTCTTTATCAGTAGTCATTCAGTGTTAGAAGGGCGTTCATTTATATTATGAATGATACTCTACTGCTTTAAATGAGTGCTTATTTATTTATCTCGTGTTAGAAAAAAAAACTCTTCTACGACTTCTGTTTCTTTATTATATAATTTTGCTTGTAATCAATCGCCAGCTCACTCCTGTTTAGCGTCTATATATTTAGTTACCGTTAGTCAACACAATTTTTATCATAACCAATACGCACCTTCTAAATATTTAAGTAAATAATAATAAATAAAAGTTTTCTACACTAATTACTCAAGTTTGTCGTGTCGTAGGTGCCATGTATACACAGACAAATACACATAGGTACAGCTTTTTTTTTCTCGAGGGGGAAACCTTCAAAAGGTACCCGACGCCGTAGGAGCGATGCAGGGTTATGTGGGGTATTTACCGCACTAAAATCCGTCTGGCCATCCTCACCGCTACAAACGCAACCGGAGTCCTCTGAACACGTTGCCCCATCGGGCTCCTCCCAGGTGAGCGACTATGCCCACCATTTGGTCTTTACGACGGTATGCGATCACACATACCTGTCCAGCCGGGACTCGAACCTGGAACCCACCGCAGGTCAAACCGGTATGGTGACTGGTATGCTACGCGTGTCATAATTTCTAAAATATATTAGACCAGTAGGAATAGTTCGACCGGCGAGGTACCTACCATCGCCACACTTATTTCTAGCGTTTTTAGCAGGTTTTTTTTCGATGGAAGGGTATAGCAACCGTTGCTGGCAAAAATTTATATGAAGCGACAATTTTAGTCCTCGCGAATAGCTACGCATTTGTGATTGACTTCAGATAAAACCCCTGTGCTATATGAAATTGTGTACAGATGTCCATTGACGGCAGAGACTACATAGTATAAATTGGACTGCATGCTCGTTTGCTACCTAAACAATAAAAGGAATAGTTACATATAGGCAAATTCAGAAAAGCCAAGACCAACCAGTAAAAACTTTTTTTTTATTTATCCTTTTTGTCTATGGTTCATTTTATAGCTTGATTATTATATAATATTATTACTATTATATAAATTATGCTGTTAAATCGGTCCGGTATAAATAGAACTTCCATTTGGCAACAAACTGACTTGGCCTGTTTTGCTTTAGCACGTCTATGCCACGAAATAGGTGTTTCATCAGAAAATATAATTAAAGTCAATAGATATGCGAATTTCCGCACAATATGATAATGGAACAGAATAGGTATGTCGTTAGTTTAAAAAAAAGTTAAGAAAAAATGCAGTTGTGTGATGCTCGTTAATTGTAATGGGTAGGTCAACCTGGTTATGATAATTCGATAACGCATTAACTGACACACTTTTGAACAGATATCATTACTATATTTTAAAATAAAAATATATTTTAAATAAAAAAATAACTTTTAGGGTCTAAATCATTATCGTCGCGCCGACTTAAATAATAATACATACTCAAAAACGGCATAACACTACTATTATTTATACTAATATATAGTAGCATGGCATAAAATTTAACATCTTTTACCAATCGCAAAAAGTGTATCGCCGTTAAAATATTTAAATGAGTCAGTCATGTGGGAACAACGTGTGAAGTCTATATGTACCTATTTCGGTTTACTAAAATCTAAAATTATAATATATTTGAAATTTGAAAATAACTTTCACTTTAGCATAGTTACTGGCATGTTACCAAAATACACGATCTAAATTCAATTTTTTGTAAACAATGTTTGCCGATACGGTTATTCTTTGAATAAGCCAAGGCGTTTTTGAATGACCTCACGATAAGATGACCTTGTCCAGGACAGGACATGGGCGCTTTACAAATAAAATATTTTGTTTCTGACTTTGTAAGTAACATTACAAAAATCGCATGTGTAGCAAAATACAAAAAATATTTAAATACCTCTATTCTATGCATTTACTTATTGCAGTTTTCTTTTTTAAACTTTAGAGATAATAATTTCGTGAATATTTTGAATTAAACCATATAAAATATTTTAATATTTACACCCTATGACGTAGATACGTATCTATTATACTTTCACATTAATAAAATTTTGAAATAAATTTGCTTTTTGCTATGCATAATACACAATTTTGGCATTGGCCCTTCTGAGTGTTTTATTAGGAACGGAGACACGTCTCTAAAGTTAAAATATATTTTTATTTTGTCATTTCCTCACTAATATCCTTTAGTCTTCGAATCACACAAAACCTAAATGCCTGCTCTTAGGCTTTTCCTTGGGAAACCACACGATTGAAATTTCTTGAGCTTGTCTCAGTAAATAAATTCTTGAGTGCGATCTTTATTCCCTGCAAGCTAATGTGAAACCCATTTTTTGCATGTTTTGTGAAAAATACTGCAGTAGTAAAATATATCAGGTTTCATTGAAACATTTGAACCTATAACTATGTTTCAGAGTGCCACAAAAAGTTCTACAAAATTTTATGTAGTCTCTACCGGAATGTCCTCATTTCATAATCTTACTTATGGCTAGCCTAAACTTACCTCGGCTCAAGGCATTTTTTACTTCCCAATTTACGAGGAAAAAGTAAAAATCTTAAACGTTCAAAGGATACAGGTATCATTTTTGTAAGATAAAAAAGAACCTCATTTATTTTATAAAGTAGCAACTGCTCCTTTATTAGTTAAAATTTTGCCACTGTGAGAAAGCATCTTTACCAGGTCTTGTCCGAATAAATAGTGTAACTTGAAACCCACTTCCAATAAATAAAAATAACCTTTACGATGGAAAAAAAACCGTTTATTAGCTCTACAAACGAAACTTTACCATTTGCTCAAAGTACAATAAATGACATAGTATGGTCATCGCGTTCTCAGAATTATATCGTATCATTGCCAAAACCTATAACTCTATTGAACTAATCTGTACTCAAATCAAAGGTAACGCAGCTTGTCATGATACTTCTATGCCACGGGAGATGACTGCATGACAATGACATTTCTAGTCTTGTCCAACGGAAAAACTTCGTGAATGCCTAATTTTAACGGCCATACACTAAAATTTTAAACATGTAAATAGGGTTCATTACCTGTGTTACTACCAATCGTACTATACCAGTAGTAACACGGGTATTTTTTTTAATGTTGTTATTACTGCAGTTGTTAGTAGTAGCACGGGTAATAAAAAATTACCCTTCTCACCACTATCTCAAATCTCAAATAAGAAATCCATTTGGGCTCTGGGCTGTAGACCGAGTAGAAGAAAAGGACATTTGAAACATATGGTAATAAAAATTACCCTCCTTAAGACGCAGGTATGTACGTAGGTACATTTCTCGTAATATTGATGCTGGCCATTTGCCAAAGGTTATCGCGGAACTTGAGCCAAATTTGCCAGATTTATGTCTCGAGAAACAATGCTCCATCTCTAGTTGCTAACTGCTTAATCCTCCGTTTCTATAAGAAATAACACAACAAACAGACAATGGATGGCTGATAGCTGCTACCGTAAATGCTAACTGAAGGTGAACATTTACCTACCGATAATTGGACAGTAGGTATTCTCGATTGCTACTTCATTTATTTATAGGTACCTGCTGATAGATTAGGTAGTTCATTTTATCTAAATCTATCTAAAATTTAAAGAAGTTTCTTTTTATGAATAAAGGTGCGACATAGACAATGCACCCCCTCCTCTCTCACATCTGGCTTACTCCATGATCATTTTTTTACAGGTGGTGGACCAGTGTTGGTCAACTGAGGAAGTACCAATTCCCAACCGCCTTACCTATTTCTAGCGTGAAGTATTTCTTGCGTCCGATGGAAGGGTGTGGTAGCCGGCACACTTTTATATGAGGCGACCATCATAGCCCTCATAAGTAGAAATGCATCTGTGATTGATTTAAGATAGAACCCATGTTCTATTTAAAGTTGCTTACATATGTTTATGGGCGGCAGTGACTACTTACCATTAGGTGGACTACAAGTTCGTTTGCTACATCGATCATATAAAAAAAATCTGATCTTATGTAAAGCCAATTACCTAAAACATGACACTGTTCTATTGATGAAAGTAAATTTCTTCTAATTATTATAGTCTAATTTAATGTGGATAATAGTTATATATTTGACTATGACAATTCACGACTGTTATAAGTAGTAAGATTTTCAAGATGGATATTACCTATTGCTTGCTTTAATATTATTAATGCCCAAAGAAAAAATATTTGTAGGTACTTAAATTAAGCACTTAAATGTATATTGCTGCTTATTAAAATATACACAAAGAATAAATCACATCTTTCCTATGGAATGTCGGTAATAAAAAAATATTATTTCCATGTCTACTTTTATTATACCTTTTTTTTGTTTTCGAGGGGGAAACTTTCAAAAGGTACCCGACGCCGTGGGAGCGACGCAAGGTTATGTGGGATTTTTACCGCACTAAAACCATTTTTAACATACCTAATGCCTTAGATATGTAAAATCTTAAATTATCAGTGTTTCTCTTCTATATTATGCATGTATTATACATACAAACCTTGTCTCACTTTATTTACTAAATTCACTAAAACTGCAGTAAAAGCCATAGCGTAGTTTTAAAGATCTAAGCTTACATAGGGACAGACAGCGCAAAGCGACTTGCTTTTATACTATGTACTGATATGACAATGTAGGTACGTACAAAGTACAAGAAAGAGATTTTTTTCCTGTGTAGAATTTAAAAATAGCTCTGACTAAAGACAACGACCTATTTCCTAACTGTTGAAACAATGATTACCTAAGCCTCATAAGAAAACAACTAATATTTTGCAAGATAAAGTCTTTAGAAACAAGATGAATTGTTTAAAAATTGCAAGAGTATAGGTAGATACACTAGGTAGGTACATTACAAATATTGTATTTTCGCTGAGGAAGGCACATCAAGTAAACAATGATGACTGATACAATGTAAGAAAAATAATATAAATATGAGCATAATTTTACGTATAAATTATTTTCTGTGTAGGTAATATTTATTACGAGATATATTATGTAGGTACGTATTTATAAGTAAATATTGATTCTGAGAGTACCTATTTCTATATATATATCCCGTTACAGTTGAGTTAAGTTATGTAATCATTAATTTTATCTGTCAATGAAGACCGGAAATCTCGTTTTTAAATTAACCAATTCTAGTTAAAACTTTTTAGCAACGCAACCTTTGTCACAGGTAGGTTCGTCTTTGCATGTGTCTGTGCTGTTCACGACCAAAGAGAAAATTGTAGTATTGTGTACAATGCGATAAAATGCCTACCTACATCATTTTTTTTACTTCTTCTACCAGACACTATTGTTCACGTCTGAGTAATGCCATCTCATTGTTTTTTCTTTCTTTTTGTAGCACTTTCAATGCATACTTTTTTGAGCTATCCGTCGTTCGTAAATTAGTTAGCAATTACCTAACTACTTTCATTTCATTTTAAGTGATACGATCAAGAAATAATTATGTTGTCGTCAAATAGAAATCTGAACTACATAAATTTACATTAGAACAGTTTATGAATGAGTACAATTAGCATTGACTTTCCCATACATACTACATAGATGTAAAACCTAGCCTTGTGAATTTTCTCTATCGCATTTAATATAATTTCTCACAGTTAGTACTTATATAAAGTATAAATATTTTAAGCGTAGGTATGATATGAGGTATGTATGTAGGTATGTAAATATTTTTAACCTACCCGTATGTAACTATTGTATGGAAACTTACCTACCATAAAATTATGGTAAAACAACATTGTCCATACAAACATTAAATTTTATACTCTTACAATAAGATGATCATAAATAAACAGCCACATTTAAAGCAACTAAAATACTATCATATACAGATTTCGTTCTGGGTCTGGGTTTTTGTGTAATTGTATAGGCCCGAAATCCAATGTTCTTTGACTGTATTTTCTTTTCTTAAGTAAAAAAATAATTTAAGCCTAGTGGTCGCCGCTAGAATTAATATGACTCCATGGACCCAGTGGCGTTGCGCGGACCAAGTAGACGTGGGCAAACTCCTATCAGCGAGGCCCCTTTGCGTGATTCCATTGGATGGTGCCCTTGAAAATGCCTCCGCATCCTCCAGAGGCTTCGCGAGGCCCCTTTAAGTGCGGGGCCGTGGGCGAGGTCCGACTGCACCCACGCCTAGCTACGCCACTGCATGGGCTCCTTTGACATTTCCCGTCACTCATAACAGAACTTCCGGATATAAATTCCCACGTTTCTGACGGATAATCTCTTTCATGCATCGTCAAGTCGGATGTTTGTTGACCTAGACCTGTGACTTCAAGAAACCTTAGCAAAAGAAGTCTAAGTCAAATCGGCTTATCAAGCAGATTAGGCGAACCGAAAACGAGTTCTTGAAGAATATAGAGATTCGTATCTTATCGTTTTGTATCTGTTTACTGCATAAATACAGAACTTTTTCTAAAAATTATAGCGTCTTCCGATAGGATGTTGACTTTTGCGCCACCTTCTATTTGTAAATATGTATCCATGGCACCGATGTCACAGGACAAAATCCTAATGCGAGGCTATGCGTACGTACTTATAGAAAGCGTTATCATTATTAAAACCCTACTAATACTTATAATAAATGCGAATGTATGTTTGTTTGTGACGCTGTCAAGCCAAAATTACACTAAAGATTATCATGAAACTTCGTACCTACACATATTCTTATAGGTATTAGAACAATCATAGGACACTTTAAAAAAATATATAATGCTTTAATGTTTTTGGCTGTCATTATTGTTTCTTTTTTTAAATTTGAAAATGTAGCGTTCAACGCAAGCGAAGCCGCGAGTAAAAGCTAGTTATTTATATTACTGTCAATATATCGAGTAAAACGCGTTACTGCTTTTAAATATAACTTAGTTATTACAGTCTTATTTAGACTAATTTGGGCTATGGGTGATAAGATGATAAGGATTATGTATTCTTAAATCTATAGTCTTCGTAGAACTGCGCATCTACCTACTACTTGCGTAATTCATTTATCGCGATTAAAGTTAAATATTAATCTATTGAAGATGACCTGCTTATTTTTTACTTCTTTATATTTTAGTTACCATATTACGTAGCTACTATTTATTTAACTATTAATTCTTTGTTACCTACCATATTCATCATTTTTATAATTATTGAGTTTTAATGATTTGTAAATTTATGTATGAATATATAAATCTATTGTATTTCCCAGATTTATGCTCAAAATAATATACCTACTTGCAAAGGTTAATGACCTTTTTACAATATTGCGAGACATTAAAAAACAGGTTTAGGTATTACCTAAATACCGGAATAGTGCCAAACTAAATTTAATGTTTTTTTTTTATTTCAACATTTCTGTGGAATTAATTATGACCATTACTTATTTCACAATGGACTACTGTCCATATTGGCAAATAAAAAGTGTTTTTATATGCTAATTTCCCAGGTTGCATAAATACGCGCTTTAACAATTAAACAGATTAACAAATAAAAATACCTCCGCAAACTGTCGGCGTGTCGGTTGCATCAAAACATAATTACTTTGTTACCATTTTACAAAGCGATCAATTAGTTGCTCGCCGGTGTGACTTTAGACTCGACATGGTTATAATATGTCGAACGACACTTCCACTGTTCCTATTGTTCAGGCACGTCACCTCATGGGCGGACCGTGGACAGCTAACGTAACCGTTTCTGAAAATAGCTCTCGAGTTCGCGGTCGTTATGTAGCGTTAGTGAATACGGACAGTTCTCGCCACGACTCGGTGTAGGGAAGATCGCTCACGATGCGCCCCGCACTGATTTGTTTTGCCGCGTGCCTCGCGCTTACGTACGCGGACGGCGCGAGGATCCTGGGCCTCTTCCCGCACACCGGAAAGAGCCATCAAATGGTCTTCGAGCCCCTTTTACGAACGCTAGCGGAACGCGGCCACCATGTCACCGTCGCTTCCTTCTTCCCGCTCGCGGACCCACCGGCAAACTACACGGACGTTAGCTTCCAAGGAATCGCCAACGTAGGACTCGAAACGCTAGATTTGAATCTATTCGAAAACCCAAGTCTTTTGCTTAGGACGCCGTACGTAGGAAAATTCTTGATGCAGCTGATGGAGTTTCATCCGTTAGCGGGGATGGCGCTCAACGTTTGCCAGAAAGCGGTCGACTGGCCGCCTTTAGTTGCTGCGCTGAAGAAAGATTACGATCTAGTGATAGTGGAGAATTTCAATAGCGACTGCATGCTCGGATTACTGCATATTTACAACATCCAAGCGCCGGTAGTCGCGTTAATGTCAAGCGCAATTTTGCCATGGTCGTCTTACCGGATTGGTTTGAATGACAATCCAGCTTACGTACCGGTCACCTGCCTCCCTCACACGACTGAAATGACGTTCCCTCAGCGACTCTCTAACACATTCTTCAACTATTTCTATAAATACTGGTTCAGGTATGAGATCCAAGTAAAAGAGCAAATGATTATCGAGAAAAAGTACGGAAGAAAGATCCCTGATTTGGAAGATCTAAGCAAGAACTTGTCTCTGCTGCTTGTGAACACTTTCCACCCGTTGAATGGCGCTAAACCTCTGGTTCCAGGTGTTGTGGAAGTTGGTGGAATGCACCTGAACCCCGTCGGGAAACCAATACCGCACGTAAGTAAACAATCATACAGTTTTTTATCGGACAATTAAAAATAGGTCAGTAGAATATCTGTGTCAGCGGTCAGTGTCTTGTACCTAAACTTTCTGTTATAGGTACCTACATTCTATCCGTTCCGTAGATAAGAACAATATTTGTAAATATTTTCATATCAGCGTATTAATCCTTAATCTTAATCATCTTTTTTATATTGCCGACATCATATAGTATGTAATTAATATTTTTACGTGTAAGGTTTATTACTATTAGGTACATTTTACTTTATACAAATATGTATGCATAAAAATAGCTTCGTATTATTTATTATTAATCTAATTAAATAGAGTTATAGTCGCAAATAGTATTTGATATCAAAAACGTAAACAAACTTGTTGCCATTTTTTAACAATAACTTCATTTACGTAAGTAGTTTGACGTAAATCCTAAAGAAAGGGATAAAAAATACAGTAATACCTCGATTAGGGCTTCAGGTTCCAGACCTTTTTTTTATTTAGAAGCACGAGATTTCGCGATCAAAATTTCTCAAGTTTCTAGAACGCCCCGATTTTTTATAATTTTCAACAAAAAGCTATATTATTACTTTTTGATTTGTTAAAAATGTGCCTGATAGACAAAGTGAGTTAAATGAAATGGTAAATATATATTTATTATAATTAACAAATCATCAACAAGCAATAAATTATACAAACTAGACGCGGTTGATATAAGTTAAAAGTAAAGACTGGGGCGGTAATTGCCTTTCAATAACATTTATCCGTTTTACCAAATTAAATTAAAAAATGTATTTTATATTTGTCAATAATTATATTAAGAACATCACATTCAGTCCATCAAACGAATAATAATTCATTTTAATTAGTCACGTTTTTTTTTTGGTTACCTAGGGCACGCAATTGTTTTTTAGTTCTCGAGGCGTTTTCCATGTCCCATTTCGACCAAAGACAAAATTGACAAAAATCTCCTACTCGAGAATTCTCGAGCAGAAGCGCTAACCTTGACTTACGCAACCCTGACTTACGCAAACCTGGAATTACGCGATTTTCAAAATTAGCATTGTTTTAGCGTCATATAATCTTATTATCATTTACATATAGATACTGTCCCGACACTGTTGCCAGCTATTGCTCAGCTAATGTATGTTGTTGGAATTCTCGTGCAGACTAAACGCATAAGCGTGTATGTTACGCATTCCCTTTACCCTAACTTACGCAAATTTGACTTACGTGGTAATTGCCTAGTCCCACCTATCACGTAACGGCCATTCCCAATATTCAATCTAAAGATAAAGATAGAAAGATACCTGCGATTACAGATAGCTAGTTATCTATCCTTTAAAGCCGTCCCAATAAATCCCGATAGTTACTGCTATCCCTAGTTAACAGTAGATAGGCCACTTATCTGAGCACTCCCTTGCGTTCCAACTGACGCAGCGTCATAGAGGGACCTAGTTAAGTTTTTTCTCAATTTTACTTATGATATAATATAATTTTAGATCATAGTAAAACAATCACATTATTTTGTTAAAATTGATTTCTAAAAGCATATTATTAAACACTTTAAATTAAATAAATAAAGTTATTAAATGTGGAGAGTACGACTGTAAAAATGGAAACGGAACGTTTTTTGTAATGACGGAAGACGCGCCGACGCCGACTGACAGTGACGATTGTTCAAGTTTTGTTTTGTTATTATTTTACGATTCGTGATTATCAAGCAACTCTCTGTTAAATATTTTTTTATTATTCAACAAGTTCGTTTACGTTTACCAAGATGAACAGTACGGTAAGTAAGAGCTATGTTGATAAATAAGTGTTGATATCGAAAATTGCACAGAAAACTAATCATTTTACATTGTATTTTGTTTTAGCACAAAAGCATTGCGTTGACAAAAGAAGAAGTGGCGAATTTAGTAGATATTATAGAAGCAAACCCGGTTGTATACAGCAAAGTTACCAATGCCACCAATAATCAACTGAAGCAGAGTACTTGGTCCAATATCGCGGACCAGTTTAATTCTATGATTTCCAGCAGCCCACGTACACCGGAACAGCTTAGGCTCAAGTGGGAGAATTTAAAAAAAGCTGCCCGTAAAAGGAGTACTAAAATAAGGATGAATAACATAAAGGTATGTAGGAATATGATATTAAATGAAGGTTAGTGATCATCACCAATGCTGATGAGAGTAGATAAATTATAGATTTACTGTGTGTATTGTATGTATGTATAAACATTTGTGTTTTATTAGTTTAATAAATATTATAACTGTTTGTCTCTAAAATTAACTACTGCTGCAGATTTTCTAGCCACCCAGGTCTCTACCTGGGTGGCTAATACATGGCATTAAGGCATTAAGTTTGCCATTTTGTTACTTTTATTATATAAATGAACGAATGAATAAATGAATTAATAAGATAAGTAAAAATAAAGTATATTCTGTAAGGCATGAAAGATATAATTGGATTATTTTACTTTCAGACTGGAGGTGGGAAGCCTGACTACATTCCACCAGATGAAATATTGGAAAAAGTAGCTGTAATTTTAGGTCCGACTTGTGAAGGGTACACTGTACAGTTTGGTGGTGATGCCGTAGTAGAGCAGGTGATAGAGGTGGAGGAAAAGGTGCAGGATGCAGTGGTTGTGGATGTGCCTTTTACAGAAAATGCGGAAAATATAGCAATTTCACCAACTTTAAGTCCACATACCCCACAGTCGAAAAAATGTTTCTTTTCATCATCTATGAGCAAAGGTGCACATAGTTTGTTTTTAATTATGTTCTATTAATATATAAAACTTCTTTTTTGACTGTCTCGTCCTATATTAAATTTATTGTAAGCCTTAACATACCCCAATCCATAATTTCTCTAGCTCACATCTGTACGCTATAAATTAAGTGCATGATGGTAATTAATGGTGATGGTTGCAAGTGGTCTTATTAAAATTTAATATTGTAGCAACAAGTGGTAAAACTGCAGTGGTTTAAATAGAGTAAATTAATAAAATGGTTGCATTGTATTAATTTCTGCTGGGAAGGAATGTTTTATGGGTTTTAGTCGAAATGTGTGGTTGCCAGACACATGAGGTGACTACCGGTCTCACTAGTATCACCATAACTGCATCGAATCTTAAAGAAAACTCAGGCTTGCTTAAGGTTGTTATAGATTTTTATAGGTTGCAAAGGCATACTTGTTCATACATACATAAAGCATGCTTGTTTCATACTCTTTTCATTAAAGAAAATTTATTATTTTATTGAATTTGGGTTTTGTGGCAAGGGAAAATTGATTTATTTCTTCTACTTTATTTAGTCTGTCTTTTTCTTATATACTTAAACTTATTTTTTAGGAAAACTGAAGCGTCAAGTGCTATCTGAAAATATTAAAGCATCAGTTAAAGATAGAAATCGGGCAATTGCTGAATATTATGATGCTAAAAGAAAACAAGAAGCAGAGATATTTGTTTTAAAAAAAAGAAAACTGGAATTAGATATTTTAGAGCAAGAAAAAAAACTAAATATATAAATGAAATGCTTGTTTTTGTCTTTATTTTATTTTACATGTCACAAAGTTTACTGAAATTGTTAATATTTTTTTCAACATAAATCAAATTTGAACACATTTTTCATTAATTTAGTTCTTACATCTGTAGTAGAGTGATTCCTTTTAAAGCCAAATTGGTTGTCATAAATTTTGGTAGTTATTTAAACACTTAATATTTTTAAAATCTCCTTTAATATTGTATTCACCTAAAGTAATTGTTTACCAATGATTGTCGTTCTTGAAACTGATGGGAATTATGAGCATCAGGAATATTAACAGAATTAAACCTAATATTATAATTAGGTATATCTATTTCTGGCTCCATATCTTGCAAATTTCTTTGCCTGCAAAGGTTGTGCAATACTGATGTAGCCACAACTACAGCTTGTGTAGTATCCATTGATAATCTTAATTTCAAAGATAAAACTGGAAAGCGTCTTTTCCAGACTCCAAAACATCTGTAAAATAAAATCAATAGTCAATACTTCTAATATTAACTTCGAAACGATTCAAGTTGCATATTTTAATTTGATGATTCACTCACCTCTCTATAACATTTCTAGTTTTTATGTGTGCTCTGTTATAATTGAACTCATTATCGGTTTGTGCATTCAATAATGGTGTTAAAAGGTAGGATTTGCATGGATATGCACTATCACCTAATAACCACCTATTACCATAAACACCACTCTCACACTGAGCTAAAACAAAGTAACATTTGTGCATAAAGATCTTACAAATATACTGCAAAGAAATAAAAACATGTTACAAAAGTAGAATAGGTACCTCTTAACTCTGAATTATTAAATATTGTAGCATCATGAGTTGACCCCGGCCATCTTGCTACAAGGTTTGTGAACATAAGGTTAGCATCACAGACACCTTGTACATTCAGAGAAAAAGCTGATTTCCTGTTTCTAAATTCTTCACCAATACTAGAATCTGAAAATACATAATTAGCATTAGGGAACAATAAGGATGATGACACTATATACGGAAATTTCTAAATTAAACTACACTAATAATTACTTACTTGGTGATTGCATCAAAATATGTGTGCCATCAATTGCACCTAATACACGAGGAAATCTTGCGATTTTGTAGAAGTCTGCTTGTGTGTTATTATGCATGTGAATATACTTAGAGTATAATCTGGCAATGGCCTGAGATACATCTTTCACTATACGTGCTGCTGAAGATTTTGACACTCCTATGTAATCAGCTACTGCAACCAACATTGTTCCTAAGGCATAAAACCTTAATGTCAACAATAGTTGATGTAGAGGCGGAATTCCGTGGTTCCTAAAAACAAAGGTTTTAAGTACATGCTTAGGAAAACATTAAAATCAAGTAAAATTACATTAAGCTTCATCAGTACATAAATAGGTGCACAAGGAACTTACCGTTTTGAGGTTACTCTTAGAAATGGGTATATTTCCGCGAGTAAATCATTTACTGCACTCTTGCTTAGCCTAAATCTATAGACAAACTCCAAATCATCGTATTTATGTAAATAATCAACACGGTCTTCATATTTCTCAGTTTACTGTATAATTATATATCCTTATATTAAACAAATAAAATAAGATAAAATATTTACTGTTTTCAGTTTAAACGTAAATACGATAAAAAATGAAGTATTATGATAAATTTAAATAAGTATGTTTAAGTGTTATAATGCAATAATATCCAAAAAATACTACTCATATTTGCAATAGCCTTGGTTGCATTTCTCGCGTTAACTTGTATGGTTATTTGTATTTTTCCTACTGCCTGTTATATGGTTCGTTGTTATTTAGTTAAAACCAAATAATATGACGATTAATTTAAAAGTACAAAGTTTTCCACTTTACTATATTTACTTGTACTGTAAAAAATATAAATGGAAAAAAAACCGCTTGCATGGATTAAAACAAAAAACCCGTTTAAAAACGATTTCTTGCCTTTTTTATAATAATTACTAGCTGACCCGGCAAACGTTGTTTTGCCATATAAAAATTTAAAAAAACGTTAAGGGTGAACAACCCTTATCACTAAGAGGTATGAAAAATAGATGTTGGCCGATTCTCAGACCTACTCAATATGCTCACAAAATTTAATGAAAATCGGTCAAGTCGTTTCGGAGGAGTACGGTAACTAACAATGTAATGAATAATAATGAATAATGAAACATTGTGACATGGAAATTTTACATATTATTATAATAACATACATTTTCTGTTATCCCCTTTTCCTCTAATCGCAGGTGCCATGTTTTACATACAATACGCTCAAAAACATTACCATCCATTTGTCGCAGTGGTGTTAAAAGGACCTTTAAAATATTTTTACACGTTTTATTTTAACTTGGGTTATATCTATGTATGTAACAGAATCTTTGACCACAATTTTCACCGGTTTCCAGAATTCTTCTTAATTTGAAACTTTGCATACGTATCATGGACCGATGACAATGCAATAATAAGAAATGTTTTTTTTTTCAAAAAAGCGTGTTTTCAAGTTTCCTTCTAAAATTTATTTACGCATAAGCAACAAATATTAGTTTATATTATTTATAAGTTAAAAATATAATAAATGACAATAAACGTAAGTAGTAATTTCACTCATCAATATTTTGTGAATAATTTCATTTCGATTTTGTTAATTATCACCATATTTAATTATTTAGCCTTAAAAGTTGCGATGTATTGCATGCAGTCGTCGCTTATGATTGTACTGCCACTTATGTAATTACTTTCATTATTAACATCTTTACCATGTAACAGTGTTCAGTATGTTAGTGACCTATATTAAATAAATAAATAAATAAATAAATAAAGTATTAACATTCAAAATCAAAGGTAAAATTTTGGAAGAGTGATAGTTACATATTTTATTATTTTTCATCCGTCTATTTATCCAAGTATTTGATCCGAGAATAACAGGAAACCAAAACGAATTAATTCACTCGTTAGTAACCCAAATATCCTATTTATTGTCCATATATAGTAAACGTTGTTACAATTTAAAGCTCTGTTACTTTTTCAACGCAGCTCAAACCGCTTATTACATCTACTAAATAAATAGGTAGGTAAATGAAAATTGAAGACCGAAATGGTACCTAGAAGTACCTAAAAGTTTGGTTAGAGTTCATCTCAACCAGATCTGGCATAACTTCAGAAATATATTTATTCTCTTACATTGTTGCAGTAAAGATTTGGCGAATCGCGAGATAACATCCAGTGTATCCAAAGTTTGACCCTCCCAAAATCCTACCTATAACTTACATACATTTAAAAACCGGCTTTGATAAACGGCACAGGCACAAAATCGGGTTTCGAATTTATATCGAAGCAGCAGACATGGCGTGGTCATAAAAATTGGTAAAAAGATCTTGACATAATAATGAAGTTCAATTATAGTTATATTTAAGAATAAGGCACTTTAAAGCTTTTAAATTACAAACTTTTTTTATCTTCGGGCAGGAGTTTATCATATAATTAAGGGATACGCAAATAACCGTTTGAAATATTTAAATAATAACGTAATATGTTTTTAGAATATTTTTGGTAAAGGTTTATTGAATTGCGTGCAAATGAACTTATTTATGATGGCGTAAATCATTAATTTAAAATGTAAATTAATTTAAAGGGGACCATAACCTAATAGCACGGCTAATAGGAACCTTTTTTATTAACCGACTTCCAAAAAGGAGGAGGTTATCAATTCGTCTGTATTTTTTTTTTTTTTTTTTTTTTTTTTTTTTTTTATATTTGTTACCTCATTTCTCCGGACTGGGTGAACCGATTTAGATGATTTTTTTTTTATTTGAAAGGTAGTGCGTGTCATAGGGTCCCATTTTTTTTTAGTATTTTTTTGACTAGGGCATCCATAAGAAAAACGCATAAGTCTTAAATTTGCATTTTCAATGTACGCGATAAATGTATGAATAACTCAATATCCCGCCAACCGATTTTGATGATTCTTTTTTTATTAGAAAGGATGTACTCCAGGGGTAGTCTGATAAGAGTTTGATAAGGTTCTAATCATAGGATCTTCAACTTTTTGGAGCAAAATAATAAAATTAGTGATAGTCGGCCGAACCTTAGCTGGAGAAGTCCAATTGAGTAAAATATAGAATAAAATTACTATGTAGGTATTTACTATGAAAAATTTGACCTTCAACTCTTCAATCCTGATGATGCAGGGGTACTGCTAGCCTGAACTATAAAAGTTGGTCGTTTGATGTTTGCGAATATATAATGAAATTGTTAAGCAAATTCATGGGACAAAAATTTGACCTTCAACTCCTCAACCCTGATGATGCAGGGGTACTTAAAGCCAAAACCATAGGAATAAGCCATTTGATGCTTACGTATATGTTATAAGATTACTGAGCAAAAACATAAGATGAAAAATTTGACCTTCAACTCCTCAACCCTGATGATGGAGGGGTACTTCAATCCTAAACCATAGAAGTTGGCAATTTGGTGCTTACGGTTATGTAAAGAAAATACTAAGCAAAAATATAAAATCAAAAATTTGACCTTCAACTCCTCAACCCTGATGATGAAGGGGTACTTCAATCCTAAACCATAGGAGTTGGCAATTTGGTGCTTACGGTTATGTAAAAATAATACTAAGCAGAGGCACAAAATTAAAATTTTGACCTTCAACTCCTCGACCCTGATGATGAAGGGGTACTTCAATTCTAAACCATAGGAGTTGGCAATTTGGTGCTTACGGGTATGTAAAAATAATACCAAACAGAGGCACAAAATTAAAATTTTGACCTTCAACTCCTAAACCCTGATGATGCAGGGTACTGCAAGCCTGAGTCATAGAAGTTAGCCACCTGGTACTAACGTATATGTTATAAGATTACTAAGCAACAATATAAGATGAAAAATTTGACCTTCAACTCCTCAACCCTGATGATGGAGGGGTACTTCCAGAGGGGGCGCCCTGTTTGTATGAATTGTAAAAGTGTTTTATGTTTAATTTTTGTGAATATGTAGATGCACAAAGCAAACTCAGAGGCTTTATTTAAATACAAACATAAAAATATAGTCACTAAAAAGTGTAAAATAAAAACTTTTTAACAAAAAATATCTACCGACTTCCATGTCACAAAAAAGTAAAAAATAATTTAAATATATTTTGGTTTAGAACATACTCAGTACTTAGTACATAGTTCTGAAGTCGGTGCTCATATAGGACGTAGTTACCGTCGTCCAGCGAAATATGTCGAGCACCGACTTCAGGACTATGTACTAAGTACTGAGTATGTTCTAAACCAAAATATATTTAAATTATTTTTTACTTTTTTGTGACATGGAAGTCGGTAGATATTTTTTGTTAAAAAGTTTTTATTATATTATTATATGTTTATTGTTTTAACGTTACAATACAGCTAATTTAAATAAATTTGCTTTAATATAAAAACGTCGGTAGTCTGTTACCTGGTAAATATTTTCGTTTACATAAACTTTTATACTTACAAAAACGGTAACAATTAGATATTAATTTAATTTCACTTTAATAGTATATTTTTTGCGAGTTATATAATTTAGAAAAGTTCATCCTTTTAAAAAATTTACTGTATTCATATTTGCATTTTATATACAAACACGGAGTCGTGATTAAAATATGGCAACGGGGAAATAACTTTTACCGTATTATTTCACAATAATTCACCACTGTATTATGATTTCTTTACCAACCCATATTTTTAACGGTTATTTAAATCAGACACCTTTTGCTTAGTTATGTTTGTAGCGCGAATATCGTAAACAACCATACAAATGGAAGTTCTAAATAAAAAATGAAAGTTCTACGTATCTATACATTGCATATACTTATTTACAAAAGAAAACGTGATAAATAGATAATCTTACCTTTGGTAAGTCGGTTCAAAATAGTTTGAAAGACTGATAACAATGAAAAATAATTGCTCTTAAAAGATTTTTCTCAAAATTTTAACTGTTTGTAAGATATAATTTATTTTTTTAAATCCAACTAATCCATTACCTAAAAGTTATTACAGAGAAACAGTTTTTAACGGATAGGTATAAGTATAAATTATTTTAAATTAAATCGTAAAACCTATAAACTTCACTTTATTAGCAAAAGATCGCAAGGTCAAATAAAAAGTGTTGTTTCATGAATTTTTGAACGTTGTTTTATACAACCCACTGGCCACTATTCCGCTCGGTTCTCTTTTTCGTTTATTTTTTATATTTAACTTTTTGAAATAAATTTAGTGAAATCTATATATTAAAAATGTCAGATGTCTTTGTCAAAATACCTGCTATTGCTTTTAGATGCAGCATATCTAATTAAACCTCTTTTTACCTTTAACGGGTGCGATCAAAATAAGTTGAAAATTATTACAATTCATTTGAATTTGAGAAATATTCGTGCTACTTTGGACAATATGAAGATTAGTTTTTTTAATTTAAATAAATTGAATGTTTATTTTAAATTTTAAATTTAAATGAGTTGAATTTCGACCGTCGCGACGGATGACTAGTATATTTAATTAGAATAAAATATGGTAACGTGCGAATGTATAACGCGCTTGATGGAAAGCTGTCATTGCTGCCATGGACACCTAACTCCATTTAGAAATCCACATTGGCTTTCTACTCAAAGCCAATCACAGATACCCGGCTACTTCTGGAGACTTTGGTATCATATGCAAGCGAGCCTACATTTTCTTTATTTTATTACAATAAAAGCAATATCTTATCAACTTTCAAAATGTACTGATTCAGTATGTGTTGTTGTAATATGTTTTGCGTGTAGAGCTCTACTCAAGTTAGAAGTTATATTATTATGAATTAGCTCTTACCCGTGGCTTCGGCCGCAGGGTCAAATGGAATCAACATTAGCCTTTGATAGCGCGATTCGGAACTTACAAATGAATTTTACTAACGCCATCTATTAACAACGTCTGGAACTACTAAATATGTATCAACTAACAAAACATTGTTAATCTCATAGGAATGAGAGAACACGGTAAAAAGTAGCCTACGTCAGTCTCCGACCTCCTAACTATCTCTGAGAGATAAAACATAAACCATATCATTTAATAGCTATGTGGCGACGTGAACGAGTAACAAACTAACACACTTTCATATTTATAATATTAGTATGGTTTATTGAAATAAAATAAATTACATACTTACTAATAAATTTATGCATACAAGAAAATAAGTAGGTATATCTCGAGCACCATCTCCAACTCGTTTAAATAAGTAACATATTGTACATCATTATGATTATAATCTTAATTAAATAATATATTATAAAAGCAAAAGGTCCACCGACTTCGAATAATTAACTGTTTAAATAAATAATTATAAAATCAAAATACCCGACTGTTTTAACTGAAAGAAAAAAATTCACAAATCATGAAGTATTATTATTAGGAAATAAATTATAATTTCATGCATGTGGTGACAATTGATTACAATTTATATAACTATGTAATAATTTATTTAAATTCAAGTTTTATGAGGTTTAAGTCAAACTAATAACACGAGTATGTCACAATACATATAATTTTTAATGAATTATGAACAAAACTTGCGAAACAAGCCCATTACCAAAAAGTGTCTCATCTCAGCATATCACAATTTCCAGCGCGATGTTATGCATTCGTTCCAGTTTTTCAAATTGACTCTTGCAACCTTCGGCTTCGGCTAAAACTTCGGTCCTATTTATTTTACCCATATTGTCATAAAAATAAAATCACCGTCCGGATTTTACTACTTGGCAAACACATAGTTTATGATCTAAATTAACACATAGATCACACACATACTGATTACCGTAGTAGAAGTGACCCCAGTGGGTGAAGCCGTTGGATTAACCTAGTAATGGATATGTCCACATAACTCGAGTTGCTTACAAGCTTATTTCTTTCCTTTCAAGCCTTAAGTGTTTAAATTTATGCGTTAAAAAGAAATACATATAGACCAATCGTAACAATATGCTTTGTTTTTCGCTCGTCATCATTATACAGTCAATAATTAAAAGTGATGACTCTATTTAACTTACTTGTTATTGTAATTAGATGAGCAGTTTTTAAACGAAGTGCTCAATTTGTCTGAAGAGCGTACATTACCATTGTTCTTGTATTGAATATTAAATATGTACATGTTTTTCCGCAGTGGTTTTTAGGCACTTTTATGCTCAGTTCCTGTCCAAGGAGATTTTTAAGCTATTGCATAGCTTTTGTCGCGGTCTTTGAGCGCGGCAACCGAATCAAGAAATTCCGTAACGAAAAAATCCTAACACCCCCCACTCCGCCTACTGTAAGTAACGTAATACATAACAAAGATTCTGTCTAAAGTCAAACAAAGATGCTGCTCTAGGGGATTAAGATGGGTGCCTCATGTAAAATTGATCCGACGACCACACCTTTCCAGCGAAATTCACGAATTGCTTACCTTAGAAATTTGTGCGCCGGTGGTGTTCGAACCATATTATGTTCTACCACCTTGCGAAGAGATGTTTGACAAACGGAGATCTCCCACCAGGCTAGGTGATCATGCCTGGGGAATGGCCGTGCTCCGACAGTCGTTATTCTGAACTTGTATATTTGCGGAATATTGAGAATACTTCGATAGCGTGTTTCGGAATACTAGTTGCGCCATATCTTGATGAGTTGCGGGAGGTCGCCACCGATGAATCTAAATTTCCACTATAAGTCTTGGTTTTCATGGACTTATCTTTGTGTTTGTTCATATCTTACAACATCTTATCTTATCACGGATCCTAGTGTAATATTAGACATGCTTTGTAACGAGAGAGGAAAGGTAGAAAGCAAGTATTGACAAGGCTATCTCTAGACGACCCCCGTGGCGCAGCGGTTACCGTACCGGTCTGACACGCAGTGGGTCCCGGGTTCGATTCCCGGCCAGACAGGTATCTGAATGATGAGTTTAGATTCTTGTTCTGGGTCTGGGTGTTTATGTATTCGTTTTTGTGTGTGTCCATGGCACCCACGACACAGGAGAAATTCCTACTGTGGGGCTATGAGTGTAGAAAGCGTTTTACTTTTACTATGATACTTACATGGTGAGGTGGCCACCCTTAGAATGTTCAATATATCTAGACTCCCAGCGAAAACGGCTGTAAGTCTGAATATGTCAAATTAACTTTTTCTAACACAAAGACCTGTCGATGAGTCTCTTTTTTTCAAAATATTTTTTACAGCTACATTTAGTTTAAAAGTGTAAATAAAATTATAATATTTAATTAAAATGGTAATAACAATACCTAATATTAATTATATTTTTATGATAGTAAATTACTTGTGCCGAAACTAAATGCTTATTTATATTTTATTACGGCAGTACTTTATATTATTTACTTTTTAACTAAATGAAATTTATACATAATGGGGCTACAAAATGTTAATTAATATAACGTTAATTTATTTGTCACATACTAAAATAAAGTTTTTATTAACATTAAAGTGTAAAATAATTGATCGTTACGCGAAATTATTCTTACAGACTTCAAAATTGAAGATCTAGGTTATAATAATGTACCAAGCAAACGGTTCCTGTTTATAGTTGAGAAAAAATATAAGGGGGCACGATACGCATACCTAGATGTACGTATAATTAGACACCACGGAGGAATAAGGAATAATAGTTTTATCCGATTGAAGTAAGAGACGAACATAATTATAGCTAATTATCCACCTTATGGTCACTACAGCCCATGGACGTCATACAGAACATGGGTTCTGTTTGAAATCAATCATACGTTGCCCTTCTCGAGGACCAAGATGATCGCCTCATATAACTAAGGCGGTAACTAGTAAATTCCAAGCAAGTGCTTGATATTAGCTGATTAGTTATTTAAGTATATTTATTAGTTATTGTAATATCGTAAGTATATTTGTATGATATTTAAAAGAACATTCTTAAAGTACGTCAATCCGAAAGCCACGATACACTCACTTCTAGTGTATTTCACTTGGAGCTACAAAGTTCAAGTCGTCAATGTTACCAATTTTTTGAACAAAGTTAATTGGTTTAGAAAACGAAACATCCATCAAGTATGGGCTCGTTTGATTCCATTTTACGCAAAGATGCTTGTGACCAATTTTTGTAGAATTCAAGAACAAGCAAAATTAATTAAATTACGTGTTTACTGGTCTTATAAAGTACCGAGTATAGTGGCCTCTAATAACATATTCGTATTTTATAAAGAACTAGTGTTGCCCAAATTCAGTCTTGGTCTTGCAGTGTTGGTCTTGTTCTTGCGTTTTTGCAAGACCAAGACCAAGAACAAGACCGCGTATTTTTAGCAAGACCAAGACCAAGACTGACCGTACAAGACTTGAGCAAGAACAAGACATAGCCTGCAAGACTCTTGCGTCTTGCAGCTAGGACTTAGCGCTATTTCACTGAGTAGTTAGGTGTAACAGTTCGGTGTATAGGTAGGTACGCTTAGGAATTCTATGAGACGCAAAAAACTGTATCAAAGAATATGAAAAACTGGACCTATGCGCATTACGACTAATACCATAAACATAGCGAATAAAAAATATCTATTACAATCAAACTGAGTGCATGCATAGTTATGTTTTAACCATCGGCACTTTAATAATGCGGCATCAAAGGTTTTGTACTTACTTCTCAAAGAAATTTGCCGCTTTTCGGAAGTACATGGCTATGATACACGCGCCGGCGGCTTCTTTTGAAATCTAAAACAATCGTTGCCGCCACGCCGAAATCATAACATTTGACACTATTTGATTGCCGCCATAGGGCGTAGGTATACTCATGCAAAATAATTTCGAATTTTAAGAGTACCTACAGGTGTTCCAAAGAATAAATAAGTTTCAGAGTGCTTAGAATGAAAATGAATACATTATACTGATCACGCAAATAGTATTATGATTGGGATAAAATGGTAAGGATAGGTAGTAGATGTCATATTAATTCATTCTAGTAAGTATATATTATAATATTGATTACTTATATGGTTTTAAACTAATTACTTAGGTACTATTATTGTACATTTAGTCAAACTTTAATAAATATTAATAGACTAATAGGTAATTGCAAGACTTGCAAGACTCTTGCTGCAAGACCAAGACCAAGACCAAGACTGGGAGCGCAAGACCATGACCAAGACCAAGATCAGGTGTAATGGCGCAAGACCAAGACCAAGACTGGCTAAGTCTCGTCTTGTTCTTGCATTTGGGCAACACTATTAAGAACTAACTCTTACCCGCGGCTTCGCGCTCACGGTCAGAGGGAATTAATATTAGCATTTGATAACGTGATTCTGAACTTGCAAATGAATTTTACTAACGCCATCTATTAACTAAGTCTGGAAGTGCTAAATATGCATCAATTAAAAAAATAATCAATATTCTTATGGGAATGAGAGAGCGTGGTAAAAAAAAAATTTTAAACAAAAAATACAACCGACTTCCATGCCACATAAAAGTAAAAAATAATTTAAATACATGTTGGTTTAGAGCAAACATAGTCCCGAAGTCGGCGCTTACCATATTTTGCTGGATCATGACGAAACTACATGTATCTTATATGAGCGCCGACTTCGGGACTATGTACTAAGAACTGTGTTTGCTCTAAACCAACATGTATTTAAATTATTTTTTACTTTTATGTGGCATGGAAGTCGGTTGTATTTTTTGTTTAAAATTTTTTTTTTCACGCTTTTCAGTCACGATAAAATCAGTTATGGCTGTTGCTAGTCGTCCGCTAACCGGATGAATAAAATTCATTATTCGTCCGATTTTCGGATGAATAAAATTATGTGCTGACGTCATCATATAAAAATAGACTTCTTTGACACAACCGGTCGGGGGCGCTACCGCGCCCCCTCCCTTAGATTCTGAATTGGAAAAATCTGTTCGAACCTAACCTAACCGAATAAAACAACTTTTTCTAAGTAAACATTTATTTAAAGAATAGACCTATAATTATCAATATTTAAAGTAGAAAAAGTAATATAAACCTTATAACTAAGAGTATAATTCAACTGATACTGATAAAAATAACCCATCCAATTTAAAAAGGTTGGTAGTACTCTTGCATCTTTCAGGTAATTGTATTCAAAGTGGAATTTTTGATCATAATTATATCCTCTCCGAAACTCATTGTCGGTATTGTGAACAACAACATTATGTATACGTAAGCACAATATGGCCGATGCCTACGGTTTAAACTTGAAGGACCCCAGCATTATCAGGGTTGAGGAGTTGAAGGTCAAAATTATCATGTCATATCTTTGCTTAGTAATCTCATTACATATACGTAAGCACCATATGGCCGATGCTTATGGTTTAAACTTGCAGTACCCTGCATCATCAGGGTTGAGGAGTTGAAGGTCAATTTTCTTATCATACGTCTTTGCTTTGTAAATATATTACATATCCATAAGTATCAAATGGCCAACGCCTATGGTTTAAGCCTGAAGTACCCCTACATCATCAGGGCCGAAGAGTTGAAGGTCAAAATTATCATGTCATATCTTTTCTATGTAATCTCATAGCATGCACGTAAGCAACAGATCCCCAACTTCTATGGCTTGGGCTTACAGTACCCTGCATCATCAGGGTTGAGGAGTTGAAGGTCAACTTTTTTATCATACGTCTTCGCTTTGTAAATATATTACATACCCATAAGCATCAAATGGCCAACGCCTATAGTTTAAGGCCTGAAGTACCCCTGCATCATCATAGTTGAGGAGTTGAAGGTCAAATTCTTCATCTTATATCTTTGCTTAGTAATCTTATCAGATATACGTAGCGATCATGTAGCTAACGCCTATAGTTTAAGCTTGAAGCACCCCAGCATCATCAGGATTGAGGAGTTGAAGGTCCAATTTTCCACCGTATACAACCATTTTTCTAATGTTTTACCTTACATTTTTTTAAATATCATTTTGAATGCGTAAGATTGAAATAGCTAAGTTTTATGGCTTAGGCATTCAATACCCCTGCATCATCAGGATTGAGGAGTTGAAGGTCCAATTTTTCGTCGTATACCTTTGCTTAGCAATGTTATTACAAATCCGTGAGCAACAAATGTCTAACGTTTATGGTTTAAGCCTGCAGTACCCCTGCATCATCAGGGTTGAGGAGTTGAAGGTCAAATTTGTCATCGTACATCTTTGCCTTGCTATCTTATTATATATTCGTAAGCACTAAATGGCCATCACCTACGGCTTGGGCTTACAGCACCCTGCATCATCAGGGTTGAGGAGTTAAAGGTCATTTTTTTTATAATATGTCTTTGCTTAGTATTGTTTTAACATACCCATAAGCACCAAATGGTCAACCCCAATGGTTTAGGCTTGAGGCACCCCTGCATTATCAGGATTGAGGAGTTGAAGGTCAAATTTTCATCACATGTCTCTGTTTAGTAGTCTTGTTACATATATGTAAGGACCAAATAGCTAATGTTATAGTTTAGGATAGCTGTAACCCTGCATCATCAGGATCGAAGAGTTGAAGGTCAAATTTTTCGTCAACCTATATAAGCATAGATATATAATACATATTCCAAGTTTCATAAGAATCGATTCGGCAGAAGCCGAGTTATCTCAAATTATCTAAAGAACTTGAGGAGTGGTGGTGGTTTCCCCCCCATAACTCAAAGAGTTAAGCATCACAGCATACCCATGTCCAAGAGAAAAAGTTGCGTGACGAAATTTCCTATCAAATGAAAGAAAGAAAATGGAAATCGGTTTAGAAACACCCAAGTTATTCAAGATTTTAAGAAACCGACATTTTCCAATTTTCCGGGAAAACCGCCGGAAGGTTTTCATTTTCCTCAATATGGGACTGCCTGTGAAACTAGTCGCATACAATGTCGTATGAATCGTGTCGGTAGGTCGACGATTTCTAGCCATTTCGCCCGAACATACATAAAAAAAAAAAAAAAAAAAAAAAAAAAAAAAAAAAAAAAAAAAAAAAAAAAATATATACGTGACGAATAGATAACCTCTTTCCTTTGGGAAGTCGGTTAAAAATAGCCTACGACACTCTCCGCACTCCTATCTCCCAGCATATAAAACATATCTTATAATAGCTATGTGGCGACGTGAAAGAGGAACAAACAAACACGCTTTCACATTTATAATATTAGTATGGATAGTATTATATAGATACTCAACGTTGAGTGTTAAAATATTCTAATCACCCGTCGCAACGGTCGAAATTCCACCGTAATACAAGTAAAAAACCTAATGTCATATGTCCGAAGTAGAACAATTCTCATTCTCAAATTCAATTACTTTCATTAATTATCAATTTATTTTAAATACCTACACCCGAAAGGCAAAAAGAAGTTTATTTGACTAAGCTGCATTTAAAAGCAGTAACGAGTATTTTGATAAAGACATCTGTCATTTTTGACGTGCTGTGTTTTCATAGTAAGAGATTGAATGTTTTATTTCGTTTAATATTTATATACTTACGAGTTTGTGTCAAATGTACGTACGGTAGTGTGCGTAATGTGTTTTAGATAGTTCTATGTATGTATATGCATTATTTGAAATTGGTACTTCTTCTTTAGGTACATCCACTATAACCGTACTCAATTTTATAATACTCCGTCTACGGCAAGTTACTTAAAAACGGATCCCAAGTTTTTGTTCCACGTATAAATATATAGATTTGTAAATGTCTAATGATATAAGGTATTTCTCTAAAATTGTAGCGAGATTTGCCAAATTTCACTTGGCTCTTCATGGCCGCGTGGATAATACATCATATCGTGACTATGCTATTATGTATTAAGTAGATATGTAACAAGTAACAACCCACATAAACTAACAAAGTAAATATTTTTACATTTAATTTTAATATTGCGGTCTAACTACATAGTACACAGTTTCATTAGAAACATAAGAATGTTATTATATAACCGTATGTATATAGAGATAGGTAAATCTCATTTTACAGCCTGCCACTCATGCAATATCTTCAAAAAATTGTCTACTCTTTCCTTGAGAAATATATATTTTTAAGTTTGTTCGTTCAAAATTTAAGTTACCATTTTTATAAACAATAACTTCCCTTTCCGCCTCCATCATTTCCACATGTTTCATATCTATCATCCATCATCCATCCATCAGCCCTTTGAGATCCACTGCTGGATATAGGTCTCCCCTAAATGACGCCACTCCAACCGGTCCTGTGCCCTCTGAATCCAACGGTTTCCCGCTGTCTTCTTCAGGTCATCGGTCCACCTGGACCTAAATATTAATAATTCTAAAATTATCACTGTTCCTCCACTATACTATGAATGTATTATACATAAAAACCTTCCTCTTGAATCACTCTATCTATTAAAAACTGCATTAAAATCCGTAGCGTAGTTTTAAAGATCTAAGCATACATAGGGGCATACAGCGCGAAGCGATTTTGTTTTATACTATGTATGTAGTGATGAGCTTCTTTTTCGCAACAATTTCTATACCTTCTCGTAGACCTTTGTAGACCTTCTCTAACTTCGCACATACTTTCCACATTATCCTCCTTGCCTATCTCATACAGAAAGCCTATTAGGAAGAAATCGTTCGCGTTGCTTACTAATGAGACCTTGAAAGTATTATTATGTTGGACTGTGGTGTAAAGCAATAAAGTGAATATATTCTAAAGTCGTAAAAATGTTAAAATATCCGAGTGAGATTTATGACTGCTCGTCCTTTATGATAATTTGCACGATACCCAGAAATAAAAAACCTTATTTATCGCCGGCTTGAACTAAATCCGGTTTAATCGGATATAACACATTGAAAGAAAACTAATGTAAGTATTTTCAAATGTGGTACTAAGATCACTAACCTGTTTGTCTTTATTTAAAAAAAAATGGTAAGAGCTACTGAAGTACTATAATCCTGGCAACTTAAAATTGACAAACGCATCACTTGTGTCTGGGGAATTCAATCAAGGCTTTTAGATCTAATCCCGGCGTTTTAGGATTGATAATCCAGGGATTTCTGGATAATCTCGAAATTGTAGACAGCTAATGAAAAATCTGACTTAATCTGAATATCAATTTCATCAACATCGCTCATATGGCACACATGTAGTTTCGTCGTGATCCAGCGAAATGTGGTGAGCGCAGACTTTCGGACTATGTACTAAGTACTGTGTATGCTCTAAGCCAACATGTATTTAATTTTTTTTTTCTTTTTTGTGGCATAGAAGTCGGTTGTATTTGTTTATTACTTTTTTATGAGATCATTATCCCGCAAATCGCGGTAATTCAATTAATGTTCCAAAGTTTTGTTCTCAATGTTCCAAAGAACTGAAACACAATGGGAATCCGATTACCCCAAATTCTTTACTTATGAGCGACGTCGTGCGATGTTTCAATCCTACGTTATCGCCTACCAAGTAGACTATGCTACTACTAACCCCAATTACATAAAAAAATAATTCGTAAGCGACCAAAGGTTATCAGAAAGAGTTATCGGATATGCGAAAAACTCTTCCTGTAACAATAACCGTGTTATCACCAATAACTAATGTTATTGGCCAGACAAAAGCGATAATTTTATGAGATTAATTTACATAAATACAACGTAACTTTTACCTACGCCTCTTCTAGATCTAAACAAAATTGTATCTATGAACTTATACAAAGTTTAATTTTAAAAGGTTTTACTTAGCTTGCAATGTTTGTTTGCAATTTGACCCATTTCTCAGCGGTTACTGAGAAGTGGGTCTTTGCATTCGCGCGAATGTTGTTATTTTTCACTTTTTGGTATAGAGGACCGGTGAATCTAGATTTGGCGAACTTTTTGTTTGGTTGGGGGCGTCCATAAATTACGTTAGATATTTAAGGGGGGAGGCGATCGAGTCAAATCTCATCTAATCTCACGTTGGAGAGGGGGGGGGGGCAGGCATCACGTAATTTTTTGTAGCAATAGAGGGTATTGGGATTATAGAATATTTTAATAAAAAGTATAGTTAGAATTCTGTATGTGAACACGATATTTTATTGAGAAGAAGTGACATTACAAAGACACTACATATCGTACAGAACACAGCGCCTCAAGTGGCACATAACGTAAACATAATTCGTATTTAGAAACATTACATTCATAAGGACCTCTAATGGACTATTTTATAAATTTATCCAATAGAGGGACAAAAATTCGAAAAAACACCTCACGTAATTTATGGACGCCCCTTGATAAATAAGTAGCCTTCGATTTCAATTTGCACAGATTTGACGTCCATTATGTGAAAAGCACTAAAATTAAATATTCGCAAAACATTCGGACTATTCTTGCGAATGCGGATGTCTAAGAACATGCGAATATTCCCGAATGCGGATGCAAATGTTCGCTACATCGCTACTACGTGTAGGTATTGGAAGTAGAAAAAGGATATGCAATCCACCTGATGATAAGTGGACACTGCCGCTCTTGAAACTGATTACAAAATTACATTAATAATCAATACTAGCTATGCATCGCGGATTCAGCTGCGTTTAAAACTAAAATTAAAATCTAAGTATTTATGATAGAGTAAGTAGATGGACTTTAAATAAATAAAAAGACGATTAGACGTTACCTCGAGACACAATCTCAGAAAAAAAACCATTCAAAATAATTAGAAATCGCTATTTACTGGCTTTTGTGCGGTAAGGAAAACTTACTTATTGGAGGCATTCTATATTTTATATCTATTTCATTGCCTACTAATTTAAATACAAATTAATGTCAAAAAGAAACTCTTAGCTCTCCACACTATTTTTTCCAAATTTGGGTATCTATTGTACAATAAGTAGGTATGTTTCATTTTTATGTACACGTATAGATAACAGGAAAACTGCCTGGTTTCAGTCAATCACAATTAGGTACGTTACTGCTCAATATTTAAGGATCATATACAAGTATAGGTACTTAACCTGTAAAAATAAAATTAGGTACATGCTGAAAAAGATTTAGTAAAGTGAAAATCCTTCGATCATTAAAGTGATCGAAGTGAAAATCACGTTACGAAAATGTTTTTAATACGGTCCAACAGACGTCTCTAACTCCAATTATTATTTTCCAGTACATCGAGAAATTTATGAACGAGTCTGAACATGGCGTGATCCTGTTCAGCTTTGGATCCCTCATCAAGACGGCCACTATGCCCAAGTACAAAGAGGAGATGTTCATTAAAGTCCTCTCGAAGCTGAAGCAGAGGGTCATCTGGAAGTTTGAAGACAGCGACGAGGAAGGCACCATCATAGGGAATGGCAATATCCTCAGGGTGAAGTGGATTCCTCAGTATGAATTGTTACGTAAGTATATTGAATGGATTTCACTGCCTATTTTCATATTTAATGACACGTAGTCCTTTACTGTAGGTCTCGTTCAAAAATTCAGAGTCACAACGAAACTTTCTGAGATAGCTTTCAAAATATAACAGGTTTAATTCCAATGGGTTGGCTAGAGCAGTAATAGCCTAATGGTTGAAACTTGCCCTCTCTATCGGGAGGTCAGAGGTTCAAACCCAAACGCACCACTGATTTTTCTAATATGATGTGCGTATTAGAATTTAATTACCATTGCTTTACGGCGAAGGAAAACATCGTAAGGAAACCAGCACACCCGAGAGTTCTTTAAAAAAAAAGTTCTCAGAAGTGTGTGAAGTACACTAATTCGCACTTGAATAGCGCAGTGGACTATGGCCTTAATACTCTCATTCTGAAAGAAGAACCGTGCTCAGCAGTAGGACAATAATAGGTTGACGACGGGCCACGTCATTCGAAAGGCTGTTATGATGAAGAAGAAAGATCCTCTAGTAGCGACCACGTTTAAGCAAAAGGTGCACATGTTGCCTCCCGAACTAGTAGACCCATGACATGAAGAAGTTAGCGGGAAACCGCTGGTTTTTAGAGACACAGAACCGGTAACCAAGGTGACTTCTACTCGTATCTCCCTCATTAATATTACAAATGCGAAAATTTGCAAAACGTATGTGTGGCTGTTACTTTTCACGCAAAACTTGCTGGTCCGATTTCGCTGAAATTCGGCACTCAGATAAATTATGAGGGGCCCGATGAGGCAGCGCGCTCGGAGGATTCCGGTTGAAGTCGTTTCGAGATCCCGGAGTCCTCCTCTTCAGCGCCGAGGACGGCCACCGGGGGGGGATTTTTTAGACCAGGGGTCGGCAAGTAGTTATGAGTAGAGCCCGGATACTGTTGAAAAGTTTAGCCGAGGATACTGTTGATAAGTTTATTTTGCATTCGTAATATTTGACAAACCAATTGTTAAACATAAGTGCGATTGTTGTTGTTGGGAAGTTAAGTAAGTGTACCTACTAGGTATATTAGAGATAACTTGGCGGTCTTAGATTCGTTCTTCCGCCTGTTGGTGACCACCGATCTAGACTAACACATTGAACACTATATTATCGTAGTAAACGTGACCGAAGCAGGGGGAGCCGTTGAAATAAGTAAGTCATTCTATATTTATTGTCGTGAGACAAAATACGTTGTAAGGCCAAATCAATCAAACCATCTTTACTGAATTGGTCAATTCAAACCATTTACAACTTCGATTGGAACGCTTTATTGGAACGATGTTCTAGAATTACATCCACCTACGTAAATAAATAAAATCATCATCACACTAACTCTAATACTATAGCAAAGATAGGTTCATAGTTCTCTTTAGGATCTCCTCTAAAATTGATGGTTCAATTTATAGTCCACCAGGCTGGTTAAGTGCGACCTGGTCTACCACTGTTGAACACAGTTTTTTTAGAACGTTGCTAATATCATTAATAACCAACATATAAAACGAGCATAACTTTTAAAATTTAATATAAATCCAATAAACCAAATAGGGTAAATAACTGTCCATACTTAATTACTTAATACCTACTTATTAAAGTCTTGCGGGTGATTTCATGAATATCCATCTATTATATGCATACCTTTTTCAGTTTGAAGTCATATTTCCTTTTTTAAAAGTGACGAAACCACACGGCATACAAATAATGTAAAGAAAACATTTTCCTGTTCAGTATATGATCGTGTTACTTCTACGTGAGTTGCAAATTCTACGTACAGCAAACGTAATCGGGTAACGATAATCAATAAGGAATACCACTTCCGTCTCAAATGTATCTTATTCATGAGTACCTATATCAACTTAGCTCTAATAAGTTAATGTTCCTCAAACCAATACTCACGACTGAACATTATAATGAAATCACAAGAAATAACTCTTGCGTAAATTGAGCATAATAAATAACATTATTAATACGAAATATGAATGTTGGTCTACGTCATGAATGATAATTTATGTCTTAGCTATAAAATATAATAATCTCAAATTATTTTGAAATAATAAATATTATCTATTTATTAACATAATAATATTTGCATAATTATCAGATAATTATATTTTCGTTAAATGAATAAAAATTAATGTGATAATTTTGTATGTATCTACTTTTTATGAGCATTTCATATACTTTTATTTATGAGTAAGTCCACATTCTAATGAAAAAACGCAAATTAGATTTAACTCACGCATTTTTTGTTGTTTCATTGAGATTTTGCTAATAAGCAATAACGAAAAATTTTGATCTCAACTCATTCAAATATTTTGACGGTTAAAGGATTTACCCCAATATTGCTATACTCGTACCGACCTTTTTTATATTTTTATAAATGACTGAAGTAGCAAACGAGCATGCAGTCCAATCTTATTGTAAGTGGTCACTACCGCCCATGGACATCTGTAATCAACTACATACAGAACATGGGTTTCGTCTGAAGTCAAGCACAGATGTGTTGCTACTCCCGAGGACATTTGTAATTTCATGTATATTCACTACGGTGACTAAAATGATCCAAATGATTAAACCCTTATTGCCGGCGACTTTTATAATCGGAGGAAATATTTCATGTTTTTTTTTTTACAAACGACTTCTTTTATTAAGCATGAAATACTCAAATGTATTTTATAAAACTGGTGTCATTTGTCTTTCTCATTTACAATATTCTTTCTTTACGGCCCTATCGTCCTCTGATGTCGATAATTATGGTCTGATGAAAGTTTAATTTTGTTACGGGGTGAAACTATCTTATCTTAACCTATGTTTAAGATTCAGCTTCAGTCGACCCAATTCTCACAAAACTTGAAAATTATTTATTTGATTAATGTGTATTTAAGATAACATGATACGCTATACAACTCCTCAACCCGTTGCTACCCTATTCGCAGGTACTATCAAGTTTAATCAAAGTATGTCCAATTTCTGATAGCACGTACTTAGGTACCTGCAATGAAAGCCAGAGTTCCTACGCGATATGATGTTGCTAGGATATAACATTAGAGCTATGAGCCTAACTATAGTTATAGGAAAAGTTTAGCGGAATCAATAGACTTCGAAATTTATCGAAAAATTGACCTCTCGTTTGAAGAATGTTACGTTCTTCGTCTATGCTAATATGGGGGTCAAAAACTCAACTCCCATCTTTATAATTATACTTTAGTTGGAACTCTCAATCTCCTTGCAGATCTACGAAAGCAACCGCATTCCCGGTCTAGCCTCTAATAACAAACGTAGTGATAGAAACAGGCCACCTTTCAGTAATAACATTCATTATGCCACCGCAAAAACGAATTTGCAAGCGGTTACAACAAAAACTCGTAGTTACCACTGTATTAACTGAACGTAATTGTAATGTGGCCATCATTTTGTTTTCGTAAATTCACTTCAAAATGCTTTAACTCATCAACAACAATTTAAAATTAACATATAACAATATGGTATTATCATATTAACGAATTATAAAAAAGCTCATTACACACTTCATATTTAAATATTAAAATGTTAATTTTAAGACAGATATTCATTTTTAAGTGTAAAATTGTTTCTGCAATAAAAGTAAAAGGACTTGATGTACCTATGTCTCATTATTCACGCAAAACATCAATTTAATAAACCTTTCTGGAAATATAATTTTAAATAGCTTGTTGTACTTGTACCTATAACATAAAGAGCCCTTTTGTTGACCAGTGTGGGATCATGGTACATAACTTCCTTGGTAGGGACACTGGATTATGTCGGATTTTTACCGCACTAAATGACTAAAAGACAAAATCCAAATGTGAACGAATAATTATGGTGACAGTACTCCTAACGGTATGATTCGCTTGATCGCTCACTAACATTTACATATTACTATTTCACTCAAAGTACTGTTAACTCTCATTGACGATTTTTTTTACTTTTTCAATGTATGGCTTATTGTAGGAGAAACAATTATAAGTAGGTACTTATTGACCTTGTTTTCGTGAAAAATTGATCGATAAACTACATCAAGAGCCTTAAGAACAATTTAAATAAAAACCAATAATCTTAAGGAAATTACCCTACCCATGAGCAAAGCGATAACTTTGTAAGAAAGTGGTAGGAAGGAGTGATGTAAAAAAAATCTACGAATCTCTAAGATTCCTTGAAGGTAACGTACGCGTTTTGCTCAAACCTATAAACGCTAAACTGTGCATAAAGAGGACAACATTACTTTTTCACTTTTACATTTATTGTGAACAGCTCGTTCACAATTGTTATGGTTTTCAAGCATTTTTCGTATATTTGACAATTCAAAACACACATTTCGCACCTCGTGTTTTATATAAAATTTCTTGACACTATTCTATTAGTAAGTCTTTCATTCCAGAACACAAACAAGTCATAGCGTTCCTCGCGCACGGTGGTCTTCTTGGCATGACAGAGGCGGTGTCAGCGGGCAAGCCGATGCTGGTAGTTCCCTTCTTTGGAGACCAGCCCACGAACGCGGCAGCGGCCACTGCAGCGGGCTTCGCGAAGTTCATCCCGTACTTAGAGTTGACGGAAGAGGCGCTGGAGAAAGGACTTCAGAGCGTGCTTAGTGCTGAGTAAGTTTATTTGGTTGTAACATCATCAGCTACCCATTATTGCCCCGTTAAGTCTCTTCTCTGACTTCTTAGTTAGAAAAACTAAATTAGGCCTGGTTAGTCAACGGTACCAGCTTTTAGGCCAAAAACTCTAATATTGAATATACATGATATTAAAAGTGTTTGTGTTAAAATCTGAGTCGGTAGGATTCCGTGTTGTCGTCATGGATTATACCCAAAAGCGTACACAAATACCTCAATCCAAAAGAAAAAATATATACCTATATTCAGTGTGAAACTCTCAGCTGAGGGGCGTAAATTGTCAGTCTCATCGGCATGGCGAATCCAAAAATTAAAAAAACAATATAAAAATCTTAAAATTTAAGATTATAATATTAAAATTTAAGGTAATAATCTTAAAATTTAAGATTTTAAATCTTAAAAATATAAAGGTCGAGAAATTACGCTACAAACTACGCTACGTTTCCTAAAATTCGCTAAACGCTGCCACTTGCACCAAGTGAATGTTTCATACCCCTTGGTTAATGGATAGGTCACGCACATGACAGCAAATGAAAATCACTTGATACAGAATAGGGTTATCAAAGGTCGTTGACTTGAATAATTAATTATCTGCAACAAACAACTCGTGTAATGACGTGGTAGATCCCTGAAATAGAACCGGAACGCCATTATTTTTTTAGATGATTAAAGTAAGAAACGAGCATGTATTCTACCTAATGTTAAGTGGTCCCTGCCGCCCACGGATATCTGTAAGTAACTTCAAATAACAAGGGGTCTATCTGAAGTCAAATGCGAATTGATGGACTTCACACACCTCCGAGAACTTGTTTTTTTACCCCAATGACATAGATCACATGTCCACCAATTCGCACTTGGTCAGCGCGCTGGATTACGACCTTTTTTTTTTTTGTTTTCGAGGGGGAAACCTTCAAAAGGTACCCGACGCCGTGGGAGCGACGCAGGGTTATGTGGGATTTTACCGCACTAAAACCCCCCCGGTGGCCGACCTGGGCGCTGAAAAGGAGGACTCGGGGATCTCGAAACGATTTCAACCGGAATCCTCCGAGCGCGCTGCCCCATCGGGCTCCTCCCAGATGGGCGGCTGGGCCCACCGCTCCGTCTAGTCTTTACGACGGTATGCGACCACACATACCGCCGTCCTTCCCGGGATTGCCTGACCGAATGGATCGAGCTCCCACTCTAGCCGTCTGCAACCCCAGAAGCCCCTTTTAGTCGCCTCTTACGACAGGCAGGGGATACCGTAGCCCTATTCTGACCCCGAGGCTACAGGGACGACTATAACTCACTCATTGCGAGAGAAGACCCGTCCCCATCAGTGGGACAATAATGGGTTAACGACGACGATATGTTACAATCCGTCAAACTGTTTGGGCTAGCGCGTGCCAAAGACAGACACACAAACATACATACGTTATTTAAGAGTTACGAACGTCGTATTGCCACAGACAGACACACAGATACATATGTATCTTATTTTGCATCGCCTTATCGTAACTCAAAGTAAACAAGCATAATATATTTCACATCCCATTATATTTATCTCACACTTATGTTCGAAAGTGTCATTAGTGTCTGCTGGCATACTTCCGAGAGATAGTAGTTAGTAGGTACCTATTTATCTTGTTATACTTAGATACAGATTAATGGTAGGTACATATTCAATGTGTTCCGTGTCAACCTTACTTAGAAATAGAAACAATTTCCAAGGTGGGACAGTAGTGTATATATGTAGGTATATAGGTATAGCTATATTAGAATCTATACTAATATTATAAAGCTGAAGAGTTTGTTTGTTTGTTTGAACGCGCTAATCTCAGGAACTACTGGTTCGAATTGAAAAGTTCTTTTTATGTTGAATAGACCATTTATCGAGGAAGGCTATATTATAAACGCGAGTGAAACCGCGGGAACTGCTAGTATAATATAAAAAGTATACAATATAGAACAATCCTGAATGCTAACAAAGTAAAAACTTTCTTGTTTTTTAAATGCCACGATGTTACTGGAAACAACTAAACTTTATTGTTATTGTATTGTAACATAACCATTTAAAAATAAGTAAAACATCAGCAAGTAGCTACAATTGTGTAACGTTACAATATGTTATTTTGTATTGTTGTGCCAACTATAAACATTGTAATAAATAAAGAAGTCACATACCTACCGCTTATAATAACTATACAACACTAAAAACGCGAATACATAGGATGTACATATTGAGCAGGTAATTTCCATACTAATCTAATTTCTGTAGCCTATAACCATCATTAGGAAATAAGTTTTATAAATGATCGCTAAATTCTGACTTGACTTGGAATGTGCTTTATGGTTAATTCTTAATTTGAATATCGGGTTTTGCGTATATATTTAATTAATTAGATTTTTAGTAGGAACTATATTGAAATATTCCTATAATTCCTTTAAATAAATTAGCTTTTCAATTTCATCTGAAAACTCAATATATCTATTAGGTACCTACCTATAATATTCTTAGGACCGGTTCTCGAGATTAAGTTAATTCCATTCCTTTCAGAATAACAGGCATTTCTTCCTTTCCATTCACCTATGGTTTAAATTATAAATGCCGACATATAAAATTCTACATGTCTCAAACGTCACGAACTCTTTACAATATGTAGTTTCAATACTTACCTAAACCTTTAGTTTATTCATTTATTCAAACTTCATGAACTTTACTCATTTACAAAAACAAATTTCGACTAAATTATATGCGTTTTTTGCCAAGGCAACTTGCAGAAATACCAAGAATTTAGAAGAACTTTCAAGGTGGAAGAACCAGTGTAGTTCGACCAGGGAAGTACCACCGCCACACCTATTTCTAGCGTGAAGTATTTCTTGCGTTTTATTGGAAGGGTGTGGTTGCCGGCACACATTCACATGAGGCGACTGTCATAGTCCTCAGGAGTAGCAACGCATCTGTGATTGATTTCAGAGATTACAGATGTCCATGGGCGGCAGTGACTACTTACCATCTGGTGGACTGCATGCCCGTTTGCTACTTCAGTCAGTTAAAAAAAAAGATAAAATTATATACGTAGTTCTAGACGTGTAAGGCCCTTTGTATACAAGGCTACGCAAGTCTTTGACACTCAACGACTTTAGTCTCCAAGCGACCACTGTGATACAAATTCATTGTAGTTCGTATCAGTGGTATAGTGTGCCTTGAAGTGACTCTGTATCAAAATTTTTGTTTGGAGCCCAAATGAAGGGGATTTGTCACAAAAGAACCAAAAAGCTTATCATAAGTGGTGCGTATCATTTATAATGAAATCTCTTAAATTTAAGCACAATCATTATTCTAATAGTTAATTATCGTATACTTAATTAATCAGTAATTTATGTTTTTTGTCGAATCGAATTGACTAAAATCCTTTATTTATCTTATTTCACGTTAACTTAAGATTTTTTCTGTTTCCTGCTGATTTCTAGCTTAATATATTAATTTCGATATGGTAATTAGGATTTGCATGGATATTATTTAAAAACGAATATATTTTTCTATGTAAGCAAAGTACTCAGAGACTTACAAGTAGGTGCTAAATTAAGCGTATCCCTGCCCCCCGGCGTAAGCTGACGAAGGGACACCGTCAGTGGTTTAGTCGGTATACGGTTGCGGCCGGACTCCGACACACCCTCTCCGTTTGCCCAGCGGAGAGAAGCCTATAAAAGGTTCCCTGACGTTAAAAAAAAAAAAAAAAGGTGCTAAATTATGTGATCCTTATTTGAATTGAAAATAGTTCTAACTACGATTAATAAATAACTATGCCATTATTCTACAAAAGTGATAACTTTTTTGTAATACAAAGTTAGCGTAGCGTAGAAGATGTTTTTTTGAAGTGTCCGTGGATGGCCAGTGGCTAAAACCTAGCTTCTCGCAGAACCCTTCATTACAATTCAAAATTCAAAAATCTTTGTCTCAAAGATTGAATACAAATAAGTCGGAAGGGCCCCCATACTGGGTGGAAAACTTGTGTTACAGGGTAGCCTGCTCATCCACCAGGTTAAATAATAACAATTGAAATGAAGTAACTGTCTTATCGTTGGGATTATTAAATATTTCTAAAATTGAAAAAAAAAACGCTTCTAACACTCATAGCCCCACAATAGGATTCTCTCCTGTGTCGTGGATGCCATGGACGAACACAAAGACGAATACACAAACACCCAGACCCAGAACAAGAATCTAATCTCATCATTCAGATACCTGTCTGGCCGGGAATCGAACCCGGGTCCCACTGCGTGACAGACCGGTATGGTAACCGCTGCGTCACGAGGGTCGTCAAATTAGGTAGGTGTACGACAAAAGATTGTACAATCTTTTGTCGTTTGTTTGATGTTCAATCACGCCAGCATGGCAGTAGGAATCTGGATAAAATTTCAAAAATAAATGCGTAATAATCTGGTATACCTATAAGCAAAATTTTATTCAGGAAAAAATACGGGTCCCATGGTATAAATTTTGTTGTATTTGCCACAAAACAAGAGCATGACTTTTTTTCATACTGACAGTTTACGAGCCAAACTGTAGCTTATAATACTTTTAGTTCTGGAAAAATCTATGGTCCTTTGCAGAACTTTATTTGAAAGTAATTTCGTTAAAAGCCATAACATAGACATTAAGAGAATTTGAGCTACTTTAAAGCACTATGTAAGTATGGGTGCAAAAGGTTTTGAAGAATAGTTGACTACCTTATTTTTATGGCATGATGATCGAAGTACCTATGGATGCTAGAAATTGTTTTGAAGATGAAGAATATTTCGAAACCTTTTTAAAAAAATTAAATCAAAGACATTAAGTGACTTATAATGAATATCATGACTCATTGATTAATACATTTTTAATGTTAATTAATTATAATACATGGAAAGTAACTAACGACAAAACAATACACAAATGATATGTTACCTAGGTACTTGTATTTCTAATTTCTAAACTACGATGCAGACAACAGCTGTTGTCTCTGATTTAAAATCTAGACTGGTTAATCATTTGCATCTGATGTTTATCCATTTGCCAATGTTATGACATAGATATCGTGTTGCATATTATATATATCTAACTTTCTTGTGTATATATTTATAGGTATTCTACATTTTAGTCTAGGTCATAAACGAAGGGTGTGAGAAATTTCAACGAAATCTGAGCGGTACTTTTTGCGTGAAAGTGTAACAAACAAACTTACAATCACATTTATAATATTTCATTGTCGGTATTTAGTATATTATTTTTTTTACAATAATTATTTATATCACAAATAATTAGTATCTAACTGCCTTATTTTTCAGGATGCGATTGAACGCACGCCGCTTGTCCCAAATCTGGAAGGACAGGGAATCCAGCCCATTGGAGACAGCTGTATACTGGGTGGAAAGGGTCATCCGATGGGGACCTGCCTCCCCCTTGCACACAGCTGCTAGAGATCTGGCCTTCTACGAGCACAGTCTTCTAGATGTAACTGCTACTTTAATTGGAATTGTATTAATTGCTATTTCTACTATTTGGCTTGTTTTATCGCGGATTTCTCGTATTTTTACTAGGAGCGGTAAAGAAAAGTTGCATTGATGATACTGTAAATTCTCAGACCAAACTAAGACTTCTTGTGACATTGAATTAAAGCACAATTTGCATTTGTGGAAATGAATTTAAGCGCTATGGATTTTTTCAACGCTATAAAAAATATTGCATTACAGTAGGCGAAGCTTTTCAATTTATGCCGTAAAAGTAGATCGTTAACATTTAAATTATCTTTGAAATTCTTTGATGGAAAATATAAAAAAAAATAATAATCCATGAGTAGTATTTACCGCCCTAGATTCCAGCCTATTTAGCCTCATAGTAAATCCGCCAATTATTGCACTGAAATGTAAATTGCAGCTTGTGTGAGTCAATATTCTGCTTTGTAATCGTTGCAGTCAATATCGGCAACGTTTGATTGATTTTCATTGTCGTCAACCCATTATTGTCCAATGCTGGGCACGGGTCTTCTCTCAGTATGAGAGAGTTTAGGCCATAGTCCATCGCGCTGGCCAAGTGCTAATTGGTGGAGTTCACACACCTCCGAGAACTTTTTTTTTATAGAACCCTCGGGTAGGTTTCCTCACGATGTTTTCCTTCACCGAAAAGCAGTGATAATTAATTTATACTACGCACATAAATCAGTGGTGCGTGCCTGGGTTTGAACCTCGGAACTCCCGATCGAGAGGACAAGTTTCAACCATTAGGCTATCACTGCTCCAATTTTCATTATTATCTATTTATTTCAAGAACTGTCTTTTTTCTAAATGTAAAAATGTGTTTGACACACTAACAGATTGTAGATAATAATATAGGATCGGTTATATGGAAACTATTTAGTTATATAAGACCTATTATTTTATTAATTTATTGTTATTTATCTTGTCTCCATGTTATATTTTATTTTTGGTGCCGTTCGCATTCCGACAAATACCTATAGTGATACATGGCAGGGTAGTTTCAAATACTTATAAATACTTATTTGTTATTAGTCTAATATCCATATGCTTTCTGGGTTAATTTTGATCTAGTAATAAGATTTAATTTAAGATAACATGACTCGTCCTAGAAGGTCGTGTAATGTATGCCAAATTAATGTAGGATAATGAAAACGCTTCACGGTTCAGTAATTAAGTAACAATCTTCATAAGTAAGAGCTATATTTATAAAAATGGCGCTATTTTTAGGGTTCCGGGCTCAAAGGGTAAAATAGGATCCTATTACAAAGACTTCGCTGCCACCAGGATGTATCTGTTGCTGTATTATAAACCGTTTTTTTTTTTAAGTGGGTAATCCTCATGGATACCCAGCCACCCGGGGCGGCAGCTGGGTTATGCCGGACTCTTACCGGCTAAACCGTTTGGTGGTTTGCGCGGAAACAGAGAACGGATCCGCCGCTGGGTGTGGTTGGTCGATGCCTGTAGGGATGCCTTGCGGGTGTCGGCTTGCCATGCCCACGGCCCCTGGGTGGCGGTCTCGGGGTTGGACCGTCACCCTGCGGATGGGGCCTTGGAGGTAAGGTGCGCCTTTGTGTTTTCTGGCGCGCCTTGCTGTTGGAGGGGAGCTTTATGCTCCACGCGAGAAGGGGCTGCGGGAGCGGCCAGGCACCGGCGGGTTCGCGGATGACTGCGAAGGCTTACCCGTGTTCCCGCCGTACGGTGCGAGGAGAAAACACAGTGGGGGTTTAGCTGTATTATAAACCGTAGCTAAATCGTTAAAAAATCACAGATATGTTTCTGTTGCAGCTATAACATCAAATACTAAAAATAGAATAAAGTCAATATTTAAGGGGAGCTCCGACACAACGAACGTGGTTTTTCTTTACCGTATCTTACAGATAATGGCACGGAACCCTCCGTGTGCGAGTTCGACTCTCACTTGGCCTGGGTTGTCTTTTTGTTATAAAAAATATTATGTATTTAGTTTAGAGTACCTAATTCAATAAAAATATGTGTATATTCTATTTGATCGTAAATTGAACTGCCAACCATTAGTTGGTCGCTGTTGAATCGAATTCAATTTACGTCCAAACTGTACAATTTGACTGCCAGTATTGTCAAATTATTCGCGAAATTTTCATAGATTTTATAGATTTTGTTATGAACCTATTTTCTTGTAATTTATAGTAACTTATTATCATTACTCTACCTTTAAATAATGGAAAGTATGATTTATTATTTTACCGACTACATAATACAATCATCGATATTCGTCATCGAATTTTATTTAAAATGTCATAGACAGCATTACCGCAACGTTCAATTTTAAGTGTATAAAATCATAAGTATGACAGTAACGGAAAAGGTAAAGTACATAAATTTCTACAACCATTTTTGACTTTATGTAAAATCGACATTTTATAAATATTGTAATATCTACTTGCCTGTTCGTGGTGCTGGAAATTAATATAAAAGTAATTAAACAATTTAAATGCATACTTAGTTTTGTTTTATTTATTTGTGTAAAACACACTCAATTATTACAAAATGTCTAATTTTTTAAATTTCTTGTGTACCTATGTAAGTACCTCTTGTTCTGCTGCTATTTAGGTAATAATATTAGGTATGTACGAACGTCGTCATTTTAGAAGAGCAGCTGGAAATATTTTCGCAATGTTAGCCACAGAGAAGACAGCGGGAAACTGTTGGATTCAGAAGGAATAGGACCAGTTGAAGTGGCGTCATTTAGTTTGGGGAGGCCTATGTCCAGCAGTGGACCTCAAAGGGTTGATGGATGGATGGAGCCACAAAGTAGCTAGATACTTAAATAAAATAGCCGTTACGGTCAGCACTCCGAAAGTCTCTGAATATTCGTGGCAAAAAAAAATCTTGAGAAATGAAACGGTCGTCCTGAAAACTTGACGGCAATGACTTAAGGAGATTTACACACGGCACCGCACACCGCCACGGTAGACGGTAAAGCGGATCTCATGTTGTATTGTGGTCTAATAAATCTGTTGATGCCTAACACACTTACACCGACTGACCGCGCGGTCCAACAGTGTTCTTACCACCAACGCTACTCCGCGCGTACGACAGCGCGGAGGGGCGGCACCTCACACACGGGCTGTCGCCTAACCGCGCGGATCATCGTTGGTGCAGGACGTGTTGCAATTTAATAAAAATGGATTTCGATGTCGGAAAGTTTATTCCGGAGATCGGTCCATCCGCGCGTACAGGCGCGTAAACCGCCTTACCGCGCGGGGCACCGATACGAAAACCGTTCTACCGCCACCGCCCTTCGCCGCGCCGCGCTGTAAGGAAGGTAGTAGACGCGCGAGTAGTCGTGTTCTTGATTACATTGTTTTCTGTTCAAATTTAATATAAATATACTGTTGGCTTGTAAGTTTTAAACTTAGGGAGTTACAATAGGAAGGTAATATTATCGTTTCGTTATTCAGCTTCTGCAGTCTCTATCTGCGCTTTTATAAACCATACCTACATGTGGCTAGTAATAGTAATTTGTATTTCTGTAATTTTTCAAGTAATAATAAAATGTTTCTTACAAATTATGAGCCAAAAACTAGTCTTAGATTGATTTGTTTTTTGAAATTGATAACACTTCATATTACACTTTAGAAAATATAAAAAAAATGGGTCGAATTACGATCAAATTTCGACTACTGCGATGGGCAACTACCTACTATAAATAAAACCAAAAAAGAGAAGCAAGTACATATACACTTTTATTTTATAACATGGTCCAACACAACAGTAACAGCATAAAAAACGTGTTTATAGATATATATTCGTTATTACAAATAATATAATTAATGTTTTGAATAGTATGTCTTTATTTCTTAAATTGATAGCAATATCACAAATCAGCCTGCTTTTTAGTGATATTACGCATAGCAGTTATTATTGTGCATTGTTTGATACACTGGCATTATGTTACCAGAAATAAGCCATATTAATTTTTAAATTCTATTGAATAAATATGGTCTATTGTAAACTTAATAAACAGTATCCATATATTAATTATAACAGCAGTATTATACTAGGGCATCAATACAAGGAGCGAAATGTTACAGATTCTGGATGACTAGTTCCAAATGATGTAATTATCATATTATTGATTATATCATATAACAAAGCTGGTCCATACAAAACCCCAAGCTATATTCTACACTAGCAAATCAGTTTCAAGTTTCTTTATTTTTATTGGTAGAATTTTGACCATTTCGTGACACAAGCTGAATTCCTCCTTCATCATTATTGCTGCGTCTTCATCATTCTTGCAAATGTCAACCACTGCTTGGTAGGAGTCAAAACTCTTCCGGACATAACTGAGTTGTGCTGCCTTATCTAAACTAATCCTCTTCATGCTATTCCTGCCAACAAAAGCATACGCACTGATGACTGGCCTTATGAGATCAAACTCTAGTTTGCGAGGCATTTTCCCATTTTTATCCTTCACAGAGTCCAGAAAATGGTCATAATTCTCCACGCTTTTTTCGCAAAGTGAGTTTATTTTCTTCAACAAATGAGGGCTTGGTTTCTCTGTCGTTTTGTTGAGTTTATCCAGTTTAATGTTCAGTATATCTGAGTAGACCTCACCCAATTCGTACCACAACTGCCGACAGTACTGCAAGTAATATGTTGGATTGATTTCCTTTATGAGGTCTTCAAGCATGTCCACCCGTCTCTTGTGCATTTTTGCTCGCCTTTCATCATCTTCTTCAAAGAATGCCAGATATGCATAAGACTGGGAACTGTCTTGTATTAACTCAATGTAATCTGATGCTAAAGTATCCAATTTGTAATACTCCTTGGCTTTGTTCAACCAACTTTGACAACTCAGGAACACCACTCTTGCATCTTGGTATGTGAGTAAGAATTTATCCCCAATCTTATTTTCAAACTTAGTAACATCTAAGTCAGGGAATATGAGGTTTTTTATATCACCTCCACATATGTTTTCATTGTCTTCTAACTCCAAATTGGACATATCTGGAAATATGACATAAAATTCATGTTTATTTATGTAATTAATAAGATGTGTATTATTAGCATCATGTATATTATATACTGATTTTGTTTAAAATTTTTCATCACCTATTGCTGCAATAAATTTAAATATCATGATTACCTGTGTTATTAGGTTTTTTTTCTACATTCTATATTAAAGTGTATATCAAAATAAATATAAAAAGTTTAAAATACTTGATCATATAGTAAAATTGAAATCTATTTAAAGTATCAACTCTGCTACACTATTTAAAAGGACACTACATGCTAAATTTCATTTTGTTAAAATCAAAAACTTGGTTATATTGGTTACTGCACATACTACACCTCTTAAATATGTCAACTGTTTATCCAAACTTTAAAAAGATATCCAAATTTTAAAACACTAACTAATATAAATAATAATAAATTACCAAAGCTTACCTGTGATAGCATCACTTAATTTTTCAGCATCATTCATAAGCCTAGTTTTGGACGCAGTCATCAGCAACAAGCAATACTTAGCCCAACATCTGGCAACATCTGCAGATCTGTGTTTCAAAGTCTCTTTTTTTGCCAAATACACTTCGTCATTGCTTTCCGACTCAAGTAATTTAGCTTCATATTGCTCAAGAATTGTCGAAGCAGCCGCTAAATGATGTCTTGACTGGAAGAAACCATTTTGTTCAGCAAAAAACTGTGACAATGTTGCTGAGTTTAATGCCCAATCGATAGGTTCATAATCAGAGTATTGTAACTGGCGCCTTAGTGTCACATGGCAGTAAATTGCAGATTTTAGATTTTCCTTCAAAGACCCATACACTTGAGCTAAGTAATACAGAGTTAGAGTATGAGCTTTTTCAAGCACCATGAAGTCACCAACAATGTTTTCGTTGTTGTTAAAAATCTGTTCAATTGGCAGTGGCATCTGTAGTGTGCATTTGAAGGTCTCGTACAGGCCTTTAGCATTCAGGAGATGCATCTTAGCCTTTTCTGGTTCATCCCTGTTTGACCAAAGAATGCCTAGATTATTATAAACGTTGATAAGCGTGTTTACTATTTCCGGTTTCGATGCATTTGCTGAAAGCAGATCCACTGCCTCCATCAGAACTTTCTCGCTGGACGTTAGCTCCTCGGTCTCCATATCGATAACACCGATGTTCATCAACACAGCCCCTAACATGGCGTCGAGTTTCAATTTATCCAAATTACCATCTGAGCTTAGGGTTACGAGAGAATCACGCATATTGACGAGAATACCTTTCGCTTTGTATTTAGACAGGTACGGCTCGTTCTCCGGGTCGTTCTTGCTTTCCTCGTCCAGAAGTTTACGTACTTTGCCATAATTCTCCTTAAAATCGTTGAGAATTTCCTTCTCGGTCATGTCTGCAGACACATTCATATTTTCGTTAACAAATTTGTTTCCCGATACCAAGATCGGTCATCTATTTTAACTCTAAACCAGTACTATATTCAAAAGTTTAATATAAAGTGTTATAGTGTATTATTTAATACATTCGACATATAGATTTCGCTCACAAAAACATTGTTTTCATTTATATTTTCAGTAGTTTTTTGTTGTCAAGTCAAGACTCAAGTTGTCAAATTTATTATTACTCATCGATTTTTGATTTCTAAATGACTGTTCAGCCATGGATACTTTTCATTCAGCATAACAGCTTTAATCAAGCAGTAGCTACTATGACGGTTGAATAGTTTTCTTCCTACAAAATCCTGAAGCATATTCTACCATGCTGCTCTAAAACAATATAAATTAAAAACAATAGATCAAGCAGTTATTAAAAGAAATAAAATAAATTCTAAAAATTGCATTTAAATTATCTCAGGGATGTTAAAGTAACATGATCGAATATTTGTCGCATAGATAATTTTAAGTTACTGAATAAAATATGTGAACTTTTTATCATCTGCTTTGTCTGCAAAACTTTAATTAATTAAAGTTTTGAACATAATTTCCAATATTTTTCGTCTATCAACTCATGTGAGCAATCTTGACTGACAGTGAGATACTGAGATTTATTGTCTGTCAGTCTTGTGCGAAATTAAATAGCACGTTTTACTTGGCCCAATGAGCATACCATGGCAACGACAGTCGATTGATTGTAAAACTTTAAATATAAAGTCATTAAAAAAATTAATAAAATCTTCCTTGAGGAATTTTACCAGTGTAGAATAATTATTGCATGATTCTTGTACATAACTCATATTAACATCACTATAATTATGCTCCAAAGGCTACTACTACCAAGAACTACGTTCAGAAGACTGTGGGACGAACATCATAAAAATACATATTAGTTTTGCACTGTTTATTCTTAAAATTTTCACAGTTTTTACATCTTCATCATATTTTTTTGCACATCAATTACAGCATGAAACTGTCAAAAAAAAAAATTATGACTCAAGACATTCCTACTTATGGTAACACCATATTTAGGTGTAACGAAAAAATACTCAAACACTGAGTATCACAAACAGAAAGATACACATGATTTCAATGGACTTAATGAACAAAAACATTAGGCACTGCTTATCAAAAATGATTCATTATAAATGTCAAATAACCTTAACTATGCATAAGGACATAAAACCCTATAAATTTATTTTTTTAGGCACTAACACTACCTTATCAAACCATTTTCTCTGTAGTGAAATATCTAGTTGAGTAACAACATAGACTGAATCCTATAATACTCTGACTCGGTATAACAATTATGTATATCAAACTTTCCACACATTTAAGGATTGCACTAATTGACCAATAAATTCTCTCAACTCATTAATAAAGTTGATCATATCAATCTACTCCCAGTTCGTAACTCTGTAACACTCACCACAATATTTACGGCAAGCGAAACCGAGTCTACAAAGTACAGAAGCCATTTAAATTAATTAAACATACAAATAAATAATAACAAAAAAATGGCATGTATGTTTCTGACGAGTTACAAATGCTGCATTGAGACCATGCTAACTTCCATTACGAAAATAGCTTTGGCTATACCAAAATTATTGAGCTCCCTCATTCACATATAGTAACAACATATTAATATATCATTATTTACATTGTACTGTCAATACTCATATAAAACATTTCCATAGGTCACCTGATAAAAAACTCTTTAGTCTTAGGGTAAAAAAAATATGTATCTATTTGTGAATAAGGAAAATGCAATGCCTCTCGTCCAATAACAATTACGTTGCAAACAGTGCATTCTAAACGACAAATGGCATTGCCGTTGTACATGTATTAGGAAACAGTGTCTGGCTCTGGTTCTTCGGCTGATAGTGTCCTTGGAGGTGAAGTGTGAGGGTTTAGTTGGGAGAACACCTCCTTTTCTCCTAACGCTAGGGGATCGGGTTGAGCAGCAGGAGAGGGCACATATACCATCATTGGTGACGGTGACACAGGCCTAACCACATTGGTGCCTGTTGCTTCTTGTTCCTCTAAAAATCTGTCCATATAATCTGTGTGACCTGGATGTAAAGTATACTTTTTCTTTTCTAAACGTGTTTTGTTAGCAAAAATATCATGTCTCTCTGTTTTTTTCCATATGTAGTAAAACTGTACCAGCTCGCCAACCGACCGCGTCCTAACCTTTTGCTGTCGTATGAGATGGAAGTCTTTCCCATGAACCTTAATACCATTTTCGAAGTTACGGCACTCCTCCTCAGACCACACACTGGCATGGGCTGGGGTCTGAGCAGAGATGCGTCGCCTTCTTAAAGCTTCTTCAACATTGTGACCACACTGTTGCAGTAAAAACAAAGCTTCCTCATCATCTCGAAGCTGTTTACCTCGTGGAATTGCATCCACACCCGTGCCAGAGTTCATAGCACATATTTTCCTCATGTAATCCTCTATAATTTTTTCATCCAAAACACTCGGATTCCAAAGTAGTTTATCCTCATTCTCATATGGCAGAGCATCGTCGTAGCTGCATAATCCTTCTGGAATGCCAGCTTGGTAGTCACTGCCGACCATAATAGTTTTTTTCCAGTCATCCTCATCAGGACTGTAATCATAGTCGTCTTCCTCTTCGGAAGGGGGTCGGGATCCCGACCTAAGGCATCTCGTGGCTTCAGGGCTAGTCGTCTCCGTATACAACTGCTGCAGCGCAGACTCGGTTTTTTCGTTCTCCTCAGGTACCACTTCGGGCGCCGGCTCCGGCAGCGCCTTCTCCATTTTCCTGTTATAACCGTAAAGTGCGAGTAATTCTTCCAATGGCATATCACCCTCGCGCTGGAGGCTGTTCAGTTCCGCCTTCGGGTCCTGGTGCTCTCCCGCCGCGAGCGCTTCTTCTTCGTCTAACGTTCTCTCGTCGTCAAAGTCATTTACCATCATATCAACAGTCGGCTCGAATAGAGACTTGTCGTTCCCCACGTCCATACTGGCATCGTGTTCGCTTACATTCGCTAGCAGCGCGCAATCTGACATGACTAACACACACCACTATGAGTTTTGCGCCACCGAACCATAACAACCGATCATTGTACATTTAACTCCCTCTTGTAGTCCTACAATAAAGTAACCAGAATATATCACATTAATTACATTATAACACTTACATAAAAGTAAAATATGAAGAACAAAACAAAAATATTTTGACACACAAGCAACCACAAATCGAGGCTGTCAAAATGTTATGACGTTCCGTTCGGATATAAGTAGCGTAACGAACTCGAACAACTTAACATCATTTTCTAACAGATAAAATTAATTTAGATTAATTGAAGAAAATAGCTGTTTAATTTTGTTTTAAAAAGGAAATCTAATTGTATATAAAATATACATTATTAGTACTATGTACATCGAAATTTATATTTTTAATGAAAAATTGTCAAAGGGACAAGACAACCTCTGACGCGATTTGTCATTGTCAAACGTGCATACTAATTCACTTTACGTTCTATTCATACAAAAATGTTGAAAGTTATTGCTTTTTAACACAAAATTAGAATAATGTTTTTGAAAAATTTAATTTATTTTACATAACTCGTAGCTCTCCGCTTCCGTAGCAATGGGTAAAACGTTAGGGCAATTAGTATTATTGGCAGTGGCTTGCGAAGTAGCACTTAGTTTTTCCGATGTCGGAAAATGGGATTTGCCGATGTCTGGGGTAAGAAAATGCGTTATATGAATGCAATTTTAAATATACATAACAATTATACCTTGTACGTTCGACAGATTCTATATGATTAACCTTATCTAAGTACCTATTAGATCATTTGTACACTATGTAATAATATTTTTCTTTGCACTCTAAAGAACCCACATAAATTGCCTAAAAATCTGTTTACTTTATGTTTCTCTAATGTATTTTGTTTGTTCTATAGATATTAAGTAGCACTATTCCAAAACTTAAAATACACATTCATTTCAAATAAGTATTTAAAGCTACTAGAAAAATCGATAATTCTTTACAGTTCCTTTATAACATATACAATAACATATTTTCTTAATGTTTCAGGAGGATTGTAGGTTTGCAATATCAAAATCATTATTTAAGGATACCAAACTTATTATAGTATGTGAGTATGAAAACTTTTTAATTGTTTTTAGACAATTTTTAGGAATATGATACTTGCAAGTAAACTTAAAATATTCATTTTAATATTATTCATTATAATATTGTATAGAATGATGTAGACTCATTGTAGTAACAATTATAGTTTTAATAGTTAATCAGAATACAAAGTGTATTGTACAATTGTACAATTTAAGGTTTATATATTTTAGGAAAAACATGTAAGCAATGAAATAAAAATAACCTGTTTTGATACCTAAACTATTATGACAAAAGTGATAACACTTTTAATTAATTTCCAATTTGACTGTGTTTGTTATAAAACACAATCAGTTACACAAATATAATAATTAAATATAATAGTTAAATATAATACCTAGTGGTTGAAATTTTTGCTCCTAATTGGAGGGTCTTAGTTTATCTAAGGCACACTGCTGAACTTTCCTTTTGTTAAAAATTTATGACTACTTTCTGTAACCTTGTATCAGCATTAGGAACCTACACTCGAAAGATGGTTGTAATCTACCAATATGTAATTAGCTATAAATGAAATGCCTTTATTTTGTACTAGTTGACCCGGCGAACTTTGTTACGCCTAAAAGTTAAAAATTTAAAATGATCAGTGTTCCACCACTATATTAAGCATGTGTTATACATAAAAACCTTTCTCCTGAATCACTATTAAAAAAATTGCATTATAATCCATAGCATAGTTTTAAAGGTCTAAGCATATGTAGGGCCAGAAAGCGGTAAGCAACTTTGTTTTATACTATGTAGTGATAGGCCTATGTGCCATTTAAAATATCAGTTACAATATTTTTCTTACACTATCGTCGGAACCGAGATTCCAGAATGGGAGATTACCTTACAAGTCCCATCTAAAAGGAGCATCAGTGCCCAGCAGTGGGCCAATAATGGGTTGAATACATACACAAAGAGAAACAATAATAGCCTTACATTAATTTCTACAGATTTTAAAATACTTTGACCTTTTGTTACGACATGTTGAAACACCAAGTCATCTCAATACACTATGGATTGAATTACAAAGAATTTGTAACACTTTAAATATTACAAATGTCTGTTCACTTACCATTGGGTGTCTGTCTTTTGTTAACTATAGACAACTGCATATGCTGTGTATCTATATTGCTATGTTATAAGTCTTATGTATTGTAACAATTTTATTGTAATTTTGCATTACAAAGTAAAATATACTGAGTATTTGACATTTAAGGTATGCCTGATTTCTTAGTAAATATAGCCATTACAGATAATCAGTTCTGCAAACTGGTTAACGGTTGCAGTACTTGCCTATCATTTCTGTTAAATGGAGATAAGGACTGTAACACATAGATAAATGTAGAATTGTCACCACATAGCTTGGAATGGCAGTGATTATAACTTTATTTCTTACAAGATTGAAGTAGCGTATGAGCATGCAGTCCACTTGATGGTGGTTCCTACCACCTATATGTTACCAAGTTCAAACAGAACAAGGCTTCTGACCGAAGTCAATCATAGATCTGTTGCTGCCCCTGAGGACTTCATTAGGCATCACTATCACTACAAAGTATAAAACAAACTCGCTTTGCGCTTCTGTCCCTATGTAGGCTTAGATCGTTAAAACCACGCTATTGATTTTAATGCAGTATTTTTTAATAGTTAGAGTGATTCAAGAGGAAGGTTTTTATGTGTTATACATGCATAATATAATGGAGGAACACTGATAATTTTAGATTTTTGACTTTAAGGCAGAACAAAGTTCGCTGGGTCAATTAGTACAAAATAAAGTGAACAAACAACCAGACCAGAGTTGAACCATTTACATTCTACCACCCTAAAATTGAAACTTGAAGCTACTGAACTTTAGACAAAGCTTGAACTCTAGACATGTTCTTATCTTGTTAATGGTTACTTAAAATGTGAGAAATAATGAGTGTATTGGATATATATTTTTAGGTAAAAAATAGGTGTAGTTATGTAGTGTAAAAATAGGTAATTTTGTTTCCTTACAGTATTTATTTGTTTTTTGTTTTCAGTGCATTGTGATAGCGATGTGGAAACCAACCTTACTGTCTCGTACAAATTTAGACCTACATGGTGCTCACCGGACTATTATCATTATTTCGAAGAGGTACACTTATCATTTAAATCACTACTTTATTAATCAACAACTGTGTATAAGTTTTTCAAGCTTATTCTGTTGTGGCAGGCCACCACATATAGCCATATTCAGTGCCGATTTTAGCAATACAAGGGCCCTGGGCGAGATTTCTGCTATGCCCCTTTATTGTAATGCAAACTTAGGTACAAGAAGGAACGCCTGCGTCTGCGGCGCCCTGGGCAGTGGTCCAACCGCGCAATACCCTAATGCCGCTACTTGCGATATTAAACTATCTTCATCCATTTAAAATTGTAATGCAAAGTCTAAAATAACCAGAATATAAGTGTTGTAACGTTGTAGAGGAGTGATAGCCTAATGGTTGAAACTTGCCCTCTCAATCGGGAGGTCCGAGGTTCAACCCAGGCACGCACCACTGATTTATGTGTATATTAGAAATTAATTATCACTGCTTTTCGGTGAAGGAAAACATCATGAGGAAACCTACACACCCAAGAGTTCTTTAAAAAAAGTCCACCAATTCGCACTTGGCCAGCGCGGTGTAGGTACTATGGCCCAAAAAAAAAAGTTCTCGGAGGTGTGTAAAGTCCACCAATTCGCACTTGGCCAGTGCGGCGGACTATGGCCTAAAATCTCTCTCATTCTGAGAGAAGACCCGTGCCCAGCAGTGGGATAATAATGGGTTGTATGCGAAGTGTTGTAACAATGGACATATAAAGGAGGGTTAGAGGTTTTGGACTCCTCATTCTATAACAAGAGAGAAAGGAGAAAATCATCAGGCACGACAACCTTCATTTTTCCTCTATAAATTTCAAGCAATCATTTCCAGATCACTCTTAGCATATGATCAGAAAATAGGTGCAGAGTTGATACCATTTTTTTTGTGGACCTTGATTAGGTCACTGCTTTTGACACCCCTTATGTTAAGGAGGATATATAGTACTTTGATGGACCATGTGGCGTGACTGTGTATATTCTACCTCTATTGCACGATGCAAAGCCTAGCCAGACAGACATAATAAATGAAGAATAGCTATTTTTTTTCTTTCTACTCACATTAAGGTGTAACTAATGTTATCAGTCTTCAAGTACCTATACATTTCTATTCAGGGTCTGGATATATTTGCATTTCTCTGTGTGTCTAGGGTCCCCACACAGGAGAAAATCCTTGTATTGGAGTATGAGCCTTTTTTTTGTTATCGAGGGGGAAACCTTCAAAAGGTACCCGACGCCGTGGGAGCGACGCAGGGTTATGTGGGATTTTTACCGCTCTTAAACCCCCCCGGTGGCCGTCCTCGGCGCTATAAAGAGGACTCCGGGAACTCGGTCCGACCGCAACCGGAATCCTCTGAGCGCGTTGCTCCATCGGGCTCCTCCCAGATGGGCGGCTGGGCCCACCGCTCCGTCTAGTCTTTACGACGGTATGCGACTACGTATACCTGGGATCGCCTGACCGAACGGTTCGAGCTCCCACTCTAGCCGCCTGCAACCCCGGAAGCCCCTTTTAGTCGCCTCTTACGATAGGCGGGGATGCCGTAGCCCTATTCTGATCCCGAAACTACAATGAGCCTAGGAAGCGTTATTTATTATTATTCAATGTTATCGTTAGACGAACATTATATTAATTCGAATATCCATGTTTTAGCATATTGTAGATTGCACAAATGAAGTGGACTGGTCAACGTATGACATTAATAACTCTACGCCCGTTCAAGAGTTGAGCGTGAGGAAGAACTATATGTGTAGCAGTAAGACTTCGATAGTATTTTCGACCTCAGAGGAAAGCAAGACTGACGCTGGTAACAAGCAACCGAAGAGCGCGGGACAATCTGTAAGTTTATTTTTATTTTTTTCGTTATATATAAAGTACCGAATGAGGAATAGGGTACTTAATATTATTCAATCTACCCTTATATACGGCTAATAAGTAATTCTAATCTAACTTAAACTGCTAAATAATTGTTTATTGAAGGAGGTCCATTGACACTGCACTTCTTTGTTCTAACATGAAGGGGGTTGCTCTTATGTTCTATGATTTATTTAAGTCACTATTTCACGAACGCTACACTCTGTTATATCACTAGCTCAAAGGGCTTAGTCCATTTGTGTCTTTGAAGGTGGTAGAGCCAGTGTAGTTCGACCGGGGACGTACTACCGCCACACCTATTTCTAATGTGAATCAGTTCTTTCGTTTTGATGGAAGGGTACAGTTGCCGGCTCTTTTTTATATGAGGCGACCATCTTAGTCCTCGAGAGCAGCAACGCAAATGTGACTTCAGATAGAACCCCATTTCTGTATGAAGTTGGTTACAGATGTCAATGGGCGGCAGCGACCACTTACCGTCAGGTGGACTGTTAAGTTTAAAATTTGTTAACTTCCCAAAGGAGATAAAGAGCAGTGCATCTAACAATTTGATGTTCATATCAAAAATAAAATTGTATTGCATTTCCAGCTCATTCCACCAGTATTAGTGATGCCAGCTGAAGGAACCTACGCTCTGCTGATGAAAGTGCAGAGCAACTCGAAGTTCAACGCCAGCTTCCACATCGAGATGGTGGCGCCGTCTGGCTACCTGTCCGCTTCGATGTGGCCTCTTTTACCGGTAAAGAAAATGATTCTTCCTATAGCTTTATTCATTTCCTGTTACATATCGACTCTCGCAACGTACACTATCGAATCTACAAATTGACTACTTTCTAGGAGAACGATTTGAAGTTGTATTTTTCGATTATATTCCGTGCTTAAATAGTACAGAATCAATAATGTTCATTTCGAAATTAGGCTAAATATTGGTCATTTTTAGAGCAATAAAACGGTTATTTTTAGAGCAATAAAACGAAAAACACGTTTTTGCAGTTTCGATGATGTACGTTGCGAGAGTCGATATATGGCTCACGTTTATATGAGGTGACCATCTTAGTCCTCGGAAGTAGCAACGCAACTGTGGATGACTTCAGACAGAACCTTTGTTCTGTATGAAGTTGCTTACGGATGTCCTTGGTGAGTGAATACTTATTATTAAGTGGACGGCATGGTCATTTGCTACTACGATACTATAAAAAATATACCGTTAATCACATTTGGGTTACCTGTGTGGCGAACTCTCGCAACACATCAAGAGATGGCGCCACTAGTATTTCTGAATCATGCTGTCGAAGTATTCTCAATATCCTGCATATATAAAAGATCCGGTCAGAGATTATCGGAGCACGGCCGCTCCCTAGGCATGATCACCTAGCCAGGCGGGAGATCTCCCTTTAATTTTTCTTTTTTTTTTCCCTGATCTTTCCTATTTTAAAAAGATGAATTTTAACAAGATAAAGGTAGCAAGCTAAGAATCCACATATTCATTCTCAATATTTTTTTGAACAAATAAAACACCGGCAAATTCTCTTACGTTGTGTTATATTGCCACTAGTTAAATAAAGGTAAAAGTTAAAATCTATTTTTTTCTGCAATCGTCTTATTATTATTTATTAGTTACCCGTCACACCGTTCGAAATTCGACCGTAATTTAAATTAAAAAACTATACTTCATATTGTCCAAAGTAGCACCAATATTTCACTAATTATTATATTAATACGTGAAGCAAAAACTTGTGACGGATTTTTTTGTAATATGCCGCGGACGGATTAGTATGAAATTTTGCATGGTTATAGTGGACGTAGAGAAGCAGTGCAGAATGTTAATATTTTTTTCAAATAATGCATTTATCATACATAAAATCAACTAAAAACACATTACACACACTACCGTGCATTTGTCGCAAACACATACATAGTAAACGAAATAGAACATTCAATGTCTTACTATGAAAACACATAACGTCAAACATGTCAGATGTCTTTGTCAAATTACCGCGATTACTTTTTAATGCGGCTTAGACAATTAAACCTCTTTTTATATTTAACGGGCGCGTTCAAAATATTCGTACTGCTTTGGACAATATGAAGTTTAAAATTATTTTTTAAATTTAATTAAATTTAAATTACGGTCGAATTTCGACCGATGCTACGGGTGACTAGTTTAAATAAATTGTTATTTATTATCCTCAGTTCTTCGGAACGATGTGTGGATTGTACACGGTCCTCTGCACGTGTTGGATGATCGTATGTGCACTGCAATGGCGGGACCTGCTGAGGATACAGTATTGGATCGGTGGCGTGGCGCTCATGGGCATGGTGGAAAGCGCTGTGTACTATGGGGTCTACTCGTCCATCAATAGAACTGGGTTCGTATAGCTAGGATTCCTTATGGTACAGCCAGACTTGATAGCGAAGATTCGTGTTCGCGTTGTCACGATAAAAGTTCGTGTTCGATCTATGACAAAGTGCTTGGCCACATTAAAAAATAAACTTCACTGCGTCGCGATAGTCAAGAACGTCGCGATAATTAATTCATTCATAATTTTGTATGAATTCTAATGCGCGCGACGTGTAGCCAACCGCACGAACTTTGTCGCGACAAAACTCTTTGATGTGTTGCAATTTACCGACAGCGGCGCGAAGGACATTCGTATTCGCGAAGATGATTCGATAGGGCGAAAACTTTGGCCAGACGTGTTGCGACAAGGCAAAACTTCGCGTTATCGCAATAGTGTGGCCCCAGCATTAGATCATATATTCTCATCTAGAATTAGGGTCAGTGACATCAGACAGAATAGGGAATATGCATGAATTTTTTTTATGTCTTAGATAAGTCATTTACGACTATATAATGTCGAAAAAAAATATAAATAGGCTTGAAAGTGTCCAATTTTTTTCAAAAACTTAAAATGAAAACATTTAATAAATTTGTGCCGTTCAAACGCGGCCATTTAGCGCGCGCTTTCGGTGACGTCATTTGCCACGTCCCGTGAACTGCCGTGTATGTTTTGGATGTGCGTTTTAGTTTTACTTCACATATATTTTCAATATTTATTGTTATACCTATTCATACAAGTATGATATAGTACCAAAGTGCAAAAACACTGTTAGAAATATACCCGATAAAGTATTTTTTTTTGTATTCTAAGCGATGTAAAAATAATACGCCGTACAAATACTGTACGGCGTGTGGTGTCTAAGGATGAGAAAGAATAATTTATCTCCGTGTATATTGGTCAGGTGGGAGAACCGGGGTTCAACCGGGGTTCAACCGGGGAGGTACCAACGCCACATCTATTTCTATTGTGAAGCAGTTTTTGCGTTTCGAAGGAAGGGTGTGGTTGCCGGTTCACTTTTAGGTATATGTATGAGGCGACTATCTTAGACACCAGGAGAAGCAATGCATGTGACTGATTTCAGATAGAACCTATGTGCTATCTGAGATTGTTTATTGATATCCATGGGCGGCAGTGGCCACTTACCAATATGAGGACTGCATACTTGTTTGTGATTTCAATATATATATTTTTTAAAAGATAATTTTAACGTTACAATGCTATAATCATATGCGGCTTAGTTTGAATTAGTCAGAAGCTTTGCATTATTTGTTAAACAGTGGAGTAACACTTTCTATAAAAACCTTAGGTACTCATTCCTATTGCGGTTTTATGTTTGGTACCTATGCGCTATGTTATAAACTGCTGTGTTATAAAAATGTTTTAAACTATGTAACATAATAATATCAATCACTTATCAATAATAACAAAGACTAAACTATAACATATAATACAATAATTAAAATCAAAATCAAAATATGCTGTCATCATAAATGCATCTATTTTCGGAAGATTATCCGTAGATTGTGCTTTGAAAAGTTTCATTCATCGTTATAGATTTACTACAAATCGAGATTCACTAGATATTTCCACAAAAAACATAAGATTAAACCATTATTCTCAAAAACACTTGTTAGTAGTAGTACACAGTATGAATATCGCGCCGATGCTATGTCAACTGACGTCACATTTCGTTTAGCCAATCGTGGCGCGTTTTGTAAATTTGAATTTCGCTCCCTTATTTAACACTTTTCATATATTTTTTACGGGTTTAAATAACAAGTAAATTAAAAAAATACTTTTTCATTTTAAATTGACACTAATAAAGATTCGATAAAAAAAATTTGAGAAGAATTTAAATTTTATGCATATTCCCTATTGAATGTTTACAGCAAGAAAATAATTTAAAAGCAAGACATTGCCATCTTGTCTGGAAAGGATGTCAATTGATGACGACAATTTATAAGTTCTACTATTTTAAATCTACTCATTTAAGAGTAAGGCCATAGGTGTGAGTCAGAGTACAACAGAAATTTCGCTTGTTCATGTTTAGGATTGTTTATAATTGCTCATGATGATCTTTTTTCAAATGAAGCTTACCCTCATATTAAATTAATAAGAAAATTTCTTGTTTATAATTGAATGGTATTTGTGACTTATAATCCTAAATCGTCACTTCCTGTTTAAAGAAAATTTTACCTATTTACCATTTAATTCTGTTAATTTTGTAGGGTATTCAACTCCGAGGCGTACATGTTTGCAGAATGGGTCTCCGTGGCTAAGAGGGCCCTAGCTCGAATGTTAGTTATAATAGTATCCCTTGGATTTGGAATTGTTAAGTAAGTATCAAATTGTCACTATTTATTAAACTTCTAACTTTTCTGTGTTTTTATACGTAGTTGTAATGTTTTGATTGTCTAAAGGCGTTCACATCGACGAAGACCGAAATATTTTCAGTCGGCGACCGAACGTGATCGGTATTTGGGTAGACGTTTACGATGACCAATTTAATGAAAATCTTGTTACGGTTGATTATTATTTGTATGCTTACGGTATGCTTGCCGTTGAGGCGGGTGCTTGTTCGGTGACCGACCTAATGTAAACGAGCCAGTACGGTTGACGAATTTCGTTAAACCGAATGCATGCGTTGACCTCATGTAATGCAAACGCATTATAGTTGGGTTTTGTTTCAGTTTTTGAATAAAATTACGCTGTCTTACATTTACATATTTTTTATTATATCGTGGGTGGTGGTATATACGACGTCATTATAAATATGTAGAGCTAGAAAAAAATATGATTCACTTTTGAAATATTTGAAGTCCGAATCTTTTGCATGTCAGACTGACCCTGTGAAGGCCACGCGGGTCGTTTATATGAGTGAAACGTTAACAGATTCAATGCCACTATGACTTTTTCACATGTAGGGCGTGTAGATGTACAGAACATGTTAATTTGTGCAGTAGATGTACAGAACATGTTAGGCTGAATTGCATGAAGCCAAGGCCGTAAAAACAATTGAAAAAATCATGTTGTGACGCCAGGCCGCGACTGGGCCCGGCGCTGCAGCGCGTGGTGGGCACGGGGCTGCTGTGGGCGCTGCTGGGCGGCATCGAGGCGTGGCTGCGGCTGCACCGCGCGGCCGCGCCGGCGCCGCGCCGCGCGCTGCTGCTGGCGGAGGCGCCGCTGTCGCTGCTGGACAGCGCCATCTGCTGGTGGGTGTTCGTGTCGCTCGCGCACACGATGCGCACGCTGCAACTGCGCAGGTACGATGTTCCTTAATCGAATAATTTAGCTTCGATTGAGTATTAAAGTAGAAATGTGCAAGTAAAATGCATAACATACTTATCTTAGATGAAGATTCTTATTGGAAACATACAAAATTCCAACTAGATTATGAAAAAATCCATTTAATGTAAATATTGGCGCGCGAAAAAAACCGTTTTTTTTCGGCGCAAAAAAGGCTCGACAGATACCGTTTTGCAGACTTTTGACAGCGACACACGAGAGGATATGATTTAATGTAGCGCAATACACACTGAGCCAGCCGGGCCGCCGATACAACCCGCCGACGCAACCTGGCGGCCTATAATAAAAAAATGTGTGCGTGTACTAGCGTACACTCGTAAGAAGTGAAACTTCTTTATGACGTTATTTTTTAAAAAATAATTTACTATCTGCAACTTTACAGAAATTGGTTAAATAAAGTTAAATTAGATAAAGTTTAATAAAAGGCTTTTATTAAACTTTATCTAATAATCTAATCTATAATAATCTATCTAATATCACGCATGGTAGGGATAAGAAAAAGATGACGCATAACAGAAAAAGATGGCGCGTAACAGAAAAAGATGGCGCGTTTTTTCCAAGCCCGATAAAGAAGTTTCACTTCAAAAATCATGTCGGCAACATGCGCCCGCGCGTGTTGGCGGCTTGCTTACGTCTGAGCTCAGTTGACCGGCGACGCTCGACCCGTAGTGACGTGCTAGTATTTTTAGTATCCGCCGAAAATATGCCGCATTGGTCGAAATTCGACGGTAATTTAAATTTAAAAACTAAACTTCATATTGTCGACAGTAGAACGAATATTTCTTAAATTCAAGCAAATTATTGTGTCTTTAAACTGTGTGTGTACGCATTACGAATAAACAATATCTTTCTATTAAAGTAGCAAACGAGCATGCAGTCCACCTGATGGTAAGTGGTCACTGCCGCTCTGCGACATCTGTAAGGAAATTCATATAGAACATTTTTTCTATCAGAAAATAAGTGTGGCGCTGGTACTTACCAGTTCGAACTACACTGGTTCTTTACCACCAGCAATTGCTACCCGACATGTTGACACGCACACATATATAGACATACACACTACATACAAACGGTCATGCCGCCTGCACACGCAGTCGTTCTTATACACGAGAGCGCGCCCACACACACAAACACACACAAAGGTAGAGAAATCGCATGGATACATCCTTCGCACATATATATATATATATAGTAATATGCAGATATCAAGCGCACGTACGGTAACGTCGCGAGCATACGCCATCGTTATAAAACCTTTACACACTCAAATGCACATTCCTCACATATACACACTAACATTCTGATGTCAAGCGCACGTACTCTCGTGTCACAACCTCAAAGTGTTACAAAGTATTCGCATGCACACGTATGCGAATACTTTGTGAAACCCCGTTCAAACTTATAGTCATACAACTGACATAAACTCGGCACATGCAACGCCGGCTCGCCGCTTGGACATACACAGACACAACTGTCCATATACATACACACCACGCGCACGTAAGCACCGCACCGCGAGTACTTACGGTCATACAGAAACACATCTACAAATAATCGCATGCATGGGCACACACGCCCACACAATGAACAAATAAGCACAGCAAACATTCAACATAAAAAACACATATTCTTCGAAATAAAATGGTATGGTCAGGTATGCGAAAAAAACTAAAAACATATTAATTACAGTATACACAAAAATTACTATACTACAAATAATACAAAAGATCGATTTTTATACTTTCCAGAACATGAAGCTACTAACTAAAATACAATGATTTTTTATTAATTTGTTCTATTCATTTCTTGTGTTTTTATTTTATTGTTTTATTGTATTTTTCCCATAAACGCCCTTATCTTATCCATGTGTTCTATTTATTTTAGGTCTTATTTACTTTATTTATCTGTTTCTTGTTCTTACGAAGATGACATGTTCCACTGGTTTGTTACAGAAACTCTGTGAAACTCTCCCTGTACAGACACTTCACCAACACGCTCATATTCGCCGTCATCGCCTCTGTGATATTCATGCTCTACTCGCTCAAGTCTTACAGAATTTTGGATTGTATCACTGTAAGTAAATGATTTCATAATTACACTGTTTCTAAATTGATTGATGTTGGAATTTTAAAGTTGGTTTCACTTATATCAATTTTGTTAAAACAAATTGGTCCTGCGAGCCGGATACGTAACAAATATAAATTACGGTAGCTTTTGTTTCACTTAATATGATTATAAATTACATAACAAAGTCAAATTAACAAATTTATTTTTTTAGTTTAGTACTTTTTACCCACTTAGTCTAAGGGAGGGTATAAAGGGTAATTTTTGAGTGTACAATAATACATAATAAGTAATTGTGTATACAATATGTGCGTCTGCATGTGTATGTCTCTTTCTTTGGCACGCGCTACAGCCCAAACTTGACGGTTGACACATGACATCTCATTACAATCGACTCAGTTTGCAGAGACTATGTAATATTAATAGGCTATATAATATTTAATAATCCGGTCAATATAGACATTTCAAATAAGATTAATTCTCGGAAAGTCAAATTTTGGTGGAGAGCTGGGGTTTACTATATTACACATAAAGTTTTTAAAATCGCCATCGATCCTGTGTGCTCCAAAACTTATTTGGGGTCAAATGTCATAATTTGAGGTTTTTTGGATTTTTCTCGAAAACGGTAAGTTTTAATAAAATACACCTCTAACCCAAGTTTTACATCTTAAAATTATCTGTAATAAGTGTTTATAATTTTTTCCTCAGAGTTACCAATCCTGAGATATCGCGATTCTAAGAGTCACATTATACATGATATGCACATATTTGTAATTGTAAACTCTAGCTCTGCACCAAAATTTGGCTTTCCGGGAATTAATTTTGACCACTACTCTTATGTCTAAATTGATCGGACTATAAAATATGGCGCCAGAGATCAGAGAAAAAAGGGGGAGAGAGAGATTTTTATTATCATTATAATACTGACGAACCCTAAAAGAACGGCTGTATGTATGATCGCAATCCGTCATAAAGACCAGACGGTGCGACGGGCCCAGCTGCTCACCTGCGCGGAGCCCGAAGGGGCAACATACTCAGAGATTTCCAGTTCCGTTCTTTTGGAGATACCGGAGTCCTCTTCGCAGCGCTGAGGACGATACCGGGGGGGGGGGGGGGGTTTAGTGCGGTACCTACATCCCATTGATATAGAAAAACCCAAGATACATTTAGCGTTTCAAAACTGTCCGGTGAAAAAGAGCGCTCAATTACAAAATTGAGCGCTCATTTCAAGTAGTACAGCGTCGTAGAATTGTATTGCTTTTTGCTTGAAGCGTTGTAAATAATACTTTAAATCATTGACGTAAGGTTGTATTGCAAAAATGTATGGTCATTATGACCGTCTATAAATAACTACGTACATTTGATGACAGTTTTAGGTGTATCTAGGGTATTTCTATATCGATAGGTACATCCCACATAACCAGTCGTCGCTTCCAAGGCGTCAGGTACCTTTTGAAGGAATCCCCACGAGGTCTTTCAAGCAAGCCCTTTACCTACAGGACTGGAAGGGCGTGTGGCTGGACGAGGCGTACTGGCACATGTTGTTCGCGGGCGTGCTGACCGCCATCATGGTGCTGTGGCGGCCCACCAACAACAACCAGCGGTACGCCTTCACGCCGCTGCTCGACAACGCTGAGGATGATGACGGTGGGTTACGTTGTACGATCGTACTGGCTAATGTTATTTCTAGGTGGTGGAACCATGTCCCTGTAGTTCCTTGACCAGAGTGCTACGGTATCCACTGCCTGTCGTAAGAGGCGACTAAAAGGGGTTTCTGGGGTTGCGGGCTGTAAGAGTGTGAGCTCGGACCGTCCACTTGGCAGTGACCCCAGGAAGGACGATGGCATGTGTGGCAGCATGCCGTCGTAAACACTGAGAGGCATGGTGAGCATCCATGGTTTGAGAGTTTGGGCCACCAGGGAAAAGCCCCAAAAGGGGTATTGCGCTGGGAGGACTGCGGTTGTGTTCTGTTGAAAAACCCGGAGTCCTCCACGTAGCGTTGAGGGGGGGTTTTTAGTGAGGTAAAAATCCCACATAACCCGGCGTTGCTCCTACAGCGGCGTTGCCTTTTGAAGGTTTCCTCCTCGATAACAAGAAAAAAGGGGGTAGAACCAGTGTTCAATCGAGGAGGTACCACTGCCACACTTATTTCTATCTTGAAGCAAGCATTTTGATGTGGTTGTTCATCCGCTACTTGAATCGGTCCATTTGTTAAGAAAGAAAAACAACCATTTAAAAATGCATTGAAAACACAGACAAGAGTATGTTAACAAGTCATTTCCAGAAAATAGATTATTATGGAAGTTAAAAGTTTTTTTTATCTGACTGAAGTAGCAAACGAGCATGCAGTCCAACTGATGGTAAGTGGTCGCTGCCGCTCATGGACATCTGTAATCAACTTCACACAGAACATGGGTTCCATCTAAAGTCAATCACAGATGCGTTGCTACTCCCGAGGACTATGATTGTCGCCTCATGTGAAAATGTCCCGGCAGTTAATGTATGTGTTGCATTGAATTATTTTACCGAAGTAAATGTTGATTTAAATAAGGAGTCATTTTGAATAATAATTACTATTGAGTTATGTGTTTTGATTGCAGAAGAGGAAGAGCAATTCGTGAACGACGCGTACGGAGTCAAGATGAGGGGGACTAGCACCGGGGACTCCGGGGACTCCCGCGAGCAGCCCGAAGCCCGGAACAATTCCCTAGAGAACGACCTCCGTTGGGTAGAAGACAACATTCCCGCCAGCACGTTACCCCTTCTCGATTCTGATGAAGAGATCATCAATACAAAATTTGAGGTCTCCAAAATGCAGTAGACGTATAAAACTGTCGATGTTGTGATTTGTGTTTTATTTGAGGCTTACCGGTGTGTGTGGTGCTCCTAATGCAACGTCAAAGGCTAGATATCGTGTTGTGGAAAATTTAAACGAATGGCTTTATAATGTACAGCAGTGGTCGAAAACCTGCAATCCACGAGTATATTTTTGGTCCGAGGGTCTTTTTAATACTTTCATGCAGTCCGTGTACCTTCCTGGAAACATTCTTTTTATTTTAAACAATTGTTTTTTCGCAATAAAATACTCTAACGGACGGTTTTTTCCGGTAATTTTTTTTTGAGAAATATTTTTTTTCGTCAAAATTCAGACTTGCGAATGCTGACGGCCATTACTTTTGGTAGCTATTACAAGGCCCGCGTTGCTAAAAGTTTGCCAACCACTGTTATATGACACAACATGGTAATATATTGCAAAAAATGACGTTTTGAACTTTCTCAATAATTTTACACATATTTAAAAGATATTTACTGATAAATGTTAGAGTAGGATTTACTTATTAAGGAAGAATGAAAAGCAATTTGATTTTCTCTTCTAAAAAAGGATCGGTACTATTTCAGCTTTGTTTCCCAAAGTAAGATGTTTTTTAATTTTGTTTCTAGTCTGGGTATTAGTTACAATTACGGACCCACAGCACAGGGTACTGATATTTTGAGAAACTGTTTCATGGTGACTGTTTTCAAATATAAAAATATACATTACATTATGGTTTCATTATAGAATATATGATTTGAAATAAATCGATATGATGTGAAAATAGTAATTATTACGGCTTGTTGATGGATTAATTAGACATTGGTAAACTTGTAGATATTGGTAATGATGCAAAATCATAGTTACAAGATAGTATTAAGGCATATAGCATTAGAAATTACTAGTATAGGCGCACCACTAGACAAGGAGTATTGATTAAAATGAAGGAGCTACAAGAAAATTGACATGAATACTTAATTAAGGTCTTTATGAGGTAAACAAACTTATGCAAAGACAGGGAAGGATTCTCTTAGTCACTTTTTAGATGCATTTATTATAACATCAATTAGATGAAGTATGTATAGGTCCTTTATATTCTATATTATGTTTATTACCAGAGTCAACTAAAGTAGACTGTCCTTGTACAAATTCACTTTTCTCTAGTACAAATAAAAAATCGATGATTCTTAATAAAATTTATTTATTAATAATGATATTGTTAAATATACTTTGTTCTTTACAGTTTATCTTTGGTATGTAAAATATAATATTGGAATATGGCCACAATGCTTTATATCGTAATTTCAAGTATTAAATTCAGTCCATGTAATAAAATGGAAATTGATTAAATTGTTATGTAAGTATATAAAAATGTAGCAAGTGTAGTAATATGTTATTATATATAGTTTGTATTTAAATTAAACTGGAATATGAATAAAAAATAATAATTTCAAATACTTTGTGCTTTATATAAATTAAAATAAGATAGTTAAAAATCTTCCATACAATTGCTTAAAGAAATCCTTTTGACATTCTTATTTATACTTTCAATTGACATTATAATGATAATTTATTATTAAAAAAAATAGCTAAAATATTGTTTTTTTGCATGTCTATTTCACATGTAGATCTTTAGATAAATAGTAAATACCCAATACAAGAATAAACATTACACAATACATTCAAAAGTCAACCATACAATGACCTAGAATACCTAGATTATAAATATACAAATAAAAGGAATGAAACATGGTCCAAAATACTTATTTAAGCACAGCAAAACTGCTATCCAAGGAAAATTACAAGTTTAAAAAAGACTGAAGAACTCCTCAAAAAGAGTACTGCCCAATACATTAAATATCAAATTTTTAGGTTTCAAGTCTCAAAGAATGTAAAGTTGATGCTTTTTTTAAATTCTTTAGAAGCACAATTTACATATCCTGTAACACTCATGAATATTAATACAATTTTATAGCATATAAAGCTCCAGATAGCAATACTGTGCATACATGTTTAAATACGTCCTACAATGCCTACAAACTAGGTAAATAGATAATACTTAAAAGTTGATTTTATACATACATGTCAAAATGAAAAATGACACATTATGCTAATGAGACATTCATTAGTTATTATCGTAATAGAAGTCATAGTCTTCGGGTTCTGGTGGTATTTGTGGAGGATCCTTTGGAATGTCAATTCCCTCCGCATCCAATAATCTCACTTTAATATCCATGGACAGTAATGTCTCCAAGTCATTTTCAAATGATTTACTACACATCTTCTCCTTTAGCAAAGCATTGATTCCATCAGTCCAGTAGTCAAATATTTGTTCATCTGGGGCAACAAAGTCCAGGGATGGCACTTCAGCAGACTTGAGAATGAGGGAGAATGCAAGATGTGGATTGATCTTCCTGCCTTTTAAGTCTTTCATGTGAGGACACTCTTTACCAACTAATACACATTTTATATCAGCAACTGCTAGCTTTGTAGTTAGCTCCTCTAAGCTCGGTGTACTCTTCTCATCACATTCACCATAATGCAGTATCTTGTGGTTAGGAGATAGACGCACAAACCAGAACTTATCTTTCATCCTCTGTCCTCTCGATATGTATTTCTTAAACCTTGTACCACCAACCAAAACCCCTAATCTTTGTTGTTGAATTAAGTCTATAATTTCTGGGGTGATTTTTTCTTTCAACTCTATAATCGGTGTTGCTCTTGACTCCCACACTTCTCTATTTGTGCGTTCCTGCTGCCAAATCTGTGTTATTTCAGTATATGTCAGTTGATTTATCTTCTGCCGAAACTTATCAAAACCTTTTGGAAATGCTGATAACGCCCTGCTTATCTGTTCTCTCACAACACTGGAGACTTTCACAAAGTCTTCTGTGGTGGCTCTCATTTCCTTCCATGTTTTATTTAACAGCACAATACAGATGCAAAAGAGTTCTTCAAATGGGTGGTCATGTGTAAAGAATAGAGGATGATACTTGACACCTTGTTCACTAGGAGGCTCACCAATGTGCAGAATATCACACAGCTGCTTCACCAACTCCACACTAGTCTTTCCAAATGGGCACTCATGTTCATCTGCCCTGCAACTGTTTTCTAAAACAATCTTTGCATAGTCTTCTGGATAATTCCTTGCAAAGTATAACATACAGTCCAAAGCCAGCATACCAGGTGGTACCTCATTGAAATCCTTAATAGGGTCAATTTCAAACATAAAACCAAGTTTTTTGAAGTCTTTGGAGAAGCTACCCATTTGTCGTCTTGTTGTAACCTCAATATTACAATTGTTATCATTCTCAAATGCAATTATTCTCAATTCTTTGATCTTTTCCTGAGATTCCTGTTCTTGGGAATCGGCTCTTTGCCTCATTCTTGGTTCGAGCAGCCCGAGTGTAAGTGTTTGCAAGACATACAATTGATGATCAAGCTCAGAGCCAGGGCCCTCTCGTGGACCTATCAGATTTTCATAAATGACATTACGCACCTGTTTCGAGGATAATGTAGCAGCGATTGTTCTTCTTTTAGTCATATCTGCCTTTAAAAATATAGCATTTATTAATGCAATGGTATTCTGCTGTATGATACTGTCCTGGTATTGTTTTTGCAAATGAGATATCAAGTTGGGAATGGTTATTTCTTTTTCCACATGAGAGTTTTTTCCAGAACTGTTTAATACAATATTTTCGAGAATTGATAAGCAAGACTGAATTACTTTTGGATCCTGAGTGTTGGACTGGTTGTTGACAAAACTAGCCACTCTGTTTATAAACTGATTTTCCAAAATATCCCAGGATATAATCCCATGATCCATGAGTTCAACGAATGTCACCAAAGCATATTTGAGAGAGCTGCCCTTGAACCTACCCGACTCAATGTTGTTTATTATGAGAGACAAACCTTTTTTGTTTATAAATTCCAACGCAAATGTCAAATCACTGCTCACTGTAGATAATTTGCACAGTGCTTCCGTTTGTTCTTGTTCCGAGCCGTTGTTGATCTTCGCGAGAATGTCCTGCACCGTTTTCGCTGGCGACTGCTCGAGGCGTAACACAGATCCGTTTTTTATCTCATTACGATTCTTTTCCGTAATGTAATTCTGATTGTTGCTTTCGGAGAACTGTAAGGCGTAGTTTTCTGGGTCAGGCAGACCCCACTGCTTGCACAGTAATTGAATGTAGCTAGATAAGGGTTGGCTCTGGTCGAATTCGATCAATTGGGGCACCTTATCCGGCGCATTTAACATCTCCACCGCAATCTTCAGTATAGTAGAATCTTTAGTTGCCGACGGCATTTTTATTGGCTTTGCAGACATCTATTCACCATTTGACAATCACTTCCTTGACACGAACGCGGCCACAGAATATTTTTATTGTTCGCGTCCCATAAACAGAATACCAAGCGTTTCTCACTAAAATAAAATAATTTGACAATATGTATTCTGATTGACGTTCGAGAATGCGATGTCGCCAGTTTATAATTTCTGTTCGTTCATTTTACTGATTTAATCTATGATTTTTAATATAGAAAGCCTAGTAACAATAATGTTATTATCCTGTACGTTTATTAGAACCTAGGAAGAAATAGATTCCATAAGTATTTGTCCCTATGTATTTAATCACAGACACGGTTATTATGAGATACACAAAAATCACAAAATTCCAAGTAGAATTAGATTTTATTATTAGTAACATTAACTGTCTCACTGCCTTAGTTAATGGGATTTTGTACAAACGAATATGTTTGTATGAATATACTTTACGGTATAGTTCTTTTATGTAACTCTCCCTTTAGAGAAGTTAGAAGTAATTACACCTCACTTACGATCCTTTTTCTTTTTGTTATCGCGGGGGAAACCTTCAAAAAGTAGGTACTAACACTACGCCGTGGGAGCGACGCATGGTTAGGTGCGACTTTTACCGCACAAAAACTCTCCTCCGGTGGCAATCCTCAGTGCTGCGTGGACTCAAGGATCTCCAAGGGAACACAACCGGAGTCCTCCGAGCAGCCCGAAAGGGACATCGCCTTTCGGGCTGCTCCCTGGTGAGGTTTGGACCACCCTCGCGCGCACCCTGAAAACCCCTTTTACTCGCCTCTCACGACAGGCAGGGGATACCTTAGCCCTGTTCTGGTGCCGAAACTATAGGACTTACGATACTATTGGTCAAGTTACAATAAATTTACTTCTCAATTAACACAAATTGGATATGAGATACGCCCATTGAGTTTTCCTGAGATATTAGGTCAAGTCTAAACTTGCCAATTACAACAGAAATGTAATACGCATATTGTTATACGATATCTTAAACATTCTCGTGACCATTTGTGTTTCAGGACTTAGTTATAATTACTAAGGCTCCTGAAGTCAGGACGAGTGGACTCTCTTTTATTATGTACGTATAATAGAGATAAGTAATTTTTAATTCAGATATTTTAAATATTATTACCCTTTTTTAATTTATTCTAAGATTTGACTTTTACTCAACTTTTGATTTTCAACTATGTGTGTTTTAGAAAATATCATTTGTTATAAAAAGGAATTCTCAACGCCTGGGAATTCTCTACAATCACCCAATGCCTTTGTACATAGCCTATCACTTCTAACTTGGCTTTCACCCTAAGAGCCAGAGGCGACTTGTACCCAGTAGTAGGACAGGACAGTAAGGTGATAATGAAAAAAAATTAAGATTCCAAACCGAGTCTATTGCGGTTGCTCAAAACAATAATTGTTTACGTTTTTGCTCATACATTGCAATGTACATTGGAGCCTTACGTTTTCGGCCACAAATTGCAATATAGGTACCTATTTACTGTCTATGTTTGAAGTGGTGGCGTAAGGCGTGGGTGGTGTGGGCCTCCGCCTTCGGCCTCGCGGTGCATAGGGCCTCGCGCTTCACAGCCACAGGGCCTCCTATGACTTGGTGTCGGGAGCCGGAGAATGTACGTCGGGCGACCTTTGTTTTTGGTCGTCAAATTACAGGTCGACTTAAATCTATATACATTAAACGACCGTTTTTTTTGACTGACAATCGGGTCTCGCGAATTGTATCTTGCCTGAGTAAAGTTAGGTCCTGCGCCGCCACTAAATGTTTATTTTGAGGAAACTATACCATCAATCATCATCAATTCGTCATCAATATCATCATCATCAGTTAATCATCATTATACTTAAATAAAATTTATCCGTTTTAGCACCTGAACTGAAATATGACCAAACGACTTAATCTTGGGCTTTCACTATGGTTAATTTTTACATTTATTATTTTGAAACATCAAGTTTTAAGCTTCCGTTGTGATAGAAGGCCTTATGGGTCCTTGACACAGCCCTCAGCTCCTGACGGTCGTTTCGTATTAGAGGTCGTTGGGGCTGAAGACTCTTATATACCCGGACAGCTTTATACAGGTAAGTAAATTTTTCTTTTTTCTTATCTGACTGAAGTAGCAAACGAACATGCAGTCCACCTGATGGTAAGCGGCCACTGCCGCCCATGGACATCTGTTATCACCTTCATACAGCACATGGGTTCCATCTGAAGTCAATTACAGATGCGTTGCTACTCCCCAGGACTATGATGGTCGCCTCATTAAAGTGTGTGTGACTTACAAGTTTTTCACCAGCTCATAGCGTTGTTATCGTATTTAACGTGGTTTAAGTTTTTCTGGATCTCGAACTCGTGATGCAACGCTAAAATTAATCTAATTAGATTCGTTATACAATTGTAAAACGCTTTGTAAACCACAAAGCAAAGTCTTTAAAGTTTACGAAGGCGCGGCATTTGTTTACGAATATCACTCTTCTACACTAGTTGGTATTTAGAATTTAGTAGGCAATGCCGTCTTTATCATAAGGGCACTCGGGGCCTACCCCCAGACCCCCCATCCTCACAGGGTCCTGATTTTTCTCACATTCAATATCAAAATAGTATGGTTGAGCGCATTACAATTTTCTCGTTGCACGAAAGTCGTCGGGGTCCTTTTGGAATATAAAGGAAGTATGATGTACCGAATTTGTGAACGTCGCTCCAACAGGAAAGTAGCACGTAGAGTGATGTGAGTGGAACGAATAATTAGTGCCCAATCTGCTGTAAATGTGCGCCAAATAAAAAATTTGTGCGTGTTGTAGTTTTTGAAATAAACGGAAAAAACGATTCCTGCTGGGGTAACGTTGTTCCAGCAGGAAAATTCTAAACGAAAGATCGGAGAGTTAAAAATTGCATATGAGCAGAAAGCTTATATTTGTGCAAATTTGTGCGCTAAAAATATAATTTGTGCGTCTTCAGGTTCTCGAGATATTGCGTTTCCTGCTGCGGTAACGTTTTGCAAAATCGCGTATCGAAAAGACTATTGTATTTGCGCCTGTAGAATAAACGTGTACAAATAGCTCTTAATTTGTGCGTATTTGTGACAAAATTAGATTTAAAAAAATACTTATAGTTTTCGAGTAATCACGGTTTTTTCAAAAATCCAAACAGTGTCATAGCTCCTAAATAAGAAAACATATAAGGTCACTGAAAACTGCATTCGGTCCGTCTTGGGGTGGTTAATTAGCACAAAAAAAATCAAAAATGCACATACGTGCGTTTTTGGATAATATGAATTAAATTCAAAAAACGACGTCCTACCTTTGACGTCACCGTTCAAGAAACTGGCTCAATCTAAGATGTTTGGGCATTAACCAAAAATTAGTGCGTTTAGTCAAATAATATGTAAGATAAATATCCAGTGAGAAATACTTCGCATTAAGTAAATATAAACAAAAAAACAAAACAGACACAAACGCTGGTTATACGACCAAATTCGAATGACTATTAAAAAGCGGGAATTTTATACATGCTAATGACCTTATACATAATAACTTTACTCACTAACCGATTAAAACTTAGTATACTCGAGTACACTGAAGTAGAAAATAGAAAATAAACTTTTTATTTGTGCGGTAGATTTGTACACGATGAAGTACATAATAAAAAAGAGCTTAATTGCTACTTGGAATATTCCAAATTTAATTAAAATACATTCAGCACTACAATTCAGCACACATTGGGGCATTTACATTAATAATATTATAATAGTCTTAATTTTTTAATTGGAAACTGATCTGTGATTTTAAATTATACAAGATACAAAAATATAAAGTGTGTGTGTGTTTATGTACACGCGTTCGAAGTTATACTTCTTTAGCTTAATATATGATAAAAATCTTTTTAAAAGTTTTATCTTTCGCATAATTCTACGCTTGGAAAAAAAACGACATTAACAGTAGAAAAAACTAAAATGTTTACTATAGTTAACTTCAGGGTGTCGGATTTACTTGACGCTGTGCGCGCGCATCGTAAGACTCTTCGTAAGACTCTATTTACTCTCAGCATTTTTACCTAGCGCGCCAAAAGAAGTATAACTTTAATAACCTTATGGAACTTTTTGCGTCCGAATTAATATTGAATTATCCTTATTTATGAATCAAAATTAAAGAAAATATAAATAAGAATTTTCACACATACTAGGTCTTTCATTTGATAATTACACAATCCATTTATTATATTTTGTAATTATTTCCCTAAAGGTCGTATAATTAATCACCAATAAACGTTTGAGCGTGACAGTACCTGCAATAATACGTTCAAGAAAGAAAGGTCATTAGTATATATGAAACCCCCGCTTTTTTGTAGTCATTCGAATTTGGTCGTATAACCAGCGTTTGTGTAACTGTTTTGTTTTTTGTTTATATTTACTTAATGCGAAGTATTTCACACTGGAATTTTATCTTACATATTATTTGACTAAACGCACTAATTTTTGGTAAATACCCAAGCAGCTTAGGTTGAGCCAGTTTCTTGAACGGTGACGTCAAAGGTAGGACGTCTTTTTTTGAATTTAATTCATATTATCCAAAAACGCACGTATGTGCATTTTTGATTTTTTTTGTGCTAATTAACCACGCCAAGACGGATCGAATGCAGTTTTCAGTGACCTTATATGTTTTCTTATTTAGGAGCTATGACACTGTTTGGATTTTTGAAAAAACCGTGATTACTCGAAAACTATAAGTATTTTTTTAAATCTAATTTTGTCACAAATACGCACAAATTAAGAGCTATTTGTACATGTTTATTCTATAGGCGCACATACAATAGTCTTTTAGATACGCGATTTTGCAAAACGTTACCGCAGCAGGAAACGCAATATCTCGAGATCCTGAAGACGCACAAATTATATTTTTAGCGCACAAATTTGCACAAATATAAGCTCTCTGCTCATATACAATTTTTAACTCTCCGATCTTTCGTTTAGAATTTTCCTGCTGGAACAACGTTACCCCAGCAGGAATCGTTTTTTCCATTTATTTCAAAAACTACAACACGCACAAATTTTTTATTTGGCGCACATTTACAGCAGATTGGGCACTAATTATACGTCCCACTCATATCACTCTACGTGCTACTTTCCTGCTGGAGCGACGTTCACACCGAATTTTTGTGTGCTCAAGGGCCCCAGCATAGTCTAAGACGGCCCTGTTAGTAGGTAGTTATAATTTTTTTTTATGTTAGAAAACACGTCGATTGATTGATTTCCGACAGACTTTGTCCAATTTAATTTTTGTCTTGTTACCGTTTCTTCTTTATACTTAAAAAAATTAAAAAATCTGATAAAGATACTTACTTGGAATTCTAAATGAAAATATTGATGAAATAATTTATTTCCAGTACAAATAATAGCTACAGACCATGAGTCACTTTTCACGAGTTTTGTGATATCAGCGGAAGGAGATACAAAAGTAGACCCCAAGAATCCGAGGAGAATACTTTCCTTATACCCAGGAGAACTCAGACCACAAGACTCACTCTCGGCGAAGTTTAGCGACCGTTGTCTGTACTCTGTTGAACACGCTATAGCATCGTCAAAATCATCCGTGGCGGTAATTAAGAATTAAATAATTTGATATTTAAAGAATGGAAAGGAAAGGAAAGTGGAAAAAATTTTTCTAGTTCGACACACTGCTGTGTTCTGGTCAGAAAGGTAAGGTAAAAGTAAGGGGAAACAGCCGATAATTATCCGAGGCGTTCCAGCTTAGTTTCCACGGGTATCTAGCTGTCTGTCTGCTATCTGTGATTAACCTTGCAAATGTCTATGTCAGATAAAAACAAAAAAAAAACTTTTCTGTAAAAAAAATGTGTGCGTGTACTAGCGTAAGAAGTGAAACTTCTTTATGACGTTATTTTTCAAAAAATAATTTACTATATGCAACTTACCAGAAAGTTAAATTAGATAAAGTTAAATTAGATAAAGTTTAATAAAAGGCTTTTATTAAACTTTATCTAATAATCTAATCTATAATAATCTATCTAATATCACGCGTGGGATACGAAAAAGATGGCGCGTAACGAAAAAATGTTACACTAAATTTTTTTCCAACCCCGATAAAGAAGTTTCACTTCAAAAAATCTCATTGTCTTGTTAGGTATACTGGCAAGCTCCTGAATCTGGTAACGGGTGTGTCATTCTACGCGCTATGGTCGCGGAAAATGAGGAAGTCTGGTTCCAGGACGGGTCGCCGTTGACTCAGCGACTTTGTGAAGACATGAGCCAACCAGATGATGTTACCCCGATTCTAAACCTTGATTGCCAGATTTGTGATGAAGCTAAGTATGAGGTGGGTACTAAATGCATCTTTCTCTCTTCACTTTATCATCTACTTTTGTCTGACTAGTTTATTCCTGCGTTGCTCGGCTGAGCTGCGTCTACCAGTCATAAAAATAGTCCTCAACCCAATATTGTTTCACTGCTGGGACGGGTCTTCTCTTAGAAGAAACAGAAAAATGAGAGACAGATGTAGGCAATAGTCCGACGCTTTGGCCAAGTAAAAATTGGTAGACTTCATACACCTTTTTTTTTAACGCGGAGAAATCCTCATGGATCCCCTTTCGCCCGAGGGAGCACAAGGGGTATGTCGGACTCTTACCGACTAAAACTCCGCGGCGTTCCTCTGGACGTTCGGCGCCGGATCACGAGTAAAGCGTTATCATTCCATTCGCGGCAGACTTCATACACCCTAGAGAACTTTTTTTAAGGACTCTCAGGTGCATTTTTTAAAGATTTTTTTCTTCGTCTTATGGCAGTGACAATAAATTTCAAATACGCACATCATTCATCATCTCATCATTTTATAAAAATCTGTTGTGAATGCTTACTAATCGGTGGACTTATTATTTTTATAAATAACATAATATCAGTTTATTTTACTAGTCAAAGGATATAATTACCCTCGATTGGTATCAACAGTGCCGTAAATAGAGCGATGCAAGGGGTATCGAACCACAGACAAATAATTGAATTTAAGCAATAAATATATTACGGAAGAAGCTTGCGTTAAAGACAATTACCATTTGAAATTAAATGTAAATTGCAGTTTAAATGTCCTCTTTTAGCTAACATTTACCGGAATATGGTCCCGCAACACGCATCCCCGTTTGTATCCTGAGAACGACTGGTTGCCTCGCTTCAGTGATCTTATCGGAGCGTCTCACGACGCCAATTATATTTTATGGATGCCTGATAGCATGGCCACCAGCGGCTTTAAGGATTTCGCTGAGTACGCCAACACGAGCAAGCTGGAAGCTGAGATTCGGGAGAATGTAAGTAACTGGATCAATAAAGCAATTTCCTCTTTCAAAGAGACATTACAATTTGGTCCTGAATATGTTTTTATCGACTCACTAAAAACCATTGACATCTCTGACCCACACGTTTGAGGGTCTCCTGTAATAGTAGATAGAGTTAGATTAACATGTTTTATTTGATATATTCAAATCGCAAAAAAAAAAATTAAAAGAAGTGGTAACTTTAGTACCTACCTTAATAGTACCCAAAGGTGCGTAAAAAATATCTAAAATAAATAAGGTTGGTACTTTTTAAATTATTAAGATTTAAGGTAGGTATTTTAAATGTTTATTATTATTCTGTTGTTAAAAACCTACTTCTAAAGTCAACAAATACTTCCAATGGTTTAATAAAAGTCAGTAAACTGTAAACTGCAATACAAAAAAATATAAGGTTATGGGTACCTACCTTATTACCCATTTACACAAAATGATTGAAACAACATTAATTTCCTTGTTAGATCGGCAGTGGAGTCCGCACTCTGATCAAAGGAAAGGGCCACAGCTTTCCCAAAATGAGCAAACCAACTTACGCCTTCTTCCGTGTGGACAAAACGAACCACCTGTTCACTGTGGCAGTCGCTCTGGACCCGTCACCGGACTGGTTCCTCGGAGTCACGAGGTTTGAGCTCTGTCAGGATAACTCATGGTTGACTGAAAGGGAACTGAGGCTGTATCCTTGGGACGCGGGGACGGATAGCGGCGTATCTTATGAGGTAACTGTAACTGCTACTTTCCTTTTAATTCTGTGACGCTTTCTACGTCGCCAACCGCCATAATTATCTGAAGTAATTAATTTTATTAATTTATTTAATTTTATACTATATATATACTATACTTTTGTTCTTTTTATATTATAATTGGTGTAAACTATGTAAGTAGGTGATCAAAAATAAATTAGTAAATAAATAAGTTAATGTAAAAACATACGCAAAACCTTTGCTATTGGATCGGTGTAACGTCTTGAAAAGATAATATCTATTAATAAGATTTAATATTTAAACCCAAAAGAAACACTAGTTCCTTTTTGGATTGTCCATAAATTTGTAAACATAATAGTTTGAATTGTTTGAAATAATCATTCAAATTGAAGGATCCTATATCTTTTAGCCCAAAATGCATTTTCTATAGATGAGATTTACCAAACAGCTCAATTATTTTCCTTTACTTTTCATATACCCCTAGGTGGTTAGAAAAAGATCAATTGTTTTGGTTTACTTTTCATAGAAAGTGCCTAAGTTAATATACATTGTTTTTAGTCGGCAAATATCGTAACGTATCCACAAGACGCCATTTCTAGAGTGGAAATGAGTTCTTACGACAGAAACTCACCGTTCTTCGAAACAGACATGAAAGAAATGCATCCGTTCGGAAAACTAAACATCAAGCTAATCAGAACTTATAAAAAGGATTGTGTGGATGAAACAACTGGTATGATATCTAGATTTATTTTTAGGTATTCAGATAGCTTTATTAGAAACTAGCTCTTACCCGCGGCTTCGCCCGCTCGGTCAAAGGGTATTAACATTAGCATTTGATAGCGTGATTCAAAACTTGCAAATTAATTTTAGTAACGCCATCTAATAACAACGTCTGGAACTATTAAATATCTAGCAACAAAACATCGATATTCTCATGGGAATGAGAGAGCGCGGTAAAAATCACTCTCATATTAAAGCTATGTGGCGACGTGAAAGAGAAACAAACACTTTCACATTTATAATATTAGTATGGATAGTTAAGGGATATCCATATTGCATCAGGTGATTTGCCAGTTTTTCGATCCTCCACCTTTTTGAAATAGTAAAGCGAAGAGAAGGTAGTTACTGATTACCCTCTCTACGTTTTATCATACGTTATATTGTTCAAAATTAGATAAATTGTTTTGTTTGATTTAAATCTGTTGTAGTAATAGAATCGCTAATAGTTTCACGGGGGAAACAACGTCACGCCTATTTCTCCTTTAAGTATAGCAGCAGCGAAACACCTCAGTGTGATGGCTTGAAGGACGTTGTTAGGGTGAGACAACGTTCCAATTCTAAAGCGGTGGAACCAACGTAGTTCGACCGGTGAAGTACCTATCACCGCCACACCTATTTCTAGCGTGAAGCATTTCTTGCGTTTCGATAGAAGGGTGTGGTTGCCGGCACACTTTCACATGAGGGGACCATACTACAGTCCTCGGAAGTAGCAATGCATCTGTGATTGACTTCCGATGGTACCCATGTTCTGTATGAAGTTGATTACGTCCATGGGCCACAGTGACCACTTACCATCAGGTGGACTGCATGCTCCTTTGCTACTTCAGTTAGATAAAAAAGTACATTATATTTTATATCACATTATAGAAGAAGACGTTACTTCAACAACGACAGAAGGCCAGACCGAAACGACGGAAGAGCCAGGGAACGGTCTATCCGAGCCAGACGAACCCGCCAGGTACCAAAACACAGATCTAGTTGGCGAGGGGTGAGCTTCCACTTCTTCTCGATTATCACCTCGGATCATGCCATTTGATCATCAGTTTAAAGTCTTTGTCACTCATAACTCCACTTTTTGTGATCGGTACCGCGTATCTCGATGGTGTACAAAAGTCAATAAGTGAGCAGAACTGTAGGTATATTTATTTAGATCTGGGCATCGAATCTGTCATTTCGCTTGTTTTTTTTTCACAGCTGATAAAGGTGGATTCTGCTTCAATGCATTTTTATTATATATACGAAATAAGCTGTAACGTATAATATTAAAACCTAAGAACTTTTATCTACACAATTGAGGCTAATTACACATGATTTTAGCCGGGAATAGGTATATACTATCTAATTAGGTAAATCCCGTTAATAAAGACTCAGTACACAAAATTATTATGTAAATAAATCGCACATTGAGAACGATACGGACCAAATTCAAATTTTCGACAATTTGAGTTAAACTTGTAACTACACCTAATAACGTAGTCTTCTGGACTTTCGTGAATTTTAATGTGACGATTTAGTCCTAAAAAGATGAGTACATTTCGGACCAATGGTATAATAGGATACTGAATTAAATCACGTCCCATTTCAGTCATTTTTAAAGATTTATTCTAGCATACGTGAAGCTATTACTTTAATCCGTTTCGTATTTCCTCAGCGAGACTCCTTTAGTAACGGATCCTGATTCAAGCCAGTTTTGTCCGCTAACGTCATGGCTGGAGTGGAATCCTTGCGATGGTGTCTGTGAGAACGGGAGATTGACAGGTTTCAAGTGGAGGGAACGCTACCATCTGGTCGATGGAGTCGCAGTCGAGAAATATGATCCCAATGTGAGATTCTCTTTAGTGGTAGAACGATGCGAGCGGAGAGGTACCACAAGTGACAGTTCTTGCACGACGTAGAAGCAAGGTAGAACCAGTGTAGGTCGACCGGGGAAGTACAACCGCCACACCTATTTCTAGCGTGAAGCATTTCTTGCGTTTCGAAGGGTGTGGTTGCCGGAACAATTTCACATGAGGCGACCATCATAGTCCTCGGGAGTAGCAATGCATCTGTTATTGCCTTCAGATAGAACCTATGTTCTGTATGAGGTTGATTAAAGATGTCCATGAGCGGCAGTGACCAGTTACCATCATGTGGACCGCATGCTCGTTTGCTGCTTCAGTCAGATAAAAAAAAACGTGGAAGGGTTGACTTACTTTCACATGATGCGACCATAGTCCTCGGGAGTAACAATGCATTAGAGATTGACTTCAGACAGAACCCCTTCGATATGAAGTTGCTTAGAGATGTCCGTGCAACAGTGACCACTTAGCATAAGGTGGACTGCATGCTCGTTTGCTGCTTCAGTTATTAAAAAAAGTGTTAAAAGATTTGTAATGTGGTAGAACTTTTTGTTCCATGGGCACTACCGGCACACCTACTTGTACCAACGAGGTAACAACAGTAGTTAAGCTTTGTGGTGTTCTGGTTTGAAAGGTGTGACAAGAGAAACATATTTATTCTCTTAGTCTTAGTTAGTTACTTAATCCTCAGGGTAATAAATATATGGCCAACTTTGGTAAGACTGCAATCTTATCAATAATCAACTTAATTGATATAGGCAGATGCCTCTAAAATTGTAAATTGCAATTTTGCTTACTAAATTAAAAAAATACAAATAACTGTCACGAGTGATCTGCATTGAACATGTTCATGCAGATCATTCTATCATGCCGACATTGTATGGTAGTACCATGGTAGGTACTAGCATACAATGTCGACATAAGATACATGATGTATTGATTCGTTACAAATTTTCAGACAAAGGATGCACCTAAGAAGGAAGTTCCGAAATACTGTAAAGAGCAATATTCCGATTATGAGATCGAAAAGTGTGATGATGAATGCTCTGAGAAACCTAAACAAATTTCTGGTAGGTAATTTACCCATAGTATAAGAATGTGTAATCTAAGTCTAGTCTGTTTTCTTATTATGGTAAGACGAATAAACTATTTTTCTTTCATTAATTAGGGTGGGTGATTTAGGGAAAGGTTTGGTTGTTCGACGGATACAGATCGAAAATCGTCCGTATGAAAGATGTATCGTCGTCAACCCATTATTGTCCAACTACTGGGCACGTGTTTTCTCTCAGAATAAGAGAGTTTTAAAAAATAGTCCACACTCCACAGCATTAGCCAAGTGCAAATTTGGACATTTCACACAAATTTGGAAAATTTTGTCCCCAATTTTTCTTTATGATGTTTTTGTTCGCCGTAAAGCAGTACCTAACAATTATTTCTAATAAGCTCATTATTTTTAGAAAAATCGGAGGGACTTGCCTGGGATTTGGACATAGATTGAAAGGTAGAGTTTCAATCATTAGACTGTCAGTTAGTCACTACTCTACCAGTGACATTCGTCGCAGTTTTTTAGAACCTTTATATACCTATATATAGAATCAGAGACGATCGTTATCATTTGATTCTATCATCGATCGAATACAGCAATTCCACCGCTGACCGATTACGTCGTTCGATGTGATAGTAATTTGTGGGTACTTATAACATTCACTACCCACTTTTAACCTTTTGCGTAAAAGTGGGTAGTGAATGTTATAAGCTAACCTTGTGTATCTAATTTTGATTTCTCGTTCGCGTTTTTGTACTCCTCTTCACAATAGTTCGGTTAGGGCTTTTATAAGTTTTTTATGTATTTTATTTTGTTTACAGCTGGACGAAGAATAATGGACCCGGTACCCCCTGGTCACTCTTGGAGTTCGAAAAAGAAACGTGTTCCTAACTACTTCACTTTTTAAAACTTTTCTTATTGCCTTACGCTTAAGTATAAAATGTTTTTCTATATTTCTATTATCGTAGTGTGTACATTTAACCCTATTGTTCAGAAATTAAATAAAACGTCTTTTTAGGTAAACTACGTGTTTTTATTTATATGTACCTACTTTCATTGAAGGAAGTACCTGTAGGTAATGATTTATTTTTTATTTTTGACATTTTTATATGAACGGTGATGTTAGTCGCGTATGCCTATTTCTAATCATGGCAGGGATTTAGTTATGTTTTGCATCAATCAGAGTAACTTTAGGAAAATTGTAGAATAATGATACTTTTTGTAGAATTGTTTATAGGCAGTTTGTTTCGCAGTTATGTTGGATTTTCTCAGTTGTCTAAAAGTATTGTCACCTACGATTTATAGGTGCCCCGTAAAGACTTACGTAAGACATTTCGTTTCGTTGTATCTAATTTTTAAGCTATTGCATAGCTTTTATCGCGGGCTTTGAGTGCTGCGAATCAAGAAATTCCGTAACGAAAAAAACCTAACACCCACTCCGCCTACCAAGAAGCGCGGCCGAGCGTTCGCTTAACGTGTATGTATATGGTACGACAGTATGAAGATCATACGGATCGAGACGAGCCTTTCGGACATCCGACGAATATAGTAAGCAGCTGTTTGTAAGAAAGTATATAGTATCAGAGAAAAAAACTTGGATTAATATCAAAGAAAAATTACTGAATAAATAAATAAATAATTATAATTGCTTAAGTTGATAAAATATGCTATGCACTTTACCGCGGCAGTCCCCGAGTGCCGCACGTTTATTGCATTTATTTTATTCGAATGTGCTAATCCCTGAGAGCAGATATTCCGTAGATTTCAATATTCTTTTAATATTATGGACTCTTTACGGATTAACACGTTACAGTGAAAAATGATCCAAAATTCACTCTTTAAAATAAGTAATAAATGTAGAATAATATTTTTTTACAGATGAAAAAACCATTTAGACATTTCTTACACAATTAGGTACATTATGAAACAAACATGAAGGAAATTGAAAACATACCTATCTATTAACAATTGCTGTAAATGTGCATAGTAAAACATTCTCATGACATTCTCATAGAAATATGATAGCAGTTAGTCCACAATATATCTATCTACAAATCTATATGGCAGAAAACAAGGATTCTTATTAAAATACTTTGTCTTACTCGCGCGTTAATTCCAGTGCAATAAGAGTCACAAACACGTAACAAACATCCTGTAACCGTAAGTATGTGTGGGTGATGTAATTTAACGTGTTAAATGAATTTAACACTAATTACTTCGTCCAGTATCCCGGCGTCAATTGACCGAAATATACAAACGTCTGTATTGTGGTGTAAGCTGCATGTTTTGGAAATGTACGCATTTTTCCTGTGAGGTAAGTTTTTTCATCAATTTTAAAAATATATATGGAAGTGCTGTCATTGATTTCGGTTGGTACGTTAGCTACAGAACACCTTCAGTACTCAATGATTTTCGTCTGTATTACTTTTATAAACCCAATATAATGTAAATATATGAACGGAAGCAGCTTACAGTTTACTGGAAGCTCATTTGTGTCTCTTAATCCCAATAATAAGTAGCCACTAGAGGTCCATGGACTATATCGAATAAAAAACAAGCTGTATTTGCTGATCTGATTGAATGCTTTCCTGACACGCACTACCTCTAAAAACGAAACTTGGCACGATTTTATAGCATAAGAACACACTTAAAACTATCACCAGGGAGGTTTTGTTTTTATTAAAATGAAGATAAAAATAAGCAAGCAGTTCAGTAGTAAACGGCCAAAGCTGTCAATTTACATCCGCAAACAACTTAAAAAAGTCTGCAAGTGCTGATTGTAAGGTTACGCGTCCCCAGAGGCGTTGCTAAATCTGATAACTATTGAGAGGTCTCGTAAGTCGCTCCCATAACATATTTTCAAACAAATTGTAACAGTGCCCAAGCAGTGGCGTATCGCGGACCAGTAAATCTATCCTAACAAACGTGCTTTGATGCAACATATCTACTCATGATAGTGAAAAGTTTAAAAAAGGTCGTATGTTATACAAAAAATAAAAATAGAAAGAGAATACCAAAAAATCGTCGACATAGTATTTTCAGTGAATAAAACAAATTTCATGATTCCATTGGATGGTGCCCTTGAAAATGCCATCACCTCCTTCTCCAAAGAGGCCTCGAGAGGCCTCTTTGAGTGGGAGGCCGAGGCCTCCCTCGCCCACGCCTACACTACACACGCTACACAACTGTGACCAAGACTCTAAATTGTTATGAGGCAGAAATAGGTGTGGTGATGTTGGCTACAGAAGCGAATCGCATCCAATATAGAATTAGTAATCTTTAATCGCCAAGTTATCAAACCAGTAAGAACATAAAGCATCTTTATATGTGGCAAGTTAAAATTAGTCTAATTTTTTTTTTATCTGACTGAAGTAGCAAACTAGCACGCAATCCACCTGATAGTAAGTGGTCACTGCCGCCTATGGACATCGGAAATCAACTTTATACAGAACATGGGTTCTATCTGAAGTCAATAACAGATGCGTTGCTAATCCTGAGGACTATGATGGTCGCCTAATATAAAAGTGTGCCGGCAATCAAAATTAACATAAATATAAATTTAAGAAAAACTTCTCTTTTCAGCTTATCAGAAATCATGGTACGAATTATAATAGGAGCGCTGCACGGTTTATTCTTATTTCTGGCAATACAATTTAGTTTGTCCGATGATGATGTTTGCGATCGAAGACCTCTGGGAACCAAGGCGGAACCTCTTCCATCTGATAGCAGATTCCAAATCGATATAGTGGGTATAACTGACAACAATATTAAGGAGTACATCCCATCGCGCCTATATACCGGTAAGGAGGAATGTTTTATCCATATTATTGCATGCCGTTTTCATGTAGGTACGTAGGGACGCTCAAGGATTCGTCCATGGACGTCACATACCGCTAGAACTTTTAAGGTATGCTGTAGTCCAGTTAGTTAAAACCCCACTATGCACCTCCAAATATGTCGAAACTTCTTATATGTCACATTCAGTGGTGGTGCAAGGCGTAGGCGGTGTGGGCCTCCTACGGCCTCGCGGTGCAAACGGCCTCGCGCCTCACAGACACAAAACCTCCCAAGACCTGGTGTTGGGGGCCAGAGGATCTAGATTTGGCGACCTTTTTTTTGGTCATCAAGCTGCAATTCGACTTTAATCAGAGGGCCTTGGGAATTATAGCTTACCCACATTATGTGTAAGTCTTGCGCCGACACTGGTCACATTTGTCTGTAGTCCCGACATTGTAAATACTTTGTTACCCTTATTTTGCTGGATCGAATTAGCTCTCCCATCCATATCCATGATATCTTGGTGTTCGACATGAAAATAATGCAGATGTCTGCGTGGACCTAAAGCGAGTAATTATTTATCCATAAATGTACGAATGTGTCATGGGCTTGTGTTGAAATTGACTACTACTAAACGTCTCGGAATATACACATTAAACGTTTTTTATTCATTTCAGTCCGGCTTTATTCTACCGATAACACATCTACGTTTATTGCCTTCACGATATCTGCTCGCGAAGACACAAAAAATAACACGAAAAACCCAAGAAAACCCATCTCGCTAGACCCCGGTCTGATACAACCGTCACCACATTCAGATACCATCCGCAGTCCCAATTGCAACAACTCTGTCATACAATCGGATATTACACCTAAAACATCGGTGGAGGTGAGTTCATAAGGTGATATGTATATTATAAGCCATGCAATGAAAGGTGATGTAAAAATTGAAGGCCAACCAAAAATCTGAGAGAATAAATAGTAGCTGACAAGTAGGTAGGGTACAAGTACAATCGGATCACAACGATAAGTATCAATTACATTTTTAATAAAGGTTACTAGAAATTAAAACGAATATTTCTCTTTGTTAAAAGTATAGAATAGTGTATTTAAAAAGGAAGAATGGCAGCGCGTGAATAACCATGAACTGAAGACATCTCTTGCATTGTTTGTATTGTTTCTTTTTTTACTTTCAGGCTCACTGGAAAGCTCCGCCGAAAGATAACAAATGTGTCACAATATATGCTGTACTGGCAGTAAAGCCCGACGTATGGTATGATTTAGTAGGGCCCCTTTCAAAACGAGTGTGTGAAGACACTCGGAAAGCTGAAGACATGCCGCCAGCTGAAAACGATAATTGTAACGTTTGTGAAGATGCGCGGTACATGGTTCGTATTTGTCGTTTTTATCTTATTTCTTATTAAAATTATAAATGCGAAAGATTGTGAGTGAAAACATCCAAAGAAAAATCCAAGGAAAAATCCCACATAACCCTGCGTCACTCCCACGGCGTTGGGTACATTTTGAAAGTTTCCTCTTCGAGAACAAAAAAAAACGTAAGGTCAGCCACAGACGCGTTGCTTCCCTAGGACTTGGAACGTCTCGGTTTGTCTCTATGGTATGTCTCTATTTATTTAAACATCTATCAGCTATCTTGACTCTTCGTACGTAGCTATCAAATGAATTATTTTTTATGTATGTTTTCTGTTACAGTTGACTTTTGAAGGTCTTTGGTCTTATAATATGCACCCGCTTATGTTCCCTGAAACTAAAGACTTGGCTCGATTCAGCGATGTGGTGGGCGCATCGCACAGCAAAAATTTTAGCTTGTTCAGTTTCGAATCCGAAGCTAGTCGGGGCTTGAAAATGTTAGCAGCACAGGGTAACACCACGGAACTCGAAATAGAAATACGTAATCAGGTAGGTTGAACGTTATTTCTGCCTTAGCCTCATCAATCGGATCTGGAAAGATCTTACTGAGCAGCTATTATTGCTCAGTGCTATGAATAAAAAGGATAGAAGCCTATAATAGTGACTTACCGTGGATTCATTTCATATTTATTCATCCATTTTCCGCGCATCCAGATTTTTTTGTAGGCGAAATAAAAAAGCGAACCCTACTTACTCCTGTCCCTCTGCAAACTTCATGAATATAAAATAAAAATGATTTTTATAAGATTTAAGTAGCAAACAAGCATGCAGCCCATCTAACAGTAAGTGGTCACTGCCGCCAATGGAGATCTGTAGTTAATTTCATATAGACCATGGGTTCTATCTGAAGTCAATCTCAGATGCGTTGCGAGGACTATGCTGGTCGCCTCATATGAAAGTGTGCCAGCAACCACTTCAACAACCCTTCCATCGAAACGCAAAAACTGCTTCACGCTAGAAATAGGTATGGCGTTGGTACTTTCCCGATCAAACTACACTGGTTCTACCACATATAAAAGGTCGCCAAATCTAAATATTCTGCCACCTCCAAGACGTGCCGCCCGGGGCGGTCCGTCCCAAACGTTACGCCACTGGCCGGTAGCCTTTCTTGTGATACCGTTATTTTTAAAATGGAGAGGGCTGATTAAGTCGCTGCACATAGACGTCGAGGCGGAGGTAATTCGCGTTCTCATCTGTTTAGAAGTCCCCAGTGGAAATTTCGAAGTTGAAAACAATCAGACAGGGGCCTGGTTGTTGACGTAAACAACTTCGAGGAGGCCTCAGCTAGTTGTGGTCACATTTTATCGTTCACAGTAAATAAAGCAACCTGCTTCGAGGAGAGCCTAAGTGTATCACGCAAGGGAAGAACCTAATATTAATTACATTATCCGACAGCTCGGCATATCTGTGCGCACGATATTTAAAGCAACCAGTCAGCCTAAACCAGACATGGTAACTAGGGCTATCTTCAGGACGAGTCGGGACTACCATCGAGTGTCTTTAGTCACGGCCATTCTGCCTTCTCCCGACTGGTTCCTGGGCGTATCCAATATGGAGTTGTGTGAGATCGGCACAAACAAATGGGTGTCCAATCTGACGTTCAATTTATATCCTTTGGACGCTGGGACGGACAGCGGCACGAGTTTTGAGGTGAGTGAAAATATTTATTTATTAAATAGCGCTTATTTATAGCATGCGACTTAGACTACCGTTCATGGACCACTCTCGCTCATGGACATCTTTTTTTTTTTATTTGACTGAAGTAGCAATCGAGCATGCAGTCCATCTCCTGGTAACTGGACACTGCCGCCCATGGACATCTGTAATCAACTCCATACAGAACATGGGTTCCATCTGAAGTCAATCACAGATGCGTTGCTACTCCTGAGGACTATGATGGTCGCCTCATGTGAAAGTGTGCCGGCAACCACACCCTTCTATCGAAACGCAAGAAATGCTTCACGCTAGAAATAAGTGTGGCGGTGGTACTTCCCCGGTCGAACTACACTGGTTCTACCACCTTGGATCTGTAGCGAGCCCCAAGTAGTAATGGAGTTAGGATTTCATTGACTCCTTCTGTTACGAGCCCCGAGAACTAATGGAGTTACATAGGGCAACCCCGGTCACAGATGCGTTGCCACTAAATTGGAACACTTGGTTACGTTGTCTCACGTTCGCCACTCTTCATCGGATCACAGCGGAATGCTTACGATTTTGGTTTAGAGGGAGGAGGGGTGCTAATAGGCTTTGATGACTAAAAGGTAAAAAAATATATACCTAAGTACGTAAAGTGTTGTTGAATACGTGAATAAAGCCTTAAAGTTCACAGAGGGACTTTCAGGCCTTTACTTATATTTTAACAAACTTTACTCCATTACTAATACCGTCCACCATCAACCCATGTAGATTACCAAAAGTACGCTTTATTAACACGGTTGGTGTTAACAGCGTATGGTGCGAATCTAGCAGTGCGTTGACGTAGTTTATTGCACCAGTTCTGTGGTAGGTATTCCTATAGATCATAATTTTCTCGATTTCACCAAAATAGCTTAGCTTCGTATTACTTACAGGCTCCTAATGAAGACACAATGCCGCCACGAACAATATCGCGAGCGATAATAAACAAAAATATACCCTTAGAACAGATGAAACCGTTTGCAAGACTGCTGTTTACTTTAATACGAACGTACATTACACCGAATTGCATCACCGAGCCACCAGTCACGGAAAGTGAGGATGAGGGTATTAAACTTCTTGTATTACGTACCAAAAACTAGCTGACACGCCAAACGTTTGCCATATAAAAATTTAAATAAATATTAAGGGTGGACAACTGTTATGAGGGGTATGAAAAATAGATGTTGGCCGATTCTCAGACCTACTCGTGTGCTCACAAAATTTCATGAGAATCGGTCAAGCCGTTTAGGAAGAGTACGGGAACGAACATTGTGACACTAGAATTTAAATTTAATATAATATATTATATTAGTTATCGAACCCTGAGACGGCTAAGAGGCGGCTACCTTCAAAGGGCCGTAAAATTTCAAAAATAGGATATTTTAAGCTTTTTTAATCTACCTAAAATAGCAAACGAGCATGCAGTCGATCTGATGTTAAGTGGTCACTACTACCCATGGACATCTGTAAGTAACTTCATATAGAACAGAGGGTTTAATCTGAAATCAATCACAGATGCGTTGCTTCTCCCGAGGACATAAATAGTTGCCTCATATAAAAGTGAGCTGACAACCACAAAAAATATCCAAAATTTAAGTACACTCGTGACGAAGTAGAATGACCTTTTTTGGGCAACTTTGGACTGATTTTGGAGATACAGAGAACAGATATGGCCCCAGTTGTAGGTAGATGCTGCCGGGATTGCGGACGAATGCTATCAGCGTACCCGCAGTCTCGGCACAGGGCGTACGGAGCCACAACGTGGGGTTTTAGCCAGTAGTCCGGCATATCCTCTCAGCTGCCCCCGCGCAGAGAGGAACCCATGACGGGTTTCCTCTTAGTAAAAAAAAGATGTCTTCCTTACTTCACGCTGAAGATTTGAACAAAGCAGCGCTTATCACTGTTGTTGTTAGCCAGAAATGGGTGTGGTGCTAGTGTCTTCAGAGTAGGGATGTACCGAATATTCTCATTCGCAAGAAATGTTTTGCGAATATTTTAATGCAGTCTTTTCCAAAAAAGGTCGTCGAATCTATACAAATTTAATTCGAACTGCAGTCTGGCTACCAAAGAAAATGTCGCCAAATTTGTATCCTACAGGACTCTACACCAAGAACTGAATAAAAACAACTTTCGCATTTGGAACTATGTTTATAACAATATGTTTAAATTGAAAATGAGTGGCAGTGTCTTTGTTCACAGATACAATTTCAGAGGAAAAAGGTGAAGATTCAAATGAACCCGAACCTACAACAGAACCACCGAAGTAAGTTAAATCTAATAAAAAATCTTCTTAGTAACGATACTAAATTATAAAGTCGGCTCTTACGGAGTTTTTTATAATATAAAGGGAGCATACGAACATACCCGAACATGGGGTATGTTCGTATCAGGTAGATTTATCCATGGGATTTATCATTGTTACTTGTCAACGTCACCCAAATACATCAGTAATCTGTCCCAGGTGAGATTTTAAACTTCTTGAGGTTGGCCATAGATACGTAAGGTACTATCTCTAACGACTAAGTTGGGACGTAGCGAACAATGACTCCTTTGTCATACACATCAAACTAGAATACCTACAGCAGCGCTTTACGCTGTTTTTAGGTAGAAGTAAGAATATAAGTGAGACGAAGGTTCCTTTTAGTTTTTTTCCGTCACTTTAAAAGAGATGTTTATTATATTCAGAAAGATATAATAAATCCACTGGACAATTAATAAAGTAAATCTCTTGCAATCATCCGAAAATAAACAATCGATGATTTGATCGTCTTCAAATTGTACCTTCCTATGTATTAATGTACCATATTTAATTAATAAATTGATATGACTAGTGAAACGCCAGCCCCTCCAAGCGGTACACGGGAATGTCCAATGACGAATTGGGAGGAATGGATGACGTGCGAAGGAATATGTATCAACAATGTAGTGGAAGGCTATCATACAAGGGTTCGATACCATCTCGTTGACAACGTACCTGTTAGGAAGTATGTGGAGAATGTAAGTAATCGACGCCGAGAAACAAGCAAAAAGTAGACATGTAATTTAAACAATTAAAATTATAGATTTTTTGGGTGATGGGAACACGTAGATCTGGCAACACCTGTTTGCAAATGTCTTACAATATTTTATCAGGTTTAAATCAGTCTTGTAGCATGGCAATTTTAAAAATATTGTGAAATAAATAAAATAATGACGGGGCTTTCTTGTAAAAATATTTTACGGCATTATATTATTTATTATAAATAAAGCTAATCCCAAATAGTAAGAGTAAGATTCACTAACTAGAGCACTAATCAGATGTGCGTTGCTGACAAAATCTACTCAATAAAGTAACAAACGACATTATTAAACTACTATAAGTATCAGCATAAATGCTATGTGTATTTCCCGATTTTTATTTATATTTAACTAGTTGACCCGGCGAACTTCGTTTCGCCTAAAAGTCATTATTCTAAAATTATTAGTGTTCTCTACTACATTATGCTTGTATTATACATAAAAACCTTCCACTTGAATCACTCTATCTATAAAAACTGAATTAAAATCCGTAGTGTAGTTTTAAAGATCTAAGCATACTAACGGACAGATAGCGCGAAGCGACTTTGTTTTAAACTATGTAGTTTAAACATAATCAAGACAATGTTTTGTTTTTTTTTAAGGGACCAACGTACAATTTGAAAGATGCATCTCAATATTGTATACAAAACTATCCGGACACTGAGACAGAAGAATGTACAGAAAACAAAAATTGCGACGAAGAAGAAAGTACGTCATATTTTTATAAATAACTTGAATTTGATTTAATTTATTTTGTTGTTGAATAGTTTCATCATATTCTATTATATCTATATACTCTATTATATCTATATAAAACTATAATTAAGTAATATGAAAATTATTATTTTATTACAGTTAATGCTCAAAGGAGAGTATGGCGACCTGTATCACCCGGTAGCGGTTGGAGCAGAAAATAATTAATGTACCTAATAATAAACTAAATGGGCAGACACAGTCTGCAAGAGCAAACTTACTTTTTGAACATACTTCTTGTTTTATTTACCTACTACTATTGATAACTTATACTTATCGAGGGTAATTGATGAGGCTCGAGATGACCCAGTGCGGTGTGCTCCTTCGCGTACATCCTGGCACACGCTACACCACTGCTATTCAGGGTTACGAACTCTCAAAAATGTATCCCCCTAAAGCCTCCATAAAAACCCCTAAAACCTCCTAAAATTGGAATTCCTGGCGACCTCCCGTACATCTGAATCAGGTCGTAGGTTTCCCCAACGACAAAAAAAGGTCATCGTGTGTAGTGCACCTATTTTTTGTTTTTGTTCTTGCTTCGTTCTTCGTCGTAGTAAAGGCTTACTTGGTGGAAGATATCGACCTCCGGTCTGAAACCCCCGGGCATGATCATGAAGCCTGGCGGGATAATTCCCTTTAAAAACACATTAAAGTACACCTAAAATTACCCCTAAAAATAGAACACCCTAAAAAACCCCACCCAAATTTTTTCCTCTAAATTTGGGGGAAAAACCCCCAAATTGGCAACGCTGCTGATAATAAAGCGGCGTTTGGTCATATGTTATTAATTGCCTAAAGTTATTATTGCCACATATAAAATAACTTAATTTTAAATTTGAAAAATCTGGGATGACATTAAAATATCCAGACCTGGATTTTTACAAAGTAGATATGAAGTTATTATAAAAACAAAATTTTATATATCATGGCTGTATCATTGAATACTTTTACCTTTAACACATTTAAAGGAATAAAAAGTTTGGTTTTCTTACGTCATCACGTGCGACATTTTGTGAAATAAATTTTCTATCAGGTTTATCGGAATCGAAAAAGATTAAAATTTTCAATAAATTTGGTTTATTATTATGCTTACAAAGCAGCCAATTTCTAAGCTAAAGCGTTATCTCGGTATAACGGCTGCCGCTGTGTTCGTAGCGGAAGGGTTAGGCGTTGCTATTACCTACGGACTGTGGTACAAATTGAACACCGAAAGAGGTATGAATGAATTGGATATTTATTTTGCAGTAAAAAACTTAAACAGGAAGGTCGATGACATTTAGATGTGTTGAAAATGAAATAACTGTAATGTATTTTGGCCCCAAATTCGTAATTACATATTAAAAATAGATGAGTAAATTGTCTCATTATTACAAAAAAATATGAATAATGTAGACGGAATCGAGAACAAAAGCCTCTGAAATATTATTCGGTATTAAAAGTGATCGATTCTAATCCAAATATATCAGAATTTTATCAGTGCTCTGAATACAACATGTACTGACTAACGTGTTAAAAAGGTAACTAATTAGTTATTCTACTTAAATCATGGTGTTACATTTCCAAAGTCTTTGTTGTCACTTAAATACATTGTTAATTGATTTTGAAATAATGCTTTTGTTCAGGATTCATAGAACTTAATAGATGGGTCTTAATCAAGTGTCATACCTTCTGTTGAATCAGGAAGGTAATATGATCTGAAACTCAACCATCAGGTATCTTAATAAAAAGCCTTAGTATGAATATATTGTTTCTTCAGTCTATAAAAAACACACTTTCTACACTCATAGCCCCACAGTAGGGTTATCTCCTGTCTCAAGATACCATGGACACACACAAGACGAATACAGACACATAACACAGACCCAGAACAAGATTCTAAACTCATCATTCAGGACCCATTGCGTCTCAGACCGGTTTGGTAATTGCTCCGTCACATGGGTTGTCACATCTATGTTTGCATTTTTGCTCTTCATTCTAAAGTATATTGCAAGTTATGTCCGACATCAAGATCACAAGCGTGCAATGTCAAGATCATAGCGCGAGCTATGTATATTTCTTTTTGTTGATCACGAGGCAGAAAAGTTCAGCAACACTTAATCCCCGTCCATTCCTGGATGTTCCTTAAACACGACTTTTTTGGGCGACCAGGTGTTTTATTTCTAGCAATCTTTCCTATCATTATATGTTGCAAGAGTTTGTATCTATGGTGCCTTAGCATGTGACCTACATAAGCAACTTTAGGGTAACTGTTGGGTGAAAGAAATCATACAGACATGATATCAACACACTAAAATTAAATATTGAATTTGTTGTACCCTTTGTGGTTTGTAAATACAGAATCTTATACAATATCTTATAACAGCAGTTTTTATGTTCTTTAATCTGATTTGAAGTGAAGGTATGAAAGTGACAAAGAGATTCTAAGTTAGTCTTTAGATGTAGCAATGTACCTGTGGCAGATTTTAGAAAGAACTCTTGTACTGTTCAGGGCAGATTACAGGCCATGGCATGCAGTAGCCACCCTCCTCAATATTTACAATCCATGTTTATACATATTAGTTATTGTTTATTTTTTTTTAAAATGAAACTTTGCACCATAACCAAACAATTATAAGATTCAAGTATATTTTTTGGTTTTTTATTTGATTGAAGCAGCAAACGAGCATGCAGTCATAATCAACTTCATACAGAACATGGGTTCTATCTGAAGTCAATCACAGATTTGTTATCACTCCTGAGGGCTATGATGGTCCTCTGGAGGAGCAACTAATGTAATAAACTATATAAAAGAAACGTTAACTAACGTTCTGTAAAATAAATCACTTACTTTATAATTTATAGACATTCTTATAAACATATTTTAATAACTTACGTTTTTATTTCAGATTTCCGTCTTCACATGAAAAAGAACTACAACTGGGTGTTGGAATCATACTATTCAGTCGGTGAATACTTAGGCAACCAGAATACCCGTGAGCTCGATCAGAAAGTGTGGACTAACGAAGGCAAGATCTAAATCTCGGTGAGATGAACATTGCTGTTAGGGCCACATTCTGGGTGGTTTCCTTTGGGGCCCTCGGCTACGGCCTGTTTAAGGTTGTCAAACCTGATGATGAACTACTCAAACAGGTCATTACTTGATTATTTTTTGTGTTGTGTGGTCACTGATCTACTGTCTTTCTAACTACCCTTTTTATGTTAAGTCCTAACTAAAAATTTTGAGTGTTAACATTTATTTGATATGACTATAGGTCTTGATTAACAGATAAAATTACTGTGACATAAAATGTAATGTACCTATATATTATTTTTTAGAGACAGCTAATTTATACTCTGTATATTGCAATGTTATTTGAACTGAACATTCCCTTATTAGAAACAAAGTAAAATACTTATCCACAGGGATACATATAGATGTATTCTTCTTTTGTTTTTTTTCATGTCTGATTGAAGTAGCAAACATGCAGTCCACCTGATTGTAACTGTCTCTGCCGCCCATGGAGGTCTGTAAGTAACTTCAAATAGAACATTGCTTCTATCTGAAGTCAGTCACAGATGCGTTGCTACTCCTGAGTACTATTATGGTTGTCCCATATAAAAGTGTGCTAGCAACCACTTCTTCCCTCGAAACACAAGAAATGCTTTACGCTTGGAATAGATGTGGCGGTGGTATTTCCCTGGTCAAGTTACACTGGTTCTACCACCTGTAAATATAAATGTTTTTGCTAAAATATATCAAGCATGTTCACATCAAATAACAATGTAATGGAAAAGTAAATGCAATTCATTTATGTAGAAACCACATAAAAAAACCTACCTAATATTTTTTGGTTCATTGCATTTTACTGTATTAAATACTGCTTTTTTATGTTATTTCTGTTTTTTTTATACATTACCAAAATAAATATATATTAACATATTGGTACGTATGCATGTCAAAATATTATAAAACCCCTTTTTATATTATTTTATGTGCACATTTTTTATTTATAACATGTACAGTGAATCAGTGTCCAACACACAATCATTGACTCAGTCATACAAATAAATTCATCATGTTTGATTCTTATTATAATAATTGGTTTAAAGTACTATCTAATGTAATACATATACAGCTTATTTACACATTCGTGCTAATGACCCTCTTCGCCGTTCGCCGAATGTTTTGTTTGGCACAAATTGTAATGTGGGTTCTTGGAACTCGAGACCGATGTTCAATTTTACTTAGCGAAAAAAAAAAACTAAATTGACGATGTCAAAACCAATCAATCGATCAGTAATAAGTACATAACTTATATTAAGTTTTAATTGATATACTAGGTAAATGAACGTTAAGCGAAAGTTATTTATCATTTTTCTCCAACCATTGTAAAATGGCAGCTATTTGTTAATTGTGAAAATTTATATATTGTAGAAGTATTTTATAATATCCATACAAAAAATATAAATGTTTTGTCGAAAAAATTGAACATACTTCACGAAGCTCTCGAACTCACGAATGACCGAATACCCTGTATTACATTTTGACCTAAATTCCACGCATTCCAAAGGTTTTTCTCAGTATTCAATAATAAAGCTTTGTGTTTTTCAGTATGATCAAAAATCCAAATACACGGACGCTCGAAGGGTATCGCAAGACACAGTAAATGCATTAAAGGAAGCCGCCAACCCCGCAAGTGAAGTAAGCAAGAAAGTCGACGAATTATTGAAAAAATGAGTGACAAACACACCGTATTAGAGAGACTGAGTAGGCGGGATGCACAGCGATTAGAGAAACTACAAAAAGCGCACAAGGCAAGAGAAGAAGTCGACGCTTCAGACGAAAACGAAGATTACTTCTCCGGTGCATTCAAAGTTAGATCCGAATATGTAGAACAGTTATTGGCCGAAGTTCCGACTTTAGATACAAAGGTTTTGCCATCACATTTCGACAACATAAAGCGCGAAGTGAACGAGTTACAAAAATACGTGGTCACGTCGTCTTTCTTCCTCAAGGAGTTTAATATGCGAAAGTATTTGGGTATAGTGCAAAATTTACAAACGAAATGCTATGAGTTAGAAGATAGATATGTTCCGCGAAAGAAGTTTGGTTTCACCAGGAAAAAGTTACCAAAATCACCCAGTCAGAAACAGAATTCGGTGGACGAAAACGACAGCGCGGGGAAAATTGATAGTAATAAATGGGACGAAAAGCTGTTTGGGTTCGATTCGAAAGAGAACATGGTACTGTCGCTCGATAATGATGATTTATATCAAAGGGATGTAGCGTTACGGAACTTGAAGAACTGTACTGTAGGACTTAGAGGCGTAATGGGCACCTTACATTTGACGAACCTAGACAACTGCGTCATACTCACCGGGCCAGTGACGTCATCTGTTTTTGTAGAAAAGTGTACGAATTGTAAAATTGTGACTGCCTGCCAGCAACTCAGAATGCACACTTCAGTCAAATGCGATATATACTTACACGTGACCAGTAAAGGAATAGTGGAAGACTGTTCAGAGATTCGCACCGCACCGTATAATTTGCACTACGACGATTTAGAGAAGCATTTCAATATGTCAACATTAGTTAGAAATAGTAACAATTGGGATAGGTTAGATGATTTCAATTGGTTGGCGCCTGATATACCTTCGCCTAATTGGTCAGTCCTGGACTCCTCACAGCGTGTGTACGATTGGCATGACTGGTGGTCCAAAGTCCCTTCATAGTCAAAAATTCATTATTTGTTTATAACGAAGATGATTTAGATCGATAAGTAATTTATTAATCTGAGATGATAATATTAACCTGAGAGTCACGAAAGATTATTTTCAAGCGTCAATCTTTTTGTCTTACATGCTTTGGCAATAAGCGTTAGAAACTAATGTATATGTCTAAACCTATAATGACAAAAAGATTCGCTGCACTTGTAGTGAAATATATACCTATTCTCTTACCGCTGATGCTTCAAGGGAATAATTCGTGGTCGAACGGTAATACATTATATCGCACGTTTATTCATAAAAAGAAACTTCTTAAAATTTTTGATTTGCGACTTTATCACCTAGTTAGTTTGCTTTATGGTATAAACTCGCTAAACATAAATTTTGAGTTTTTTTTATGAATAAAGGTGCGATATATCGAGAAATAATGCTGAATTTTGTAGAGAGGCGAACTGGTTTATCATTTGAATCGGCTTCGTTATAAACTAAACCAATTTGTTTCAAGCATCGATATTCCAGTGCAGCATTTTATAGTTTCTGCCCAATCTCTTATGTCTTACTGGGAATAGAAAACTATATATTTTATTTCTATAAAAAAATGTTTCCCAGTGAAATTTTAAATATGGAAATTAAAATTAAATTAGCAAACTGCATTACTCAGTCTTTAGTAGCCATAATGAATTAACCATGATGTAAGATACTCTAATATGTAACCTGCAACTAATTTCATATATCTGTTACATTGTCAAAAATTATCCTAGCCCTATTGAACATAAATATGTCATATAAATTTCAGTTTTCAGACATGTTTTTAAAACCAAGAACCATGCAGATGTAATGGGACTTAAAAATAGTCACATAACAAAATAATATAGAAATTACTTTTCTCCATTATTTACTTATTTGATCATGTTTGGAACGTGCACCATCAACTCGCCTAAAAACCCGACGTTTTTGTAATAATACTATCCTATATAATATAAAATCCTTCGTTTTATAAGTGGATTTTGTAGATAGTACATCTTAGAAATCAAGCAATGTATAGGAACTCAAGTTAGATATTTCTTACAAGCGTTTGTAATCAGAGATATTCACTCTTAAAATTGTAACTGCTTGATTTAACACGATAGCATTTATTAAATTGAATAATTTATGAATAAAACAATTATTACCAATTAAGTCTTATTTATTTGTTCCTTCTATGCTTTACGGTGGGCTTCTTTGCCTTGCTTAGTTTTGATGACAGGAAAGCGGGAGTTAAATGGTAATTACTAGAGCAATAGTTATTTTTTTACACATAGCGACGACGGATGGCAGGAAGTAATTTCATGATTAACACCGTCTAGTTTTGTCCGTGATTCCAAATATTGATTCTCGTAGTGTGATGGTGACTATAAGTCGAATTTGTAATTATCGCCTATCCCATTTTTTATGTTTTTGGGGGGGGGGGGAACCTTCAAAAGGTAACCGACGCCGTGGGAGCGACGCAGGGTTATGTGGGATTTTTACCGCACTAAAACCCCCCTGGTGGCCGTCCTGGGCGCTATAAAGAGGACTCCGGGATCTCGAAACGACAGCAATCGGTATCCGCTAAGCGCGTTGCCTCAGCTACTCCCAGTTGGGCGGCTGGGCCCACCGTTCCGTCTAGTCGTCCTTCCCGGGATCGCCTGACCGAACGGTTCGAGCTCCCACTCTAGCCTAGCTTGCTAGTGAACGCTACCATGACTGTATAGGTCATCATGTCTATAAGTGGATTACAATTTTTATGTAAGCAAGAGGGGAGAGCTATGAGCAAGTTTGCCGCTAAGGGGGCGGGAGGTAAATAATCGTGATAAATCTACTTTTGTTATACTTAAACGGCCCCCTAGGCCATGGAGGGAGGTGTTATAATAAAACAATTTTAACAATAAATATGAATTTATTTCTACATTGAAAATATATAAAATGGTCAAAATGTCGAAACATCACAGTGTCTATCTATATTATTATTAAATAATACTATAAACTATAGGCCAAGTTAAGCAAAAATAATTGTATGTAATTAAAAATTAGTAACAGAAAATTTGTGAACACAAGTATCTTATTATAAGTATTGGAATTTATTGATATACTTACATTATTAGAAAAAAACGTGGACAATATTTCAAAAGACGCAAATTAGCAACAAACTGTGCAGTTCTTATTCCTTACAAATATTTCTAATCTAGTACTTAAATATTTTGTAATACAGGTATGAATGTTGTTTTTCGAAATTTCGTCTATAAAAAGCAATGTGTTTACATCTACATGCATTACAAATCTATGCAAGATATTCATAAGTATTTTAAACATTGGTTCCCAATCTTTTTCACCACATCGTATCTTTATTCGTAAAGAGAAATAATTCAAAATGTACGTTTTGCGAGTTTATAACCTAGTTCGATCGCTATATGGTATAAACTCGCAACACGTAAATTTTGAGTTATTTCTTTTTATGAATAAAGATGCGAGTCATATTAAGTTTACTTCTTGCTACAAAATTCGTGATTAGATAATACATACATATCGTTGCTGGAAATGTAAAAATATTACGGCGCCAAATGTTTCATAAAAAAAAAATAACGTAAAACCTTTGTGTACGTGACACCTCTCTGTCTTTGTATTTTTCTAGTAACGATATTAAGTTATTATCCGCTACAACGACAATAAAATGAATTAATCGAAAATAATTTCTGAGGCCTACAAACCAAAAAGTGGGAACCATGTAGGACAAATGTGCAGTAAAAACTATAATTACAATATAAATCTTAGTTACATAATAGACATAATTGATTATATTTATTTGTATAATGGCGAAAGAAATATGATCTATTGTTTAGCGGTTTTTTATCCAATGCATTTCATTTTGAGCCATGTACCATACCATACACTTATTATTTTAAATATCTAAAGTGTGACCTATCACTGAGAAAAGGAATTAAAACTAAAATCTCAATAAAATAAATGCAGATATAATCATAATTTTGCAAGTATAATAGTTTGGGACAAAAAAAACGGAAATAATTTAACTTGCATGAATATGCTGGGCTAATTTTGTCGATCGAAAAACGTTACATACCTACTTTCTTTTGTGTATGTATTTGAACTTGGCTTGGACAATGCTGATCCCATTTTATTTACCAGTTCTTACATTACTTTAAATAATATACTCCCACATTTTTTTTGTTTTTGGAAAATAATTGAATAAATGTGTCTGAGCAGGAGCGTAATTCCTTATTTCTTTCCTCAATAGAAATAACCAATCAATTTTGGATTTGAATATAAGTAACAATAAGAAATTGAGTTACATAACAAACTGATATCTTTCCAAATGTATTAAACACATTTGATATAGATAAGTATAGGAAATATCGTCTTTTTTCAATCTTTATACCGCCTTTAGCAGTATTATCTACTCTGTACCTACTACTTATTGTTATACGAATTATAGTTGATATGTATAAAATGGCGAAAGTGAATGAAATCGTACTAAAAAACCCTCAAAAACATTACCCTCCTTACGCAATCGGATAATAAATGCAATTTATTGTGTAAATTAATGTTAAAAGTTGCCGAGAGAGCTTTTAAAACTTGAGCATTTTTCCACACCGTGTACTGCAGAAGGTATTTTTATAATATTCGTCTATCAAAAATCATTAGGTAGACACGCATAGGATTACTGGGGCCGCTTACCTTTATCGATTACATAAAAAAAAAACATACCTCATTCATTCCTCATTCCATTAGACATATAGGTACAACATTTTGGAGATATTAGGGGGTAAGTGTATATTAATAATTGTAGAAAAGGAACAGATAATCAGCCACCTCCAATTTATAAATGTTATAAGAGATTCTTAAAAAATACATGAATAATCATATATCTACTGAGTTAAGTACAAACTATGAAAAACAAATGAAATTCCTAATTCGAAAAACAGATTGACATTATCAAATGTTGCCAGCCTATGTGTTGTTTAATGTTGCCAATCGACTAGAATAGATTATAAAACGCTACATACCGATGGCGTAATTAATACAGAATAAAATACAATCTTGAAATCATACGATATAATAGATTGCAACGACCAAAAATATTGTTTATCGAATTAAAAATCGGACTATGTAATTTTCTAAATGAATATATCTTAATACATGGTTTCATATATATATAAGCTATTTATAGCAGGTTAAAATATTACCGATGTATAAATAAAATAAAGAAGTGTCTGGTAAGTCATACTTTAAATAATGGATTTTGTTTTCACTAGCCTATTGTAAGAAAGATTATAAATGACAGTAGTTTTATATAAAAATGCTAATAGGCAGTGTAATATAAAATGTAGGAGAATATTTATGACATTTTTGTGACCTAATAATTAATATTTATAAACTTAAGAATTAAGTATAGGAAAATAAGACAACACGCGATAGTTTTTCATATGTTCAACCAAAACTAAATTAAAAAAATAATTTCAATGAAGTTCTTACACTAAAACTCTAGTTATAGTCATATAATCGAAGTAATTGCATAATAAAGCAAATAATTATTCCATATTCTGCGTGTAAATAACCGTTGCAAGTTAAGCTAATTTGAAAATATAATTATTTATTATGAATAAAAATGAAAAATAAAACTGACTGATTTTGAATAGCTTATTTGAAAAAAATGTTAGTAAAATAATTGTGTGGTTTCATAAGGCTACAATAGGATCGCATAAATACTTATTAGAAGCACGAAGATTTTTATCATATTATTTTACTCATAATGTAAGCAATATACAATCATGCATTCCATAAAAGATTAGGTGTTTATTATCAATAATGGGCATATGTACTAACAAAAATATAGTATGATTAATGGATCTCCAGCCATTATCTTTCATATTAATCACCGAAGTGTATCAAATTTTAATGTTAATGGAATACTGTTTGCTACTTTATCTAGTTGGAATCTACTATCATGAGTAACGATAATACATTAAAAGATACACTGATAAAATTAATAGCTTATATGTAAACAGTATACCACTACGGAAATATTAAACATCCAATTTTGTATATTATCGGTCCTAGTCGACTCATCGGGCTTGTAATAGTAGTTTAATATATATTATGAGTTGTTACAACATATTTTTGTATTTTTTTTCATTATTGTCCAAGTCGATAATGTACTACTTTAGTACTCATTTGACCTCAAGAAATTAAGAAAAATATACAAGGACAAAAGATGGTTGAAGTCGCTCTGGAAGTTAAAGTCAGGCGATTAATTTTTAGGACGAATTAATCGCCTAATTTATGCTTTAAACATTTTTTAAAGCTCATTGTCCGTATTTGATGTTTAATCATTATTTATGCGTGCTTATTTCAAGTGGTATAGCTATGGTTTTTGAAGAGTGCGATGACAAAATCTACATCTAAAACCCACCCTATAAAAGTTTAGAGAATAGGACGTTAGGCACTTATTAGTTCGAGAGACAGCTGTTGAAAGCGGAAAGGTGGCGCTAGTGTTGTCTTGCCAATAAGCGAGTCTACGAATCGAATTCCTATGACGATAATGTTATGTGACGTTACTAATGATAATTAGACGTAATTTCCACACGTGACATGATTTTAAAACAATCGCCTCAAGAGACAATGTCAAGGTCGATTCGAACAGATAACCTTTGGGAAATCGATTAAAAATCTAAATTTGCAAGCAAATTGTATTAATGTGTGCGTGTTTGGTATCTTAATATTTTTACTATTCTCTACATTCACGTGAATTTAATGTCTAATTCATTAATTGCTTCCTAAGTTTAAATATTAATTTTTACACTTTTTTATAATAGTCAATTTAAAATAGAGCGGCCCGACAGATATTTGTATGGCGATGCAAATATATTAATGTTTACATTATAATATCAATATGTCGCATAAAGCTAATGTAAATTGGAACCAATAAGATGTCATAGTCAGTAAACAGCAAAGCTGTCGGACCGACCTAATGTGAACGGACCTTTGCACTGTCTTAAATTTCTAGTATACCAAATAAGTACATTCACCTCTAACATGAAAATCTATTTATAAAAAATACGTTTAAAATAGAATGTCTTTTATTTTATCTTTTGTCCGCAGCTGAACAGTTGAACCAAGTTGGTAATTTTACCTAATGATAGAGAACTTCTAACAATAAGTGTCTTTGCTTTTAACCCTAAAGTAAGTTGTATTTTTAAATTTCTTAAGTGTGATACAAATTTATTTCGGAAAAAAATATGCCATATTGTGCACAAATATGCCAATACATGGGCGAACTTACACGACGCCACGAATACTTTTCAATTAAACCAATAAAGTATAAATTATTATTATGGGATATTTATCGAGAAGACCTTTTCCTTGTATAATATTCGTATCTATCTGATAAAGCTAATTAAGTAAGCATTTATTATCGCTTCCGAAAAAGATATACATATATACAAACGAATAATCGATTTAAATAATAATTTTCCAAGGCAAGTAATTATTTTATGTTATATATAGGAAATAAAATTAAATCATGCCTTCGATAATATATACACGACACTCTAAATTAACACATAATCTCAAAATATGTAAATGAAAATTTTTTATACATAGAAAATAAAAAAATATATTTATAAATAGTATAAAAGACAAAAAAAATAACCATCACACAATGTCCTCATCTCATATTCTATTTGCATCCAAATTATACTCATACAAACAATTTACTGATTAGTAAATTCTTATACATTTATTGCCCAATCGAATTTAGTTTTATCTATAATCTAAGTCGAGTGGTTCTTAACCTTTCTATTGCTACATTTTCAGAACATGTGAAACCAGATATACACATATGTTAATTTATACGCTTCTTAATGACAAATAATAGACAGTTTTTTTACTGAGGAATAATTTTCATCAGTTATTTAACATAGAATATTTTTAATTTACACGTGTAATATATCATTAGGAGATATATAGCCTTTATAGTTTTGTCTCAATCTACTAAACGATTGTAAATGTAATAACTGGCCTAATTTTCTTTAATACATATGAAAGTTACTTAACTTTCTGTGTACAACAAAGTATTATTTATTTTTAAGATCTTCAAAGTGTACATTGCTTGAAACAAATGTTGCCTGAGAGATAAAAACGCTCACCAATACCTAATTGATATTTTGATACCATGGAATATAATAAGTATTTATCTAATATATAAAATTTTCCTGTCAGTTTTTGTTGCCATATTCCTCCGAAACGGCTTGACCGATTTTGATGAAATTTTTTGTGCTTATCCGGTATCTATGAGAATCGGCCAACATCTATTTTTCATACCACTTAAGGGTTGTCCACCCTTATTTTTTTTATATGGCAAAACAACGTTTGTCGGGTCAGCTAGTTATAATAAATATTTATTATATTCCATATTCCAAAATATCAATTAGTATCGATCTAAAAAATCCTAAACATCGTAATCCACACATACCTATGTATGTAATTTTGTTGCTCCACTATCATAGAACTTTTCTATAACAGCGGAGCAATGAAAGTGTGCCATTGAATGCAGTTTTTTCTAGTAAAGCGTTGAAATTAACACATTATATTATTTAAGAGAACCCTTAAACATTTTAAATCCGTAGTCTTTCAGCTTTTTTGGACATTTTCCGTGATACAGCGTGTACATTTTTACGATATAACCATTATATTTTTCTGTAATATTATCTAATTCAACCGATCCACATTGCGGAGTAGTCCTGACTTCCCGTTGAGACAAAAAGGCAAACATGTTCACATGGACATTTCCGTTAAGATTTAAGTAACAAGTACTTTCAGGCTAAGAACCACCGACGCCATGTCTCACCAGTTGGGCTTCTTGTGTGTGATGGTCCACTGCTGGTACGTGTTGTGGGGGTCGCAGGGCGCGAGGCCCAGGGTTCGGGAGTGTGGTTGCAAGGTCAGACAGTGGCTGTGGAGACGATGGATCAGCTGGTTGTGCTCTTCGTCGTATCTGGAATTTGATAGTGGATTTAGAGGTCAACGGCTTTTAAGGTAGAACAATGGTGCGACCGGGGGGTACCACCGCCACACCTATTTCTAGCGAAAAGCAGTTCTTGCGTTTCGGTGGAAGGGTGTGGTTGCCGACAATTTTATTTGAGGCGACCATTATAGTCCTCGGAAGTAGCAACACATCTGTGATTGACTTCAGATTGAACCCTTGTTCTGTATGAAGTTATTTACTGATGTTCATGAGCAGCATTGACCACTTACCATCAGGTGGACTGCATGCTCGTTTGCTACTTCAAAATTATAAATTATAAAAAAGGACACAATAATTATGTACAGGGTCTTTTGGCAATCATCGCGCCTGAAGTGTATTTTGGTGACCACAGTAGATGTTAATGTTATAGGAAGACACTGGTGCCCATTTCCTAGATAATGTCCCTTAGCCGCCTTCTGCGACTTCCACCGAAAGTTGGAGTGCAATGAAATTTAACATTCCCTGAGTTCTACCTGAGGGGGTCTCTGCATACATTCAAGTTTGATTTGAAATGATTTATTAATTGTCAGTAGTCCGTCAGTCTTTATCCAAAATCCGAAGATTTAGACTTTACTACCGATTACTTACAGTTAGATTGAGGGCAGACTCCTACAATAATATTTGTGTCACATTCATTAATGTTGAAGTAGCAAATAAACATACAGTCCAACTGATGGTGAGCAGAGCCTTTTACCTTTACCTTTTTTTGTTTTCGAGGGGGAAACTCTCAAAAGGTAGCCGACGCCGTGGGAGCAACGCCGGGTTACATGGGATTTTTACCTCACTAAAACCCCCCCGGTGGCCTTCCTCAGCGTTCCATGGAGTACTCCGGAATCTCCAACGAAACGCAACCGGAGTCCTCCGAGCGCGATGCCCCATTCGGGCTCTTCCCAGTGAGTATTTATGGTCCTCCTGGTGTTTACGACGGCGTGTGGCCACGCATGTCGTCGTCTTACCCGGGGTCGCTTGGCTATACGATTCGAGTTCCCACTCTAGCCGCCCGATATTCTAATCCCGGTACTACAGGGCCGGATGTAGTTACACCTTACGCCTCCTATAACATAGACTCACCTCCAAGGTCCGTCGACAGTGCCCAACCTGCAGATAGCCTGCTTGATGCTATCCGTGTCACCTTCGACACAGCGCTCCCCCACACCCAACTGTCCCGCTTCGTTCAGCCTGAACAGCTGATTGTTCCCCGCTCCATGGCAGGTTGATGTACCTGGAACGAAGAGTTGATAGAACAAAACAAGGTAGGTACTGATTTGTAGTTTTGTTGTGGCGGAGCGGTTACCATACCGGTCTGACGCGCAATGGGTCCCAGGTTCGATTCCCGGCCAGACAGGTATCTGAATGATGAGTTTAGATTCGTGTTCTGGGTGTTTGTATAATCGTCTTGTGTGTGTCCATGGTGCCCACGACACAGGAGAAAATCCTAGTGTGGGGCTATGAGTGTAGAAAGCGTGTGTGCGTGTGTGTATTCGTGTTGGGTGATACCCACAACACAGTAGAAAATCTTAATGGGGCTATGAGTGTAGAAAACGTGTTTTAAAAAGCGTGTTTTTTTATATATTCACATTCGCAACGATTGTGCAAATGTTTTGCGAAAATGCAATCACAAAAAAAGGTCGACTAGTTGAAATATGTAGGGTAAATGCAATGATGCCTGATTAATAGTGCGTGCATACTTCGACATTTTTATATTATTTAGTTTTGTGGGAAAAGGATTACCGGATGGTTTACTAAGTTTCCTACCAATAGAGGATTTATAAGCGATTCTTCGCTTTAGTCGTAATTTAAAATTGTAAATAAAATCAAAATTTTATGATAACATATAAATAAATCAGAGCGGTAAGCTTAGACATGTCGTGCATGCCTAATTTCAATTTTATTTACACACTGTTCAGTTATTATTCCATTTATCGCATAAAAAGCATATTACGCTGTTTCGATAGTCAGCGCAGAATCTAAGTACGAATTTTTTTTAATGTAAGATTGAAATAGCAAACGAGCAAGCGTCTGATAAGTAATCATTGCCGCTCATGGACAACTGTAAGCAACTTCATATCGCATCGCATCAACCCATTATTGGCCCACTGCTGGGCACGGGTCTTCTCCCAGAATGAGAGAGTTTAGGCCATAGTCCACCGCGCTGGCCAAGTGCGAATTGGTGGACTTCACACACCTCCGAGAACTTTTTTTTTTTTTTTAAGAACTCTCGGGTGTATAGGTTTCCTCACGATGTTTTCCTTCACCGAAAAGCAGTGATAATTAATTTCTAATACGCACATAAATCATTGGTGCGTGCCTGGGTTTGAACCTCGGACCTCCCGATCGAGAGGGCAAGTTTCAACCATTAGGCTATCACTGCTCTTAACTAAGTTCCAACTTCATATAGTCAGTAACAAATACGTCGCTACTGCTGAGGGCTAAGATGGTCTCATAAGAGCCAGCAACCCAGGGTTGCCAGACGTCCCGATTGTTTAGCCAAAGTTAAATGTCCCGCGCGGGACAGGCTCGGTCCTACTTTTCGGGAAGGACCTGGACTTCTGGCAAAAAAGGTCCCCAATTGCAAATACTGAAGGTGGTAGAATCAGTGCCGTACGACCGGGGAGATACCACCGACGCACCTATTTCTAGCGTGAAGCATTTCTTGCGTTTCGATGGAAGGGTGTGGTTGCCGGCACACTTTTATATGAGGCGACCATCATGGTCCTCGGGAGTAGCAACGCATCTGCGACTTCAGATAGAACCCATGTTCTGTATGAAGTTGATTCCGAAATCTGATCGGTAGTTTTTGCGTGAAAGCGTAACAATACATTCACATTTATAACATTAGAAGTGATTAGAGAGTAGTGGATACTTACCAATATAAGCGGGAGCGGCTTTACCCATCGTGTCCAAACAGACTCCGCTTGCTTTATTCTTCACCATGCCCCAGTGCACGTTCTTCGGCAGCTTCGGGAACTTATCATACACGTCGTAAGCCACGTTGTCCATGAACCAGCCGAAATCCTTGCACTTCAATTTCTCTTTCAACGCTATCTGTTCGCTTATATCTCCCATGTCCAAGAAACGGGCCATCGGTTCTCTCGTATAGAAATATTCTTTATGCTCCTCATCGAACCAGGTTTCAATAACCCTCTTGTAATTTATCGTAATTAAAGACCCTTTTCTATTCTTTGCTAGCGACCCAAAGGAGTAGGGCATGAAAGCCCTGTACACATGTCCCACTCTCGAACAAGGAACCCATTCGATACTGCCACCACACTGCCAGATCTTGAAACTAAGTTCAAAGTTTTCTCCTCCCCAAACTAACAGACCGGGATCGTACGCCCCGATCTCCAGGAAGTAACGTCTGTTTATAGCAAACAGTCCTCCAGCGTGCGTAGGACTTTTGTATGGCTCCGATTTGTGTTTGTGAAGATTGGCTTCCCTGTCTGGCACCTCGTTTTCCTTATATAACATACCCCATTCGAATATACCCCGATAGTTCGTGCCGTGTTGATAAACTGGTCTGTATTCGAAGGTTTTGTGGTCTACGCCGTCTATAACTGGCACTGTCATGATCCTGTAATCTCTGTATATGGGAGCCAGTAGAGGAGGCAGCCAGTTCACATTGACCTCGCAATGGGCGTCCAAAAACACTATGACGTCACCAGTAGCCTCCTGGGCTCCTCTGGACCGGGTTCGAATTAAACCCTCTCGTTGACTGTTCCGAATTAAACGGACTTTGCCATTCCAACGCTTAATATAAGTATCGAGATTTTGCTTCAGATTATCTTTATCGGAATAGTCGTCGACCTGTGAACGAATGGTTTGTGAGTTTCCCAAATGAAATATATCAACTTTTTGATATTTTGTTATAGTTCTCTATCTATAGATTTATTTAAAACATTTCTGGTGCAAAACATACTAAAGCATTGCAAAGTACTAAAGTTACAATAAAGTAATTCAGACAATAATTTAAGTTTATGATTAAAAACCTTCATTAAAGGAGGGACTTTTTTATATTAGGTATTTAATGTTGATCTGTTATTTGATGTTGAATGTTTGTATTATTTCATATTGAGTTCAATCAAATTTGATTTGTTACACTCGAGGACTAAGTTTATCTCATAAGAAAGTGAGAACACCAGTAATAAGCCAAAAATACGTGAGTAACTCTTTCTCTACTTACCAACACGACTTCATGAAGTACATTCGGCGGAGAGCGATCGATAACTGTGTGCACCGTCCGCATCAGGACTGAGAAGCCCTCATTATGGAACACTATGATCACGGAAGTCTTCGGCAGATCTTCTGGATAGTGCCAATACTTGCATTCGTCTAATCGAGTGTCTGGGATGGACCTGTCGAGATTTTTTTTATTCACGTTAAGAAATGTCTATCTGACTTCAAAGAAATTATTATAAAAAAACGTTATTAAAAGTTTACACAGTCATCCACTAGAATTTCTCCTGTTTCCTGGGTGTTCATATACACACAAAGACGAATACACAAACACCCAGCCACCCACACCCGTAACACTTATACATATCTAACAGAGCACACTAATTATAATTATATTTAGATATTTAAGTTAGATATAATTATGTACTTCATTCATTTCAATTGTCATTATTTACCCTGGTGGATGAGCGGGGTACCCTGTAACACAGGTTTTCCACCCAATATGGGGGCCCTGGCGACTTATTTATACTGTAACTTTGAGATGAATAAAGAATTTTGAATTTTTGATTTTTTTTTAATTGCGCGTCAGACCGGTATCGTAACCGACGACTTTCGCGCAACGAGAAAAGTGTAATGCGCCCGATCATATTTTGATATTAAATGTGAGAAAAATTGTCGGCCCTTTGGGGCCCTCAGGGGATGGGGTCCCTGGGCACTGGCCCCGAGTGCCCTAATGGTAAAAACGCCATTGTCCGTAAGCTAAGTTCAAACGCACTACCTGTTCATAGCAATATCGTCCGAAGCAGCTATATTCATCCCGTATTCGCTTTCAGAGTCCGCGATGTCGTTGGCGCGGTCCTGCGACATGTGGTAAGGCTTGCCCTCCTCCCCTGGACCCTTTACTATCCTCTTTACTTTCGGCTCGAAGTTGCCTAGCTCTAAAAATATAAAAAGAGGGGATATTAGAGAAGTTTATGTGTTAAAATAAATACAGTTGAATTGTGACCCTCCTTCTTTTTCGTACTTAAAATGAAATGAAATGTCTTTATTTTGTATAGGCCTGCGGGGGCACTTACAAATTGTCAGTTACATTTTTTTTCTTACACTACCACCGGATCGGAATACGACCTCAACTGAGAAGATCCGACAAGAAACTCAGTGGGTTTGTCTTTTTTTTATTTATATCCATTTTTTTTAATATTATTACAATCATGTTTTTTTTTTACATGGTGCTACTTGGTTACTAAGACAATACTAAGTTACCCAAATTATGTTTTGTAATAACTAATAATACGCATACGTTTAGGCAAAAGGAGCATAGGTCGCCCCCCTTTCTAGGTTTTTTTTTTTTTTTTTTAATTTATTTAATTACCTTACAGTGGTCAAAACATATATAATCATATTGTCCGCCAAACTACAAGTGTAGTTTGTAGGCAGAGAAAGCTCTCATTTTTTTGCATTCTTATAACTATCTTAAAACTATACTGTATCTAATTAACTAATCGCCATAATACAAACATGAAATACCTGCATATACAATAATTTTAACTACATACACACGTACACGTACATATTATATACATGGACGTATATACATACGTATCCATACATACACATACATATATATACCTATTAAGTTATGGATTCTAAATAAAAATCTTTTACCTTGTTTTTAATTAGACGAAAACTAGTAAGGTGGAATGATGACCTGAAGAAGACAGCGAGAAATAGTTGGATTCAGAGGACCGGTTCGGGTGGCGCCATTTAGGAGAGGCCTATGTTCAGCAGTGGACCTCAAAAGGCTGATGGATGGTTGGATGGAATAACACATAAAATTTTTAAAATTTTTAAAACAGTAAAAGCTCCATATTTTCGGGGGTTATGTTCTACCTGTGACCAGCAGAACTCAAAAAACGCTGAAGCAAATAGATGCCGTCGAACTTATTATTTGTATCAATTACTTCCGCAAATAAAGATTTTTTTGCCACAAAAAAATGGTCACAATTTTTAATCCCATGAAAACCGAAAAAGCAAATATTTGTTAGTCTCTTGATATTTGGTTAGTAGTTGACTAAGTTGTAACCATACCTATTTCTAGCATAAAGCAGTTTTTGCATGTCGATGGAAACATGCAGCTGCCAGCTTACTTGCAAATGAGGTGAACATCCTAGTATTTGAGAGTAGCATCTGCGATTGATTTCAGATATAACCCTGCATTATGAAGTTGCTTACAGATGTCCATGGGTGGCCGGTAACACTTATCATCAGTTGCGACTGCATGCTCATTTGCTACTTTAATCAGATGTTTACAATATTAGTTAGTCTGTGCCGTGATGAATCATTAAGTAATAACAAGACTTAAAGACGTAAACAATGGTTTAATAAGACTTAAGAAACTGGTATACATTTTCTCTAACTATGATAACAGTGAAGAATATAGGTATGACTAAACTAGTAATCTATGATTATTCCTTTAAATTAAATAGAAATAATTTTGTGAGGTTACCAATGCCATGGAGAACATACCATTGTATTGACTGAATAAAAATATGACTCAAAAAATAAGATATTTTTTTTGTCATAATCTTTATTCATGAATTAAGTTGCAATATACATCCTTGCAATATATTAATTGGCTTCAGATAGCTTAGGACAAATCGAAGTGGCGCAGATTAGGGGAGGCCTATGCCCAGCAGTTGACTTTCAAAGGCTGATGGATGGATATATAATTTAAATACAAATAAACTAAAAGGCCTTTAACTACAATTTAGTTAAAGCATCAAGTTTTTGGCTACACTTTTTTTTTTGGCTAAAATTGAATTTTTAAGTTAAATTTGATGAGTTTTGGGTTGTGGTGGAGTTGGGTGGTTATTAATGCACAGAATGATATAATTATGTTGTATCTGTATGTAGAATTGATTTGTGAATGTTAGTGTTGGTAGATTATTATTGTTTTGTACTAATATGTCGATCGTAATAAATAGTGTTCATTCCTGCAATTTAATGGCTTTTTAATCGTAATTCAAAGTTATAACAATATACATGTTCTTAGCTTATTTGAAGTTGATTACTGACGTCCATAGACACAAGTAGCAATAAGCGTCGAATGCATGCTTGTTTAACTTCTTCTTATAAAAATAAATGATTATCTGTATGTCCTCTATAGAATCGTGAACTATTCAGTTGATTATGTGACAATCTTTAGCAAAGTTGTCATTCATGAGCTCTCTGTATTTTTTTTGTGATGGCATAGCAATGTGCGCAGGGTACAGCTAATTACTTTTATATTTAGAAAAATACTAAAACAGAAGTGAAGCCATTGTTGAGAATCCCTCCAACACGCACGGGAGGGGACGCGCGGGCGGAGGAGGCAATGTCAGCGACAGCAGCGGCGGTACGAGCCGACACTCACCATCGCGACCTCGGATGGCCACGGACCATTCCATTTAATTTCATGCAGTTGTTTGGTCCGATATCCAAATGTAATTTTGATGGTGATTAAACCAGCTTATGTTATATATACAGTCCACTTTTATTTAAGTTCCCACCAGAACATTCTTTTCACTACCAAAATTTGAAGTACATGAACAAATTTTCTTCCTTGATATTGCAATTGAATTAGACTCTTTAATGCTTAAACTAAAATGGTAAAACAGTGATGATAAAGTAATCTACCAACGTAATTAACATATTGTCTGTCTTATGCATTAAACATATGCATATGGGGATAAGGATATATTAATGGAACTGGAAAAAATAATGGAGATAGGAATAGTAAGTAATTTCTGAGTATATTTATTCCAGACTCCTGTAGTTAACACGCTTTCTGCACTCATAGCCCCACACTAGGATTTTCTCCTGTATCGTGGGTACCATGGACACACACAAGACGAATACACAAACACTCAGACCCAGAACAGGAACCTAAACTCATCATTCAGATACCTGTCTGGCCAGGAATCGAACCTGGGACCCATTGTGCGTCAGACCGGTAAGGTAACTGCTCTGCCCCATGGGTTATCAACTGTCGTCCTGTGAATACTTCTTAGCAATGCCTTATAATAGAATCAAGAATAATAAGTAAATAAAACTGATTGTCTGTTTAGTTTTTAATATAGGTCATTTACTAATGCATAAAATATTAATGGTTTAACTGTGTCATATTCATCACAGACTTCATTATGTGATTATATTATGTGTGAGTTGGGTATTAGAAACAGGTTTACACATTAAATACTTCGTCACTCATACTGTCTACATAATTCAAGGTAATATTTGCAGGAGATACAATGTATTTCATTTATAGAAAAAAAAAATATATATAAGATTTATAAAATTATGTCTTTCTTTCCATACTATTTTCCCAACACAGTACATAAGTATGAGAGGCTGTAAGTCACTCTAAATTTTACAACCTGATTTCAAACAAGCATGCATTCATAAAAATGCAGAAAATAATAAAAAACGTTCCCACATTATCGCTGTTTTCAATCTCATTTCGTCACTCGTGCACCGTAAAGCACACGTGATAAAAACATCACGCTTCGCCGGCACACTAGGGCATATAACTGTACTTGGGAAAGTTGCGTAGGATCTTAGCCTCTTACCCGTTTTAAGCGTAGGGTACACATCTCGGTGGAACTTGTAGTAGCTCGCTTGAGGGTCGGTGAGCACCACATCGCTCGGAACACTGCCGACGTTCAAATTCGAGTAACTGTGGAGAGCGTAGATCAACAACAACAAAATCGCGCAAACACCGGCCATGCGGAAAATTCTACCGCGCCTAACATTTGTGATTCTCATTTTTATGTCTTTTCTAACTGAACATCACATTAAAAACTAATAGTTTCAAATTTACGGATTCGTGTCCGTGTTGAAAGAACACTCGATGACGTTTATTTATTTTATTGTTGAGTTGACGTCTACAAAGTACATGACAACGTCAACGGCTACGTCCCTTTGTATCTTAAACTTCTATGCAAATTTATTAAAAAAATGACGAAACTCTTCATTATAATACTTAAAATAATTCATTTTAAGCCGTATTCTATTTTCACATTTTTGTATTCAACTTTATTTCAGAGGGACATTCAAATTATTTTTTGTGGAAATTGGAACGTTGTTGTCGTTCCAATTAACGCAATATAAAATTTTGAAAGTTTGATTTCATGTATGTGAAGTCAAGATATTTAAATAAATTAATATTTTTTCCTGAAATATCCATGAAATAATATGTAACATTCTCTTGCTAATATAAACATATAAATAAAATTAATAAATGCACGTATTGTTCTTAAATTAATTTACAAAATCTTGTTCATAAATTAATCTACAAATATTTGTGATAAAGGAATGTATGTTCTCGTGACGTTAAAAATGTTGACAGCTGTTTGAATTTAAATTTGTATTTTGTTTGTATGAGCATCAAACCGTTGTTTTCTTCGAATTGCGGTTTTTGAGACTGAATGAAGTGTTTTGAAATAATTAAAATTGCTAAAACTGTTAACAATAAACAAATTTTATGTAGTATTAGTAGTGATAAGTTGCTAATAAAATAAAAACATAATCATGAGTCAAAAAGGTAATTCATTGATATGCTAATATTTTTTACATAAATTATTAGCAATGTTCACGCTAGAAATATGAAGAACGAATCTTTTGCACAGTGGTAGTTAAGTGTCAAAGTACAAATATATGTAAGGCTACAGGTACAAACACATCTTAGGTGACCAGTGGCATCGATTTTTGATAGGACATCAGTGTTATATGGAGTCAGATACATATCTCCATGGGACCCAGAGACTATTGACTTTGCTACGTTAACGTTATAATAAAAATAATAGAAGCAAAAAGACTACTTGATTAATAAAACTATTTGTTTCTTTTTAATCATGTTTTTTTAAATTATGGACTTTGTAAATGATCTTGCAGTTGATATGCTGGTAAGTGGCCACTGGCATCCAGACAAGTCTGTAATTACAATCCATAATATTAGATTACGTGATGATACAGATGGGTTGCATACTTCTAAGGGCTCAGGAAAATCATAAATAAATAAGTCTCTTTTACTGCCCTCTCTTATTCAGAAAACAGTTTCAATTAACACTGCTGTTATTTCGCAGATGTAGACTTGACCTTAAGAGTCTACTGCAAAGTGGTTCCACCACCTTATTGTATGATTTTTTATTAGTCAATATCTGGCTTAACAATTTTTTTCACTAGTTAATTAATCTTTGCTTATTCATTATAGATTCATCTGCAATAATATTGGAGAACTTTCTTGCGAACTGGAACAATGAGTTTCCGGACTACAGGCTGACTCTCCCTGACCTGAAGAAGCCTCATGCTGTCATGGGTGCTCTGTTTCAGGTTTTCAAAAGGCTCGGCATAGATGAAGATGCAATTCTTGCGGTCAGTGTATAATGAGACATGTGATCTTACTGTTTAACTGACCTGGCCAACTTCGTTCCACCTAACAGTCATAAATCTAAAATTATCAGTGTTCCTCCACTATATTATGCATGTATTATACATACAAATCTTCCTCTTGAATAACTCTATCTATAAAAAAAAATAGCATTAAAATCCGTAGCGTAGTTTTGAAGATCTAAGCATACATAAAAACAGACAGGGTGAAGCAAACCGACTTTGTTTTATACTAAGTAGTGATTGTACACCTCATATATTTCTATAATTGTATTTTGCTTCTTAATTTCTTACAAAAAAAGTAGTTGTATAGTATTAATACAAATTTAAATCATTTTTGAATTACAGGCAAAAACTCACACATATTATATTTATGTTGTCATTAGCTTAAGCTAATATTAAGGCGATTTACACACGGCACCGCGCACCACCGCGGTAGGCGGTGAAGAGGATCTCATATTACATTGGGGTCTGACATTGGGGTTGATGTCTGACACACATACACCAACCAATCGCGCGGTCGAACGGTGTTCTCACCACCACTGCCTCTCCACGTGAACGAACGCGCGGAGGGGCGGCGTCTCACACACGGACCGCCGTCTAACTAACGTGCAGGACGTGTTGCAATTTAATAAAAATGGATTGCGATGTCAAAAATTTATTTCGGAGATGGGTTTATCCGCGCGTACTGGCGCGTAAGCCGCTTTACCACGCGGGGCACCGCTATGAAAACCGCTTTACCGCTAACGCCCCTCGCGCCGATGCGCGGTACAATCGCTGTAGTGTTTCTAATATGAAAAATTCACTGAATTTTTTTAAGATAATATGAATATTATGTTATATAGCATTATGTATTAATATTTAGAATTTCACAAATGGTTGTCGATAGATATGGGTATGTAATAAACGCCAAATAGATAGTTTATGCTTGTCAATTCAAGAATTGGTGATTCATTTTAGTTTAGCACACCTGGCAATGAATTAAGTGTTATATTATTGTGTTGATTCCCCAGCCTCCATCAGAAGAAATACGCAATGAGAACACAATATATTACTGGGACCTGTTGCCAGTGATCAACATGACTCGTGTGATCAACTACCTGTTTGCCATCATGCCCCGAATGGCCATGACCATCAGCATCACACACTTCTTACAACCGACAGTGGCCACCTCACATTCAATACTCCTGCTCTTGACCAACCTGACCGTATTTAATGAGGACAGGCTTAGAGATATACAGCCTCATGAAGAAGTGCTCTTCTCGAAGATGGACCAGGTTAGTATTTATTATGTCTGGGTTGGAAGATACCTAAGGAATGGTAAAGGGTCATGTCAAATGACAAAGAAAAGTTCTGAATGGAGGGCCTAACTCCTGGGCGTAGCTTTGGTAAGACGGGAGTCCAATTGTGGTTGGAATAAAAAGATGTTAGCCTGTCTTTGAATCTTTAAAAAGGACTAAAATCAGAAAAGTCTGCCTGTTTGTAAGAACCTATCCTTCTCGCCAATGATAATTATATATGGCGTTATTATGGCCAGACTGACACACTAAATAATTAATATCAGTGTTGTGTTTTTAATCTTTATTTTCGTGATATTTTTTTTATAAATCTTTAAATAATTTAAGCTAAAATTATTATTACTAATTTTGATCTATAGTTTCAAAGTAGGAGATCTCTTTAAAAGTGGCTTACTTAAACAACTGTATTACTTACCTAGGCATAAATTGTAAAACTATAATTATATGTGCAAATTCTGGATGAGTTTAAATGTACATTATGTTGTAGGTAAAAACCTTAGAAGACAGGAAGAATAAATTGATGATGATGCTCAATGAACAAGCTGAGAAAAAAGGCAACCGGGAAGAACAACTAGCGATGGTAAATATATTGTCTAATAATACACTATCCCTGCTCTGATATTGTAACAAAAAATACATAACTGTAAGTGTTCCAAATTTTTCATGTGTAGCGATTTGTGTAACGGTAACAGTTTCGCTGGAGCGTTACGTTAAGATTATAATTTCTGCTTATCGCTTTATAGTTATAATACCATATGACATTCAGAAGGTGGTAGAACCAGTGTAGTTCGACCGGGGAAATACCACCGCCACATCTATTTCTAGCGTGAAGCAGTTCTTGCGTTTCGATAGAAGGGTGTGGTTGCGGGCACATTTTCAAATGAGGCGACCATCATAGTCCTCGGGACTGGCAACGCATCTGTGATTGACTTCAGATGGAACCTATGTTCTGTATGTAGTTGATTACAGGTGTGTGGCAGTGACCACTTACCATCAGGTGGACTGCATGCTCGTTTGCTACTTCGATCATATAAAAAAAAAATTCAAATAAAGCGGGTTCCTCTTTACAAGAATACGACATATTTCGCCGTTATAGGTATTTAAATATATTACATAGCATCAATATTTACGTTCACGAATATTCGTATGTTATACATATTCGTATTCGCAAGAATTGTGCGAATGTTCCGCGAAAATAGAGCTCTAATTTGACGACCAAAAAAGGTCGCCAAGTCTATACAAAAAGTTGTACTGCAGTTTGACGACCACAAGAAAATAGGTTGCCAAATCTACATTAACCGTCAAATGTTAAAAAAAGGCTATATATTCGCATTCACAAATGTCCAAATAACATCATTCGTTACATCACTATTACATATGTATGTTATGTAATATAGAGACGTTTAAATTTTTGTTATGCTTGTATTTCTATATCTGCTTTGAAATCGTTAAAAATAAATATTCACATAATCTTTAAAAAATGGAGTGGTTGTACGGAACCCTAGCGTGTAGTGTAGTATGGTTAAGTGGACGCGGGAAAACTCGTATTAACGAGGCCTCTTTGTATGATTCCATTGGGTAGTGCCTTTGAAACCTTCCTCCTCCGCCTCCTTCTCCAATGAGTCCTCGCGAGGCCCCTTTAAGTGCGAGGCCGTGGGCCACTGCGCCCACGACTAGCTACGCCACTGAGTACGGCTCGCGTGTGACCCATAATTCTTTTACGATTCTTTATCCTTGACTTTGAATATTTCAGTTAGACATAGAAATAAAACAATTTGAAGAGGAATTGAAAGTTGAAAAAGAGGCTCACGATGAGAAACAAAAGGAAGTTGAGGCGATATTGAAAGAGAATAAGCAAATCGACATAGCACTTGAACAGAAGAAAGGGCAGAAGGACGGTTTGATCGCCGAAATTGAGAAAAAACAGGCCCTAAGGGTCTATGATGCTGAGGATATAAAAACACAAGAGAAGCAAGCAGCTCAAAATGTTCAAGAGGCGGAGGAAAAGCTAAAGTCCTTGAGAGAAACGCTAATGCAAAAGGAAAATAGTTTGAAGAATCTTCAGACAATTAAACCAAATCTCGACACTGCTAACAATCTTTTGCATGAGATTACGAGGCTGTCGGTCAATTTGAGGTAACTGTTGCGTGTTTTTTCTTGTATGTGAGAGTTATTTTTTCTTTATCTGACTGAAGTAGCAAACGAGCATGCAGTCCACCTAATGGTAAGTGGTCAATGCCACACAAGAAATGGTTCACGCTAGAAATAGGTGTGGCGGTGGTACTTCGTCGGTCGAACTACACTGGATCTACCACCTTTATGAAACTGAAGATTTTAAAAGTTTACAGTACCCGATTGACTTCAACATGTGCAGGGGTGTGGTTGCTGGCTTACTTATATGTGAATTTTAGTCATCGGGAGTAGCAATGCATCTATGATAGACTTCAAATAGAACTCTTGTTCTATATGAAGTTGCTTATAGGTTTTCAATCGGCGGCTACATGCCCCTTAGCAACTTCTTTGGATAAAAGACTACAAACATTTTAGGAGGGAACCTTTACCTCGAGGTTACCTTTACCTTAACCAGCGTAGTTCGACCGGGGAAGTACCACCGCCACACCTATTTCTAGCGTGAAGCACTTCTTGCGTTTCGATAGAAGGTTGTGGTTGCCGGCACACTTTCACATGAGGCGACCATCATAGTCCTCGGGAATAGCAACGCATCTGTGATTGACTTCAGATGGAACCCATGTTCTGTATGAAGTTGATTACAGATGTCCATGGCCGGCAGTGGCCACTTACTATCAGGTGGACAGCATGTTCGTTTACTGCTTCAGTCAGATAAAAAAAAACCTCACATTCTACTCTAAGAATATGTTTTATCTCTAGGGATTACAAGAACGGTGACCTGGATTCTGACAGCATGGAGGGTGAATTGGACGTCCTAAAGATGGAACTCGGCGAGCTGGAAGCGCAGCTGTCGGAGATCACGGCGGCGAGGACGGTGGCCACTAAGAACATCCAGGAGGCAGATATCAAGAGGCAACAGGAGAGGACAGTGGAAGAGACGTGAGTATATATCGTAGTGAGATAAGGCTAATGCGAAATGAAAGTCTAATGGGTGAAACTCGACCTCTCGATCGAGGGTCCTAGGTTCGAATCCTAGGTACGCACAATTAATTATTCTAAAATTACGTGTGTACAGAAATTAATTTATCATTCCTTTATGATAAAGGATATAATCTTTATCGTATCGTATCGTTTACAAGTTATTTTCTCCTTTTCTTTATCGTGTTATAATTATTGTTTTCATGCCGACAAAACTTATGCTCCGCGGTTTTGTTGGCATGAAAATAATAATTTTAACTAGCGGTGCATAACTGACCAATAATTACTTACAGCAATCTACGTGATACGGAAGCAAAAGACAAGAAATGCAAGGAGCGGTGCAATAAACTTATCCAACGAACGCAACAAATCAAAGATTTAACATCTACTTACGTGCAAGAGAAAGCTGAGGGTATGGAGAAATTAACCAAGATTCAGGAGAGTTTTACTGGTGAAGTAAGTATTTTTGTAACTGTAACAAACGAGCAGAAGTCTACCTGATGCTAAGTGGCCACTGCCATGTGGACATCTGTAAGTAACATCATACACAACAAGGATGTCGAAGTTAATGAAATGCAATGAAATGTCTTTATTATGCATAGGCCTATGGAGGCACTTACAAATTGTCAGTTACATATATATTTTTTTTTACACTACCACCGGATCGAAACACGACCTCAACTGAGAAGATCCGGCAAGAAACTCAGTGGGTTTGTCTTTTTCTTTGTAGATTTTTTTGCTATATTGTTTTTACATTGGTTATAAAAGTTAGCTCCAGTACCTTGCCTTATATTTGGCTGAACAACCAAATCGCAGATGCTTTGCAATTCTCGTGGACTGAGATGTTTGCCTTATATGAAGTTGTAAGCAACTTCGCACAGTATAAGGGTCCTATCTAAAATTAATCACAGATAGCGATGCTACTGTGGACTATGATGGTTGCCTGCTATGAAGTGAGCTCGCAACAACACCCTTTCATTGAATCGTATGCTTTATTTAGGCATAAATGTATTTTAAGTTTTGCTACCAAAAAGGTACACAAATACTCGGCAGTTTTTTTATGAATGCTGATATACTGATATATAGCTGATATACCGTTAACTTGCGAAATAGTTCTGAAATTACAAAAATAATAAAAAAAATATAAGAAGAATATAGCACAATGCAACCTATATTAAATGCGCAGTTAAATACTATTATTTTCTCTGTAATAAATAAACAAAAGATAAATAAGTTTAATATTTACGAAAGTATTCTTAAAAAATATGTTTTTTTGCAGATTAAATCTATGGATAATACATTATTGCAAAAGACAGTTGAAGCGAGGAAGAAAATTGAAGAAAAAATAAAAAACCGAAGTATTTAAATTTTCAGATAATATTTACATGTAAATTAAAAGCCAAATACAGAATATATAATCGGTCTGTTAATAAGGAAGGCTTTATCTTAATATTATTATCATTTAAGTTTTAGTGTAATAAAAGTTTTTAAAGCCTGTTGTTTGTTTTTTTATGCTATTCCTATTTAATGCGGACATTGGAGATGAGGCAACAAAGTGTGGAATGTACTGCATTTCAAAAACAAAGTATGTTGAAAATGTTTGTTATCTTGCAATGGAATAATATAAATTAAATTCATTTAAAACTATGTACGTAGTGGTTTAAAAATAACCGATTATTATATAGTTAAAGAAAGATGTAATAAAAAAAATGGCCCGGTGCTATGAATATGGCCTCTTATCTTATTATAACGTATAGTTCAACGTATCGACATACTACTAGTGGTGTCCCTCAGGGGAGCATACTCGGTCCATTACTATTTCTACTCTATATTAACGATTTACCTAACGTAACTGACAATAAAATGATATTATATGCTGATGACATTTCCGTAATTGTGACTTCAGAGAAAATTAATAATTATGACATAACCAACCACACAGACGAAGTAAACAAAACATTATTAATAATAATAGAATGGCTCAATAAAAATAACCTAAAAATTAATCTTAGTAAAACTAAAATTATGACATTTACAAATAATAAACAACCAATACGACAATTAAATGTAAGATACAATGATATAAATATAGAACAAATAAATATAGCAACATTTTTGGCCATACAAATTGACGAACTAATTAATTGGAAAGCGCACATACAATACATTTCCCAAAAACTGAATAAATTCGTGTATGTACTACGTCGTTTGTCGCAAACGGTTTCTCTGGGCGCAGCCTTCACGGCATACCACGGATATGTCGCTTCAGTATTAAATTACGGCTTACTTATATGGGGGAACTCAGTAGACATAAATAGAGTATTTATTATACAAAAAAAATGCCTACGTGCTCTTTGCCGCCTTGCGCCGCATGAATCTTGCAAGCCACTTTTTAAAAAATACGAAATTCTTACTTTACCGGGCATGTACATTTTTGAAATAGGTAAATTTGTTAAAGCTAATCCCGATCTCTTTAAAACTGCTGGTGACATTTATAACACAAAATCAACAAGACTTGCAAGTAGGCTAATATATAATAAAATACCAAAATCTGCTCTCTATGCCAGAAATTGTTACGCAATGTGCATTAAAGTTTATAATGCATACTTTGTATAGAATTGTATGAGTGTATGAGCGAAAACTTGATCAATGATTGATTTGTTTAAACGAATTAAACTTGTACTAAGGTTACATTTTTCTTCCAATTGTATAATCATGTTAAAAAAAGAAATATACATATATCGTACATATATTAATGTTGATAAAAAGTTATTGTTTTGAAAGAGACTCATGTTGTGTTGCAATGAGACATAAATGATAAATTTATTATATCTTTATAATAACAATCGTTGTTGTTGAAATCCTATTAATTGTTTGTAGTTTCTTATAAATATGATTTCATTAGCTTTATTTATAAATACATACATATTGATGGTTTACTCGACATTGGACAGATTCTACATAGGGCAGATTTTGAAGAAAAAATAGAGAATTGTACAAAAAATGTAGAAAATAGTTGCTCATAAAATACATAGTTACATATTAAAACTACAGTTAAGGCATCCTTATAAATAAATATTTACCTGTGTTTTTCCTTTGTATGTATAAGCTATTACAAAGAAAAAATAAGTTAAAAAAAACTATCCTATTTTCTTACTGTGTGTGTGTGTTTAAATAAAATGTGTGTAAAGGAATATTAGTAATACTAAGCCCTTGTTTTTGGGCTCATATGATCAGTTTTGACGAGTTATAGCAATAGGTTAGTTAACTACCTATATCACTTTACTATGAAGAAATTGTCATCATACATGAGGGCTTTTTATTGTATGTCAAACATAATTTGAAGTTCAATTATTATTTGCTTCCCCTCATTTACAGAAGGAGAAAAAAATAGGCGACCTCTTTTGTGTTACCACGAGATTATATTTTAATAAAAATAATAACTACGCTCGTTAGCGTAGTTATTATTTTTGTTACAAATGAATCTCAGTTCTTTTAATAATACTTTTAAAGTATTATCGAAATATTTTATTGTTACAGAGTCTCGATTGTGTACGAAATCATATCTCTATTGACATTGGGGTCGAGAGGACGATATTTTTACAAATCATTCAACAATGTTTCGTACTGTACTTTTAGTGTTTTTGATTACCTTGTTTTTGGAATTCGAATGCAAACATTTTACCAGATGTGGCTTGGTATATGAGCTAAGGAGGCAGGGGTTTCCTGAGGAAAAAATGAGAGACTGTAAGTAATCCGTCCATAATTACATAATATCAGTTATAACCATTATTATATTACACAACCTAACGAATAACATGTTCTAACCTTACAAATAACATTTGACGACCACGGCAGAGCGGTTACCATACCGGTTTGATGCGCAATGGGTCCCGGATTCGATTCCTGGCCAGACAGGTATCTGAATGATGAGTTTAGATTCATATTCTGGGTCTGGGTGTTTTTGTATTTATCTGGTAGTGTCCTTGGTACCCACGACCTAGGAAAAATCCTATTGTGGGGATATGAGGGTAGAAAGCGTGTATAAAGCTTATTTCACAAGAAAGACAATATAAATAAGTCTAATTTATTTAAAAAAGTATTATAGGTTACTAAGTTATTTTCTTTCAAAGCTTCTCATGCTTCTGTCATGTCTAGCACAGTAATGAGTGCGCTGTTTTAATCGAGGACCTCCTTCTAGTTTATAAAATATTTGTTCTTACCTATGCCAAATTTGAGCGATATCCGACATAGGTAATGACAGTTTTGCTTGCGATCTTGCAAATAAACAACATTCAGTGATAAAAGTATGATTTTCATATTCCTTCTAAACCAATTCTGCAAAATGTAGACCACAGGCACGTGACAGGAAAAACTTGCCTTGTAACTAATTAATAAGGAAAATTAGTGTGCGTGTGAAATCGTACAGCGAAATTTTTACGCGAATTTACCCGTTGCAACCGAGCGATCCAAAATTGTGCATGCATGGATGACAATGCAATTACATTCTTAATCCAAAAATGTACCAATGCATTCCCATTTTAATTATATGGGACTAGGTTATTTCCGCTTTGTCCGCTTTGTTAAAGTCTACCAAAGTATTGGTAATGAGTAATTGTAAATTATATAATATGTGTGTATCAAAGTTCAGCGAAATCTTACCAGTGATTTTTTTGCGTGAAAGAGTAATTGCATCCACAGAAACTCTCGCATTTGTATTATTAGTAAGGTATCCATACTTATGGGTATCAAATCAAACGAAAGTGTTCTGAAAAAAGAAGCGCTAATTTGGGAAAATAGTTAAAAATCCAGAGCAGTGTTTCATTTATAAAATTTATTTACAAGGGGTGTGCCTCGTTGAAAAGGAGAGTCTACGTACCACAAACGTGATCAGCAAACCAAATAGAGACGGTTCCCGGGACTACGGACTCTACCAGATCAACGACAAATACTGGTGCAATAAGACTAACGTCCCGGGCAAGCAATGCAATGTTACTTGTAAAGGTAAGTTTAATTATCAGAAGTAGAGTTAGTCCAACCATCCATCAGTCTTTTGATGTCCACTGCTGAACATAGACCTCCCTTAAATGGCACCACTCCAACCGATCCTGTGCCCTCTGAATCCAACGGTTTCCCGCTGTCTTCTTTAGGCCATCGGTCCACCTTGTAGGGGGCGACCTGTACTTCTTTTACCTTAACGTAGTCGCCAGTCGAGGACTTTTCTTTCCCATCGATTATCGGTCCTACGAGCAATGTGGCCGACCCATTGCCACTTCAGCGTGCTAATTTTGAGAGCTATATCGGTAAGCTTCGTTTGTCTACCGATTTCATCGTTGCGAATCATGTCTCGTAGCGAAATTCCGAGCATAACCCTCTTTATAGCACGCTGAGCGACCCTGAGCCTTCGAATGAGGCTTACAGTGAAAGACGACGTTTCGACGCCATGGGTCAGTAGTAGAGTTAGTAGGTAGTAGTAATGCTATGATTCATAATCGATATATCTCATATATCGCCAAAAATACCTAGTTACGGGTACGAACTTGAATTTATTGATAGATATTAGTAGTAGTGAATATTTCGTTAGTACCTATATCTCATAACCTTTAGTTTAATATATGTATCGTTTTATGTCCCTAAGCCCCCCAAGTATTCTTGGGGGGTCGGAGGGTACTATACTAAATACGTTACATTTTGTAAACTGGATATTATAGAAGCCGCTAAGTGTCGCCGCACACGGGCCACTCGCGGCGGCCGCAAACGCCGCCACTAGAAGGTAGAAGCGTTCACCGTGTGCAGCGAGTCAATTTAAAATATATAGAAACTATAGGAAATATGGCGGCGTTTCTGGCCGCCGCGAATGTGCGCGACGCGTGTGCAGCGAAACTACACATACCTACAGAAAGAGAGAGAAAGATGGCTCTGTCCGTCTCCTGGATTTTGTATTTTAGTGTCGCATACAAAATCCAGGAGACGAGCAGAGCCGTCTATCTCTGTAAAATCAACTCCAGGAGTTGATTTTATGTGCCCATTAAGAGAGAAGCTAATCAATAGTAGACTTCAACAGGGCATTGGATGAATATATGGATCTAAGAATAAAAACTATAAATAATAGCTCTAATTGATTCATTTTCCATTTAGAAGAACAGTAGAGGCACATGAAGCTTTAAAAATAAAAAAAGGAATTAATTTTAGGATTTTTTTTATCTAACGATTAGTAGACAATATAAGTGATTCGGCTTGAATTAATTAAATTTGTATGAGGTAACACTCAAATTTAATTGTTTTTCTTTTGTGGAAACGCTAGGCAAATCTTACTGAAATATTTACGAAAGTGATTTTATCGTTAAATATGACTTGCAATTTATCAAACAATATTTAGGTTCCTAACCTAAACTAACCTAACCTTCTCTATATCGCATTTCAGATCTTTTAAAGAACGACATCACGATAGCATCAAATTGTGCGAAGATAATCTACAGGCATGAAGGCTTCCAAGCGTGGCATGGATGGGCCAAATATTGCAAGACATATCTACCTAATATCAGCAATTGCACAGATTCGCAAAATTCAAACAATGCTTAAAGACGGAGTTAATGTAAACGTAAGCTTGTTGGTCTTAATAAATTTAAATAAATTACATTGAAGTGTTTTTATTTTAAGTTACTCCTATTTTAATTACCTACCTACGTTATTTTTAGGTTTATTATAAAAATATTGAATTGAAATAACTTTGTAGTTTTATATAGGACTCACAAAACGATTAACTAAGGTAACACTTCATTTATTAAGTAACTGTATACTTTAATCTTAATCGAATGTACGGTATACTTGAATCTTAAGGTCGGATTTGACTTTTGAAGTATGTAAGTAGCTTATTTCAATTCTAAAGCACTTATATGATTTTAGACTATTATTAAAGCACTTAACTTTAAATAAAAAAAAATACAACTAAAGTAGTTACGTAAAGTACATAACAACGTCAGTGTCAGGGACTGCCCCTGACATGCATGTTGCAGCAGCACTATTAGCAAACAGTGGTTGGGTAGGCGATTTGGCATCCTGTCCTTCCGTCTGACGCAGGTGCTCTCGGGACATGGTTGTTTTGGGAGCTACCTGTGTTGGATCGGGCGGGAGCCGACTGCCAGGTGCCATCATTGCGACGGTTGCCTCAAAGAGACGTCCCAGCATACGCTGCGTGGAATGCGGAGCGCAGCGCGCTCAGCTCTGTATTAGGGGCCGACCTCTCGCTTCCGGCCGTGGTTCGCGCCATGGTTGGAAGTGACAGGTCGTGGCAGGCGGTGCGATCCTTCTGCGAAGCAGTGATGCTTGCGAAGGAGGCGGCGGAGCGGGCCAGGGAGGACAATACATCTTCCGTGCCGCTTCGTCGCAGACGCTTGGGACGCCGGAGAGTGGCTTTTGCAGAAAGCCACTCTTTCCCAGTCCCATGAGCCCACAGGGGCAGAATCGGGGGATCCTGCCTCTGGTCACAAGGGTTTGAGATATCGTGTGTGCGTTCTGCATGCACATCTCATGAGGGACACCACTGAAAGGGGCCCCTCCCTCTCGGGACGTGGCTGGCGTTAACATCAGCGCCGGCCGACGTTGCCGGGCCGCGAATGGAATGCTAACGCTTTACTCGTGACCCGGCACCGAACGTCCAGGGGAACGCCGCGGAGTTTTAGTCGGTAAGAGTCCAACATACCCCTTGCGCTCCCTCGGGCGAAAGGGGAACCATGAGGATTTCTCCGCGTTAAAAAAAAACACTATCAGCAAAAATCCTCCTAAGAGATGATTTTCAATCAAACCAAAATTATTGCTGTGGATCTCATAGTGCGCATGGCGATGGATAGCATTGCAGAGAGCATGCATACTTCGTTAAAGGGTCGATGTGCATATTAGCATAAGACAGTGAGAAATAAGATAGCTATTTAATTTTTTAAACACGCTTTCTAAACACATAGCTCCACACTAGGATTTTTTCCTGTGTCGTGGGTACTATGGATACACACAAGACGAATACAAAAACACCCAGACCCAGAACATAAATCTAAACTCATCATTCAGACACCTGTCTGACCGGGAATCGTACCCGGGATCCATAGCGCGTCAGGCCGGTATGGTAACCGCTCCGCCATGCGGGTCGTAATTTTTTTTTTTACTATTATTTTATATATATCTATACTAATATATAGAAATGAGATGATGTGTGTCTGATAATCAAGCAAAAAGCACTGGTCCCATTTTACATGACATTTTGCGTGGATGTAGTTTATTTATGTTACGTAGCGAAGCATGGGTAATTCAGCTAGTTTTTTTTATAATATTGCAGCAGTCCAGCTGGCGGTGAGTGGTCACTGCCGCCCTCGGACATCTGTAAGGAACTTCATATATAACATAGGTTCTATATGAAGTCAAACACAGATGCATCGCTACTCCCGAGGACTAAAACTACTAAGATGGTCGCCGGTAACCACACCCTTCCATCGAAACGCAAGAAATGCTTCTCGCTAGAAGTAGGTGTGGCGGTGGTACTTCCTCGGTTAAACTACACTTGTTCTATTATATTACATATTTTCAGGGGTGTGCCTTGTAGAGGCGGAGAGTTCACGTAGAACTGATGTTATCGACGTACCAAATAAAGATGGTTCCCGAGACTACGGCCTTTTCCAGATTAACGACAAGTACTGGTGCAGCAACACTACTACCCCGGGCAAGGACTGTAATGTCACTTGTAAAGGTAAGTTTAATGGTCAGCAGTAGAGTTAGTAGGTAGCATTAATGCTATGATTCATAATCGATATATCTTATAATCGCCAAAAAATATTATGAGGTACCTATACTTAGAGTAATTTTGCATGGGTAACTGTTCTTACAATTAAAGGTTAGTAATCACAGCATGCTATGTGTTACAAAATTACTTTTTATAAAATAAAATAAATATATAAGTAGTGACAAATGAGTAGGTTTTTGAAAGCAGTTAATAGCAGCAGCAGTTAATATTAACTTTCATTATCGAATGATGTCGTTACTATGTCTCATAACCTCTATCTAGTTTAATCTATAAAAAGGTGAGTGATTGTTTTGGCATCAGGCCAACTTCAATTGATGTGTTTGTGTGGGTGGAATTGTTTTGCGAACATACAAACATGCGTGCTCACGTGCAAGCGTGGTTGCATGCGTGCTTACATTCTTATTTGTGTGTGAATGTAATCGCTACATCGTATAAAACAAAGTCGCTTTCCGCTGTCTGTCCCTATGTATGCTTAGATCTTTAAAACTACGCTACGGATTTTCATGCAGTTTTTTTTAATGGATAGAGTGATGCAAAAGGAAGGTTTTATGTAAAATACATGCATAATATAGTGGAGAAACACTGAAAATTTTAGATTTTTTACTTCTAGGCGGAATGAAGTTCTCCGGGTCTGCTAGTAAACTCTAATTCGATTACCTATCCTTTATGTAAAAAATGTTGTATTCATGAAAAGTAATGCGCTTTTTAGTTTAAGTTAGAACCAAAAAGCAAAGAAATTGTTGTGCTAGTAAATTGTCATTCGCACGAAACAATCGCAAAATTGACAAAAACAATGTACTAACAATCGAGTTGTGAAATGGTAGAACTAGTAGGTGCAGCTCGACTGGTCCGGTACCACCGTCACATCTATTTTTAGTAAAAGCAGTTCATGGGTCTCGTTGAGATGTGGATGCCGGTTGATACAAAGGTGTTGCTACGTTAGTCCTCTGGAAACAAAACGCATCTGTAGTTGAGTTCAGGTAGAACATTTGTTCTATGTAGAGTTGTATATAGAATTACAGATATCTTTGGGTGGTAGTGATAGCCTAATGGTTGAAACTTGCCTTCTTGATCGGTAGGTTCGACGTTCAAACCCAGGCACGCACCACTGAATTTTCTAAAATTATGTGCGTATTAGAAATTATTTATCACTGCTTTTCGTTGAAGAAAAACATCGCGAGGAAACCTATACCCGAGAGTTCTTAAAAAAAAGTTCTCGGAGATGTGTGAAGTCTACTAATTCGCACTTGGCCAGCGCGGTGGACTATGGCCTATAACTCATTCTGAGAGAAGACCCGTGCCCAGCAGTGGGACAATAATGTGTTGAGGACTAATGACAACTTACCACAAGATACACGTTATACACGCTCGTTTGCTACTTTAATTTTATGAAAAAGACAACATATATCAAAGCGATTTATTGAGCAGTTTATTGTATAATTAAGGTGTTAACCTATATTTATATTTCAGAACTTCTGACAGACGACATCACGAAGGCATCGATTTGTGCGAAAAAGATCTTCAAACGCCAAGGTTTCAGAGCCTGGAATGGGTGGAAAAACCGCTGCCAGGGTTCCTTGCCTGATATTAGCAACTGTACAATTTTTGATTTATTTACAAGGTTTTTCGTAACTTATTATGTCATGGGTTAAATTTCGCAAGATTTTTAAGGAACTTCCACTTAACAGAGATTATTATATTTTTACGAAATATTAATTATGTATTTTTACATATATATCGTCGCTTAAGTTCTAACACCGCGGATGTCAAAATTGGCAACTTTTCAGGAGAGCAAAATACTAAATAAACTGTCTCAAATAGTTATTTTTAATTCTACAACTACAAAATAATATTTTATGTTTTAAATATTAATATACTCATATTGAAATAATATTTTTTTACGGAAATGTAACATGTCTCTACATTATTTTGAGATACCATTATTTCATTAACACAAAATTGGCATTTTTTATTTACCCCTAAATAGGTATAATAATAGCTTTTACTGTCAAGTCGAAACAACCTGAGTATAAAATTTTAAAATTTAAAGTTTTTAAAAACAAAGTGCAATAGGTAATTAATAAGTAGTAAATTTAAACAATTGACTTTTTATCTGTACTTATTGATTTGGTAAAATGTTCCTTATAAACTATAAATTGTATTTTTCATTAGGTCCTTGTATTGTAAAACTTTTAACTATTTAATTCATAAAACGGTTAAGTTATAGGTATATACAGTGCTATGTACAGCTCTATACTCCTAAAATGCATTTTCAACATTTCATGATGATTGGTTGAGACATGGGTGGGCCAACTATTGCACGACATATTTACATACTTACCTGACATCAGAAATTGCTAGATTACGCATATTTGCAGATTTGTTTAATAATCAATGCTTAAAGACGGAGATAACATAATATTTTAATCTTATTGCCGTAATAAATCCAATGATATTGAAGTGTTGTTATTTCACTCCCATTTTAAATATATAAAAGTATGCTTCTTTAGTTGACTGCTTTGAGTTTACTGAGCGTATGTAGTCGTAATTATGTGTATATATGACATATCGTTGAAGCTGGTTATATTTGCATCATTTCTTTTTTTCTGACCGCAGGCGCTATATAAAAAAAATATAGTCTAAATTACTTTCACAACTGAGTGGATTTAAATAATATGCCATATGTTACCGTTACGCGTGCTAAAAAAGTGGACATATTATTATATGCTATTACGAAACTACAAAGAACCAATTAGTATGAACGCGGTGGACTTTGGCCCAAAACTCTCTTTCTCAGACAAGACCCGCCCAGCAGTGGGGCAGCAATTGGTTCACGCATGGTTTGATAGGCATATACAGAGTGATGTTTATATAGTAGAAATATTTTTTGACGCTGAGGTTCGCAGAGTGACGGAGATTAGACCATAATCACATTTTTTCCAGTTTATTAATAACTCTACCTATAAGTTCTTAAAACCTTTTTTTTTGTTCTCGAGGGGGAAACCTTCAAAAGGTACCCGACGCCGTGGGAGCGGCGAAGGGTGATTTGGGATTTTTACCGCACTAAAACCCCCCCGGTGGCCGTCCTCGGCGCTGAAAAGGAGGACTCCGGGATCTCGAAACGACTTCAGCAATCCTCCGAGCGCGTTGCCCCATCGGGCTCCTCCCAGATGGGCTGAACGGCTGGGCCCACCGCTCCGACTAGTCTTTACGACGGTATGCGACCACACGTACCGCCGTCCTTCTCGGGATTGCCTGACCGAACGGTTGGAGCTCCCACTCTAGCCGTCTGCAACCCCGGAAGCCCCTTTTAGGCGCCTCTTACGACAGGCAGGGGATGCCGTAGCCCTATTCTGATCCCGGAGCTACAGGGACGAAGTTTTTAAAAGCTATCAAACAAAAAGGAAAAAGCTTTTACTAACATACAAGTAGAGGAAAAAGATAATACTAAACTGGTATTTTTTCCCTATTCATGGCTTTTAATTAATATCTTTAAAATTATAGATGATTCCTAGAAATTAAAAGCTGATAAATTGTCACAGAGTAACCATGACAAACAATTATACATAGTGAGTAAGCTAATTAAGTACAAACGACATTTTCTTATAAAACGACTTTCGTTTTCCTTAGCGAATCATACCTTTTATGTGCTCGAGATTCGACGGACGATTTCTTGGAAAAAGTTTTGAGAAGAAATTAACGTTTATAATGAACTCAATTCTACTTTTGGTTCTATTTTCTGTCTGTTTCTATTCTGAAGCCAGATTATCTCAATGTGAGATAGTTGCGCAGCTGAGGCGACAAGGATTCCCTGAAAATGAGATGAGAGACTGTAAGTACCATAAGTCTTATTAGACTGTAAGTAACATAAGTCTTATTATTATTATTATTAAAATTCTATAGATTAACTGCACACAGGGCAATTCAAAAAAGGTGATATATGAGGTTTTATTCAAATTCAAATGCATAAATTAGCGAGATTTCTAGTTTTGTAAATGGTTGTATGGTTTAGTGACCATTCTTTCCATCAAGTAGGTAGCCCATTTGCCATATCATATATGTCATGTATATTCGATGTACCTACCATTGTTGACTTTTAAATTTACGTGAATATATGTAAACAAACAGCTTTCGTATATTTGTGTCCGTGAAATTCGATTAATAAGCCGGTTGCATTTCCTCATACTAGTTAATTAGTAATTCAACTCAAAAACTAAACTGCATCAAGTTTAGTTTAATTTGTTCAAAGAAGCACGAATAGTTCTCAAATTCAATTAAATTATACTTGGAAAAGAGTTTTGTGTACCTACTGCAAAGTTATTAAATGTATTTTTCGATTGTGCATTTATTTTCGAGTTATTTTAAACACACAAAAGTTGCCATGGGCAATATCAATATAAAATCAGTGAAGTCAGACCGGATGTAGCTTAAAAATAAAATAAGTGCAAACCAAATTTTCGGAGGCAAACGAATGTTTGCTTCCCCAACATAATAATTCTCAACAAATAAATCCCCTTAGGAAATATGTTGCAAGCTCTACAATTTTCTAACTGTAAAGTAGATTTACGAATACAGTTTTTTGATAGGGTTTTCCAGTGTTTTTTTTATCGTGAAGCATTTTTAGTGGAAGGATGTGGTTGCCGGGACTCTTTCATATGAGGCGATTATTTTCGTTCTCGGAAATAGGAACGCATTTGTGATTGACTTTAGACAGAACTTCAGTACTATTTAAAATTGTTTACCTACTGATGTTAGTGAAATCATAGCTTCAGGTGGCCTGCGTCCTCGTAGTTTACTTAAGAATAAATAAAATAGGACTGATTGTATTCAGACTTTCTGTTTGTACTTTATTCTTCGTACGAACATTTGTTGAATGAAAATATATGAACAATCCAGAAGATGGGCAGCAGTATTTTCTTGTGTTACATTAACACTTAACGAGGTTACCAATATACTTGACTGGCTCGGTCACATCTGTAATATCAACACTTACTCGGGTTACCAACTCGCACGTCTGGCTCGATGACTTTTGGTCCCCATTAGAAAATATATGCGCTCAGCAGTTGCCTTCAAATGGTGAATGGATGGTTCACACGTAAGGACTCGAGACATGATTACCATTTAATGTATTTTTTTTTAATTTTTAGGGGTGTGCCTGGTAGAAGCGGAGAGTTCAGGCATAACTGACGTTATCGGCAATTCAAATAAAGATGGTTCCCGGGACTACGGCCTTTTCCAGATCAACGACAGGTACTGGTGCAGCAACACTAATACCCCGGGCAAGGACTGCAACGTCACTTGTAAAGGTGAGATTATTTTGCTGCAAGACAGCACTTACGTTGACATGGCATGTATGTATTCCAGTCCAGTCCACCCACACAAATAACACACGCTTTTCCACACTCATAGCCTCACAGTAGGCTTTTCTCCTGTGTCGTGGGTACCATGGAGACAAGACGAATACACAAACACCCAGATCCAGAACATGAATCTAAACTCATCATTCAGATACCTGTCTGGCCGGGAATCGAACCCGGCACCCATTGCGCGTCAAACCGGTATGGTAACAGCTGCGCCACGCGGGTCGTCAATAAAATTAACAAAAATATTGTATTACCAGTACGGTGTCACCGACACATCTATTTTTAGCATGATGTTAGTTTATGCGTTATGTTGAAAGGGTGTGGATGCCGGTTGAATAAAAGGCCACTTCAGCCCTCAGAAATTGCAACGCACTTGGAATTGAGTTCAGGTAGAACATCTGTTCTTTGTAGAGTTGGTTACTAATATCCATGGCCAGGAGTAATTTAGCATAAGGTGTGTTACATGCTGCATCTTCGAAATTGAACGAAATGTGTTTATTTTGTATAGGGTTTTTTGTTCTCAAGGGGGTTTTTCATTCATCATGTGGAATTTTTACAAGCCTAAAACCCTCCGGTGACCGTCCTCGGCACTACAAAGAAGATTCCGGGGTCTCCAAAGGTCCTCTGACCGTGTTGCCCCACCGAGCCCCTCCCAGATCAGCGGCTGGGCTAACCGCTCCGTCTGGTCTTTATGACGGTATGCGACCACACATACCGTCGTCCTTCCTGGAATCGCCTGGTTGGACGGTTCAAGCTCCCACTCTATTCGCCCGCAACCCTGTAAGCCCCTTTTAGTCGGCTCTTACGAACGGCAGGGGATGCCGTAGCCCTATTCTGATCCCGGAACTACAGGGACGATTGTGTATACTTCCTCTAATTGAAGAACGGTTTCCTAATTAAAAAAATACAGTAACATTAATAAAACACCAAGCTAGTAATCTTCACACAGCTACATTCATAGAAACTGATCTCTTGCGCAGACATCAGTAGTCCCCATAGACTGACGTACATTTTCCACTATCGAGAAGATATATAAGAGAATAATTACTAATTACCACGACTATGTTGAACCTCACCAGCTATTCAGCGATTATTCAGTAGTTTATGTATCTATTCAGATGTTTATATGGTCGAGGGTTGGTAAAGTTTAACCTACGGGGACACTTTCAGATTATCAGTAACAAATTTTTTAAGGTACCGTACCCAAAGGGTGAAATCGAAGCCCTTATTATAAGATTGCTGTCTGTCTGTCTGTCACCAGGCTGTATCTCATGAAACCTGATAGCTAGACAGGATAGATAGGACAGTGAGTATTTCTGCTGCCGTTATAATTGTTATAACAGAATATAGTAAAGTAGTTTAGTAGTAATATAGTATAGTAGTTTTTTTATTTTTTATTTAGGGAGCCTTCCATACAACAAAAATGATTTTGTTGTCGTATTTTATTGATTGATTGTACTCGCACCACTTCAATTTTCTAAAACAAACTAGGTACCAACAAGCATATTAACCCAGATCTATATTTCAGAACTTCTATCTGATGACATCACAACTGCATCGACTTGTGCGAAGAAGATCTTCAGACGCCATGGATTCAAAGCCTGGAATGGTTGGACCTACCGCTGCCAGGGTTCTCTACCTGATATAAGCAACTGTTAAACCGGTTGAGCACTTTCAGAATCTTGATCTCTTTATAAGTCTTTTATTACCTGTCCTTATGATTAGGTCAAATCTTGCCATTTTTTTACTTATATTTAATCGATCCGTTCTCATTACAACGCAATATACTGATATTTTTATATACATACATTTAGTTTTGTTGCAACCTTCCCTATATACAAATGATAGCGCATGAATCGTCATCCCATTATTATCCTACTGCTGGGCACGGGTCTTCTCTCGGAATGAGAGAGTTTTAGGTCATAGTCAACCGCGCTGGCCAAGTGCGAATTTTTGGATAATGATAGCGCATACTGCCGTCGAATCAAGTTTTCTCCTAATACCTAAGGTTTTTGCAAAGTATGCTGATAAGCTATACCAAGGAAACAAGCCACCTACAAAATATCATTACGATTAATACGTAGACATCGTATTGTGTGCAGACAAAGACAGTAAAGACAACTTTTTGTGCGCATTTATAGATTCGCCAAATGTTACTCTTATAATGTTCTCAGCTATTAATATAAACTACATTTATATTATAGGTACCTATTTTGATTCACGTATCATGCAAAGATATGATGTTACAATAGATATTTACCTATAGAAGGAGGCGCTAGGAATAAAATCAGTTAGACTATAGGTACCTATAATTATATTTCTATCTATCAGGAACAGTTTTTTTTAGTTAAACGGTACCATAAGTCCTTTGACTAAGTATACGATAAAAAAGTCGTGGTGATCGATTGTGCAGTAAGGGTGTGAAAGCATTATAAACAAAGAAACAAACAAACTACCAATGTATCATAGGCTTTAGTTGTCGAATTTAATTTTTCATTTCTAAGTTAAGTCTTTCTAAGTCTAAGTTAAAAAATTAAAAAAGTTAATCTTTTTTCTTCATTTTCTTAATCTTATGTCTGTTTCGTCTTAACGTTGCCTGCTTTTGTTGAAACGTACCTATGTATGAGTTACCAGTCATTCAATAAGTACCTATAATTATGTAGTCTTCATAATTGTGTTTGATTTGATGTAATTACTAATTACATTAATAAGTGACCTTGTTAACGCTACGCAGTTAAATGTGGGACACAGCAAGATTATTTAATCAATTTCTTGAAAATTATTGAATTAGCTGAAAATCGATTTGCTATAAAAAGTCAATTCAGAATACACGCGTATCGTTAATAATCGAATAGTTCTACTATTATATCTAGGGTTACCCCTGTTGTGTTGAAAAATAATATTATTTAATGTGAAAATTGTAAAAGTAGGAAAAGTACACAATATTTTCCAATTAATATATGGTTTTATCTATAGATATTTGTTATTTCATTCGTTTTGGATATCGAAATTCTATTGGTTTATTATTTATACTTTAAATTTTGGAATTTTATATGCCTATTTTAAAATTAATTAACGCTAATAACAAAAGCGATATAAATGAGCGAAGACCGTTGAAATATAGTAGGTATTACAAATTATATCATATATTTACGATGTTGTGCCAAAGATCATGCAGTTTACTTGGTGGTAAGTGCCTACTACCACGCTTGGACCGCAATGAACCTCAAATAAGATCAAATTCTTACCTAAGGTTGGCCACGTACATAATTATGTATACTTATATCGCTGCCCCTCGTACTCGGTTTGAATCCCTCGCATAAGTAAGTCTAATCCTATACGAGTATCTTTCGGGGACAACCCTCTTTTGAGCCTGTACTGAATAATACGAGGCAAGTGGTAGGTAGTTACGAATTACAATTTTATTTACGTCATATACGGTCTGACCCAATAATTATTTATAATCGATTTATTTTATGTTAATTTAACACATTGAAGCAGTAAGGCACGTCGGAGAAAATAAATTAAATCTTTTATTAATAAAACTACCTGTTCACTGCGATTTCAACCGTTTTTTTAAAAGTAACACGACAAATAACATGTTTAACGGATGTTTTGTACCATCTTTATAAGATTAAAGAAGCAACGAGCATGTTGTTTACTTGAAATCTGTAACCAACTTCATAGAGAACAATCGTTCAATCTGTTCAGTTTCGTCCCTGTAGCTCCGAGATCAGAATAGGGCTACGGTATCCCCTGCTTGTCGTAAGAGGCGACTGAAAGGGGCTTTCGGCGTTGCGGGTGGTCAGAGCGGGAACTCGTTCGATTAGACCACCCGGGAAGAACGGCGTTTTGCGAAGTCGCAAACCGTCGTAAAGACCAGACGGAGCGTCGGGCCCAGCTGCTCACCTGTGAGGAGCTCGATGGGGCAATGCGTTTAGAGGATTCCGGTTGCGTACTTATGGAGACCTCGGAGTCTCTTTAGAGTGCTGAGGACGGCCACCGGGGAGGTTGTAGTGCAGTAAAAATCCCACATAACCTTGCGTCGCTCTCATGGCGTCGCGTACCTTTTGAAGGTTTCCCCTCGATGACAAAAAAAGGTATACCTATATGTAAAATCAATTTCTAATTTAGCAATAGGAAAACAGTTTTTAATAATGACACCGTCACTGTTACAGAAATAAGTAATTCCCCGCGGCTTGTGTTTTTTTAAAGATTTAAGTAACAATCCAACGCCGAGTTATGTAGCATTTTACCTCACTAAACCCCCCTCGGTGGCCATTCTCATGGCTGCGTGGAGGACTCCGGGATCTCCAACAGAACACAACCGAAGTCCTCCGAAAGTAATGCCCCATTCGGGCTCTTCCCAGTGAGCATTTGTCCGCACTGCGCCTCGTAATGTTTAAGACGGCATCTGAGCGTCCTACCCGGGGTCGCCAGGCAGTCTGGTCCTGGAACTACAGGGACACTACTTATATACCTACATACATATACTTTGGACATATACCCATAGGCTATGGGTAATATTCATGTAAATATGTTATCTTTACCCGACTGCGTCAGTACGAAGTAATGTTTTTTGGTATGTTTGTATGTATGTATCCATTTCTTCGGCACGCGTTACAGCCTAAACGTCTTGAATGACATATCATTGGAATCGATTAAAATTTAGAAAAGTAAGTATACAGTGATATAGGCTGTATATATTTTTTAAATATGGCGTCCGCGTTTAACACGCGACAAACAAACTTAAGGAAACATGTATCATAACATTTGTCACCACTATACTATGATTTAATTTTTGAAGTGAAAATTCTTTAGGCGCATGAGGGTAAATTTTTTTACAGATGAAACGTCACGCCGGTATGCAACGGAAGTGTCGGAAAAGAGAGAGAGAGTGATCGAGACCGATTGAGAGAGAGTAAGACAGGGCGAACGTAGCATGAGCAACTAGCCGTGGAGTGAGAGTAGGGAGCAAGCGAGTGAGAAAGATTGAGAGAAAAAGTGAGACAGAGCGAACGTCGTATCACGCCTTTTTCCCTTCCTCTTAATCTTGGAAATTTAAAGTTTTAGATTTGTATAAATATAAACAAGATTTATAAATTAGTTCGCCAAAGAAGTTTCACTTCTGACATGTGTACTTTGTACGCACGCATGTTTTTATGTTGTAATTTTAGTGTAAACTCTTTTGGGGCCATCCATAAACACGAAACTTATGATTTTTTGACTCCTTCCACCACATGTCACAACTGGTCACATTTGTGAGACCCCTCACTAGTGTGATATCACATATTTTTCTATCCTACATAATATTTATATTTTAAATTAAAGACAGTAGTTCCAAAATGACATGTGACATTACACAACCTACGTGAGACGTAATTTATGGATGGCCCCTTTCGTAATTTTAGACTTAATTTTAGTTTTGAGTTCAAGCAGTATTTTTTTGTTTAAAAGTTAATTATACGTTAAACCTATCGACGAGGCTAATCGGCTACCTGATGGAAAGTAGTCACCGTCGCCACTGGATAATTGTGTAACATGGCCGGCTTTGGATCATTCTTATTTTTTTTTTATCTGACTGAAGTAGCAAATGAGCATACAGTCCACCTGATGGTAAGCGGTCATTGCCGCTGATGGACATCTGTAATCAACTTCATAGAGGACATGGGTTCTATCTGAAGTCAATCAAAGATACGTTGCTACTCCCGAGGACTATGATGGTCATATAAAAGTATGCCGGAAATCACACCCTTCCATCGAAACGCTTAAATACCGAATAAATGCTTCACGCTAGAAATGGGTGTTCTTGCATGTATTGAAGAGCCCTATGTTATAGCGCTCCGGGAATACCACGTGAAGTTTAACATCTCACACATCCTTGTCTGGGGTTCAAACTTTGAAACCCCAAATGAAGAGGCAGAATTTAAAAACATTATGCAAATACAGCATCTTTTTTCTTTGCATTCATTTTCACAGTACGTACACAGTAGAAATATTGGGAACAGTATGGAAACTACCTACAAGCGTTCATAAACGACACACTCACACAAACATTGACGAGGCAAATAAGAGGTTTTCGCGGTGCTTCAATAGCGAGTGTCGCGTCAAGACGAGTGGTCAAGTTGCTATTTGTTTCTGCGATCTTTTTAAAAATGCCACCAGTTTGAATTTTTTACATTATACAATTTATTAATAAAGAACTCCGGACTGGTCGTCGCAGAAGAATTTATTTTTCAGTGAATAATTTGTAATTTATGAAGAATAAAGCATTTTTATGTAATGGTTTTTATGGTGGTTTGATCGTGCCCTGGAAAAAGGGGAAGTCCTTGATATGGGATGGTATATGTGTTGATACATTGGCGCCATCTCATATACGGGCAACTTCGATGCACGCTGGTGCGGCAGCCAAATCTGCAGAAACTGTGAAGCGGCGCAAGTATGCAGCCATTTCTCAGGGCTACATATTTGTGCCGTTTGCAGTAGAGACGATGGGACCGTGGGGGCCGGAAGCGAAACATTTTTACAATGAATTGTCTTCGCGCCTGATTGACGCCTCTAGTGACACGAGAGCTGGAGCTTACCTCGGCCAACAAATAAGTTTAGCAATACAGCGAGGTAATGCTGCTAGTGTCTTGGGTACATTTCCAAGGGGCAGCGATTTGGCTCATTTATTCTATTTATAATTGTAATTTTTTGTAAATAAATTGTAAATTTAAGTTATATATTATAATGTTAATTAAATAAATATTAAAACTAAAAGTTTATGGTTTTTTAATTACTAGATATCACACCCATTCCTAAAAATCTTAAAGTATCAAAATTAAACTTATTTCCGTATTTCAAGCTAAATATCATAATAATTATCATCATGCTGGGATTAAAATGCGAAGCTGTGAGTACTTAAATTATTTGTAAACGTAGATATTACAATTCGATTGATTGATGACTACATGACAATAAATGCTAAAATAAGTACCTATTAATACCACTATTACGAAAATACATAGAGACAACCCAATTGCTTCAATAGAGTGTAGGGTATTATTTTATAAACAAGGCTTAGATCCATACTATTCCATATTTGTACTGTGGTAAGTTTAATCTACACACACCGCGACCAGTTATCACTGTATGACCTTCCTACGTAACACATGCACACAATTTTATCACGCGGGCTCGGGAGTTTACCGTTGATCTTGTCAGTCCAATCAACCGGTGAAATCCCTGCGTTGAACCAGTTACATTCATAATAGATGAAATGTACGATATGCTGATGTTGAGTATAGTTGAGTTGAGTATTGTTATCGAATGATCGCCGTTGTTGTCCAACATATCGATATTTGTTTAACCCAAATCAGTGTACGTATATATTGACAAAACAAAGAAATATATAATATGAATGATGTACCATGGTAAAATGGTTAATTATCTCCAACATATCTATGAACTGTGTTTATATTAGTGATACATGTAACGAATGCGAATGCAAATGCGAATATTCCTTACCGACATTCGCGAGTGCGAATGCGAATGCGAATGTTATTTTCTTCAGTTCTAATGTAGGATGACGGAGGATATAAATTTTGGCGACCTTTTTTGAAGTCGAATTAAATTTTGTGACCTTTTACGCAAAGTACTGCAATTCAATATTCGCAAAACATTCGCACACTTCTTGCGAATGCGAATAATAATAAAACGTTTATTGCCAGAACACCTGAAATTATACACAATTTGATACATTTATATTTACAAAATTGACATGGCAAAAGAAATCATCTACTCAGCCTTGCTGACTCGGAATCGGTGATCGGTATTAGGCGAATATCTAAAAAAAACATGCGAATATTCGTTACATCACTAGTGGTTATATTGCCAGCATTCTGGGAACTCGTCCTAGAGACAGTAATTTGGATGCAGATTTTTATTTTTAATTTCGCAATTTTCTTTTTAAATTTAGGTTATTATTTTGTATAAACATATAATTATGATTTTTTTTTAATTATTTAATATTTTGTCTTCATCGCTAGTTTGTTTCTTTGTTAACCGATTTCTAGTCTAGTTTAAGACGTGGAATGTCGAAAGAAATATAATAATTAAAAATACGATATTTAAAATAACCGCATTTTAATGCCATATCCAAGAGAAAACGTTTTTAATTATTTTTTTGCATTCATTGTGATAAATATCGATCACAAGGAAAAAAATAATAAAATTTGTAGGGCACAAGAGAATTATTTTTTTCTGAAATAGATATGTATGGTATTATGTTACGGTATGAGTAGGTATTTATTGCGTTGTTATATGCATCACTGCGTAACAAATTAAGTCAACCATTGTTTACATACTATTTTCCCTATTTACTGCTTTGCTTACACATTTTCATGATGTTACTACATTTTTATCATTATCGTCTAAACACTCATGACCAATATTTAATGGGATTAACAAATACTGTAATGATACCTTTTTTTTTCTTTTTGTTGTCGAGGGGGAAACCTTCAAAAGGTACCCGACGCCATGTGGGATTAAAAAGGAGGACTCCGGGATTTCGAAACGACTTCAACCGGAATCCTCCGAGCGCGTTGCCCCATCGGGCTCCTCCCAGATGGGCGGCTGGGCCCACTGCTCCGTCTAGTCTTTACGACGGTATGCGACTACACATACTGCCGTCCTTCCCGGGATTGCCTGACCGAACGGTTCGAGCTCCCACTCTAGCCGCCCGCAACCCCGGAAGCCCTTTTATTCGCCTCTTACGACAGGCAGGGGATACCGTAGCCCTATTCTGGTTTCGGAACTACAGGATGCACTGTAATAATACCTTTTACCTGTATTCTGGCTATCTATCTTGAAATTTAACTTAACGTAAATAAAGCAAAAATAACGAAAGCCAACTAGATGTTTCTTTTTTTTGACTGAAGTAGCAAACGAGCATGCAGTCCACCTGATGGTAAGTGGTCACTGCCGCTCATGGACATCTTTAAGCAACTTCAGTAGAACATGGGTTCTATCTGAAGTCAATCACAGATGCGTTGCTACTCCCGAGGATTATGATGGTCGCCTCGTGTGAAAGTGTGCTGGCAATTACACCCTTTCATCGAAACGCAACAAATGCTACACGCTAGAAATAGATGTGGTGGTGGTACTTCCCCGGTCGAACTACACGGGTTTTACCACCTTCACAATAAATATCTACATATATGTAAACAGTCACGGTTTTTGATTAAGTCCTAATACCTTATGTGCTGCAACGAAATCGCACTTGACTGTAATTACCAAATTCACAGAACACTATATCAAAAATATAAATATTTATAACGTATTATTTTGATTATACCTATACTCCTCTTTCAATAGTGTCTTCCAGTGTAAACTTGATCGTTCATAATAAATAAAGAACATTTATATTTCCATAATCAGAAGACAATTCAAAACATACTATTGAATAGCAAAACACACACAATGCTACATTTATTCCCGTTTTACCGCTATCAGCTGGCTTTGATAACAAGAACAATAACGTACAGACGAGACAAAAGTCCCTTTTACCATTTGCTCGCCAACGGCATAACAAACCTGCCTATATAAGCGCATCTTTTTCCTGTGCATCTCATAACACATCCAGCTTTGAAGCAGTGAGGATATATTAATAATTAATAACTAAGACTAATAACTAAGAATATCAAGATGAAGTACGCCGTAGTGCTTGTGGCTCTCTTTGCCGTCTTCCTTCAGTCGGAAGCCAAGCGATTCGACAGATGTGAGCTAGTGCGTGAACTCAGAAAACAGGGATTCCCAGAAGACCAGATGAGAGATTGTAAGTATATGTAAACCTTGTGAAGTACTATACTTAATGATATAACTACGTTTCCCATTAGGTCACGTATTTCTAATGTAAAAGCAGTTCTTGCGCTTTGATGCAAGCGATTGGACTGCGGTAGATTTTCATATGAGGCTATCATCTTTGCCTTTATACAAAAAAGCGTATGTGCAGGCTTTGAGCAGAACTCCTGCTTGATTGCTGTAGATGTTCATAGACTAGGTGGATATTTTTTTTTGTTACTTCTATTCTTAAATCACATATACATTTGAGATTCAGACAGACAGATTCCTTGTGTCGTGACTTCCATGTATTCACAAAGACGTGCACATAAACTCCCAGACCAAAAAACGATGTCGTAAATAAATAAAAAAAACATTTAGACATCTACAACACTTGCACATCGTGTAAATGATCGCTCTACCAGGCAGCTTTTTAAAATACATAGTAATTTTATATGGACTAGCTTAAAAAGCTTGCACTGCATTAAAAAATGTTCAACATTACAATGGAGTGACATATTTTAAAAACTGGTTAGTACCACAGTACTCTTAGTTTGAGTTTACTTCGCTACCTTAAAACAATTTGTGTATAATTTTCCCTCATGCCTTGCAATGTACGTTGTGCGCTTATGGCGTTGTTTTCGACAATAACGTGCAATACCTATACTTTTTATAATTATAGACGAAAACGTAAACAATCATTGTTTTGCGAATACATAATAAACTCGCAGTAATGGTAGAGACCAGAGAAACAATTTATTCTTTATTTCTGATATAAATTTTAAAATCATTTCGTCTTACAAATTATTAGTTACATTTTTTACACTATCATCGAATAAAATAGGTACTGTATCTAGACTGAGAAGATATGGCAAAAAACACGCTTCTCCGAAACCGGTCAACCGATTTCAATGAACTTTTGTGAGTGGGTATTATTGGTTCCAGCTTGAAATATACATAGAATATTTTTACGTCCAATACATTTTATGCTAGAATATTTACATGGTCCCTAGGGAGTGGAAGGTATTAGTCGATACATATTTCATATATATATATATATACATATAATAAAAATATAAGTATCGCCCAACTGTGCATTTTTGTAAAAAATATATATGATTTTCCATCTTTTTAGTATAGTGTCGTATAAAAATGCACAATGAAAATGTTAAAATAATTATATATGCACAGGTTCAGCTGAGAAATAATTATAATACATATAAAATAATAAGAACAAGAATATATTTACTTAAGGCCTCTTGAATGTTTCCTATTCATCTCAAATGCTGCAAATAAATGCTTTTAGTATGATACAATTTAAATCCATAAATATGTTCCAGGGGTGTGCCTTGTAGAGAACGAGAGTTCCCGCAGGACGCACAAGATCGGCTCCGTGAACAAGAACGGTTCCCGGGACTACGGTCTGTTCCAGATTAACGACAAGTACTGGTGCAGTAACACCAGCACCCCAGGCAAGGACTGCAACCTCACCTGTGCTGGTAATTATCTTCATCAAATCTTATTATTGCTTTAATTCCCAACAACTTTCGTTGAGGATGTATGTTTGCCCAATTTCACCGCAGTTTAGCGCTGCTAGGTGGTAGAACCAGTGTAGTTCGTCCGGGAAAGTACCACCGCCACACCTATTTCTAGCGTGAAGGTGTGGCTGCCGGCATACTTTCACATGAGGCGACCATCACAGTCCTCGGGAGTAGCAACGCATCTGTGAAAAATAGAACCCGTTTTTTGTATGTAGTTGATTATAGATGTCCATGGGCGGCAGTGACCACTTATCATCAGGTGGACAGCATGCTCGTTTGCTAAAAAAATATTAACATCCATAGCAGAATGGTTAGCCCATCGAATTACCACCGCCACACCTATTTGAACCATTCCCGAAACCAAAACCTGGCTACGCCCGTGGATCGTAATGACCTGCTGGTTTTCAAGTTGAATAGATTGAAATATGATTTTAATACAAGCCGTTATAATGTTCCAGATGTGATTACTGATGACATCACGAAGGCGTCCACTTGCGCTAAGAAGATCTTCAAGCGACATGGCTTCAGAGCCTGGTACGGGTGGAGAAACCACTGCCAGGGATCTCTGCCTGATATCAGCTCTTGCTAGAGCTCAGTAATTCAGCTGAGCTAGTCAAATGAACACAGATCTATTAAACTGATTGGTATTTTTTACTTATAAAAAACTCATTAAATATTGTAAATTATACTTGTTGATTTTTCATTTACTCTTATGATATTATTAAGGGGGTATGCATTAATCACGTACGTATTTTTTGGTGTTTTTTCGACTCCCTCTTCTTATTGGTGATACGTCAGATTATGCCCTAATCCTATCTAAAATTTAATGAAAATTTACCATACGTCCCTCCAGAAGTGTCACGTAAGTAGTGAATGTCCCTTAAGGCTTCCATTGGCATAAGAGTTTTAATATAAATTTAACAGAGAGTTTTAAGTTATAAGAGTTTTTAGAGTTTTAAAATAAATGTAACAGAGAGTTTTAAGTTTAATCCCCAGTTACACCACGACACGAGAAATATATTAGTAAGAATTTTTTCTTCTTTAGTAAAGTAGTATTACGGAGAATTAATATTCCGTAGTAACTGTTAAACGATCAAACTTAGCACAGCGCTTTAACACTAGCTTCAAGCTGTGTTTTTGGTTTGACGGGCGTGGCAAGTATCGTGCATACTTAGCAAAGCGCTATAACACTAGTTTTAAGCAGTTCTTTTGGTTTAATGGTCGTGGCAAGTGAGGGACATCCGAATCATTCCAACTTGAACAGTTGAAGGTTAGAACTGGCCAAGTGGTAGAACCAGTGTAGTTCGACCGGGGAAGTACCACCGCCACACCTATTTCTAGCTTGAAGCATTTCTTGCGTTTCGATACAAGGGTGTGGCCGGCACACTTTCACATGAGGCGACCATCATAGTCCTTGGGAGTAGCAACGCATCTATGATTGGGTTCAGATGGAATCCATGTTCTGTATGTAGTCGATTATAGATGTCCATGGGCAGCAGTGGCCACTTACCATCAGGTGGACTGCATGGTCGTTTGCTGCTTCAGCCAGATAAAAAAAGAACTGTAGTGAAGCGCTGTTGCAAAGGAGACATGCTTTTTTCGAGCGTTTAGACTGAAACCTCAACGACAGTAAGGCATCTGTAGCTAATCTGAGGTGGACTCTAATCTGATACTTCTTTAACATAAAAAGCTTAGTCGTAATTACGTACTGGGCGTAGGTACCTCATATAGGATTCCAAAATTATTTGAGATTGATTACGATAATGTCCACCTACCATCTCCTAGTAGCAAAGGAACATCTTTGCTACTTCACTACATAGTATAAAACAAAGTTGCTTCCTGCTGTCTGTCCCTATGTATGCTTAAATCTTTAAAACTACGCTACGGATTTCAATACAGTTATTTTTAATAGATAGAGTAATTCAAGCGGTAAGTTTTTATGTATAATAAATGCATAATATGGTGGAGAAACACTGATAATTTTAGATATTTGACTTTTAGGCGGAAAAATTTGCCGGATCAGATAGTTAATTCATAAAACCAACATTACCTAACGGTTAAGTTTAAAAAGAAAGCAACAAAGCATTTTACTTGTAAAAGTTTTGTGTATTAATTTAAAGTAATGTATGCTACTGGAGTGCTATTTGGGTCAGACGGGGAACAATGAAGACGCTTCACAAAGTCAGTTAGCACATAGTTTAGCTGTTCTGGTCCTGTTCCTCATAATATTATTCTTCTTTTCGGCACACTTTTATATGACGCGACCATTCTAGTCCTCGGGAGCAGCAAAGCATCTGTGATTGGCTTCAGATAGAATCTATGCTCTATATAAAGTTGGTCCCAGATATCCATGGACGGCAGTGACCACTTACCAACAGGTGGACTGCATACTCGATTGCTATTTCTACATCATACAGAGCTTAGACGTATAATTAGCATACCTATTTTATTTAATTGATTACGTCATGGGCGGCAATACCCACCTACCATTTCGTGCCCCTTTGCTATTTAAATCAAAAAACCGACAGTAACATTGTTTCAGCCTAGTTTAGTAAAACCACTCTTTCTACACTCATAGACCCACACTAGGAATTCCTCCTGCGTCACGGGTATCATGGACACACAACGAATACCCAGACATGAATCTAAACTCATCATTAAGATACCTGTCTGACCGGGAATTGAACCCGGAACCCATTTCGTCTGACCGGCATGGTAACCGCTCCGCCACGCAGGTCGTCTAAAAAGAAAGCAACGAAGCATTTTGCTTGATTTTGTAAAACTTTTATGCATTAATCTAAAGTAATGTATGCGGTACTATTTGGGTCAGACGGGGAACAATGAAGACGCTTCACAAAGTCAGTTAGCACATAGTTTGCTCCGTTCTGGTATGCTCCATAATACTATTCTACTATATTGTGACGTGGTATTAAGCAAATACATAGTGAAAATGGCATTTTTGCAGTCACAGACAAATATTAATTTATGTAGATTTGCTACCAGACGAGCATTCAAATCTGCTTCAATACGCGAAAGGGTCTTCATTTCATGATATTTAAACATCAGTCCCTACTATCAGTCAAATATTGTTGGACAATAAATTAATGGATACTGGAGCTAACTTTTGTTACCCATGTAAAAACAAGATGGCAAATAAAAAAAATAAAAAAAAGATATACAAATAAAAAAGACAAACCCACTGAGTTTCTTGCCGGATCTTCTCAGTTGAGGTCGTGTTCCGATCCGGTGGTAGTGTAAAAAAATATATATAAATGTAACTGACAATTTGTAAGCGCCCCCGAAGGCCTATGCAAAAAATAAAGACATTTCATTTCATTTCAATGCAAATTTTAAGTTAGACGCAGTTGCTATTTTAGTTAGACTGAAAGCAATGAAGATGATTCTCATGTACCGTATAGTTTTGTTACGTATTATATTTAGTATCTCGTAAGATATTAGAAACCTACCTTCCGCTGTATGTACTAATATCTATATATCAATAAGTGAAGCAAAAACTTTGATCCGTTTTTAAGATACTTGCCGCAGACGGAGGAGTATGAAATTACGCACGGTTATAGTTGATGTAGAGAAGAATTGCACAATGATAATATTTTTTGCGAATAATGCATAAAGCATACAAAAATTAACTAAAAACACATTACACTACCTTGAATTTCACACAAACACATACATTATAAACGAAATAGAACATTCAATGTCTTATGAAAACACATAAAGTCAAAAATGTCAGATGTGTTTTTCAAATACCCGCTATTGTTTTTAAATGCAGCTTAGCTAATTAAACTTCTTTTTACCTTTAATTTTACTAGTCATTTTGAACGCACCCGGCGTTTAATATACGTATTAGAAATTAATTATAACTGCTCCACGGCGAAAGAAAACATCGGGAGGTAACCTTCACATCCGAGAGTCCTTTAAAAGAAAAGTGCCAGCCAGTGGGACAATAATGGGTTGACGGGAGAGATAAAGTTGTGTGAATCCAATTTAATAGTACCTTTTTTATCTGATTGAAGTAGCAAACGAGCATGCAGTCCACTTGATGGTAAGTGATCACTGCCGCCCATAGACATCTGTGAGCAATTTCAAACATAACGTGGGTTCTATCTGAAGTCAATCACAGATGCGTTGCTATTCTTGAGGACTATGATGGTCGCCTCATACAAAAGTGTGCCGGCAACCACACCCTTCCATCGAAACGCAAGAAATGCTTCACGCTGGAAATAGGTGTGGCGGTGGTACTTCTCCGGTCGAACTACACTGGTTCCTGTACCTCTTTACTGTACTGGAAATATAACATTCGTAGCGTAATGTTACATGTAGAGCTCAAGGCTATAAAATGAAAGAAATTATTATAAACGCTCTACGCCGTAGCATCATGGTAATTAATTACAACAATTAATGATATAATTAGTAATAGTATCAGTAGTAAATGTTTACACATTTTCTTTAAAAAAAAATTGTCAGAGGTGTGTGAAGTCTACCAATTGCCACTTGGCCAGCGCAGTGGACTATGGCCTAAAACTCTCTTGTTCTGAGAGAAGACTAGTGCCAAGCAGCGCGACAGTAATGGGTTGAAGACGACCTTCATTTAATGTATATACACATGTATTAACATATACATAAACATCATAATTGTTTGAATTAGTGTTGTAAATTGTTTTGTATTTATTTATAAATTTAGCTTAACAAGAGTTGACTATTTATTTAATGCAAATTCGTAGCTAGACGCGATTGCTATTTAATTCAGACAGAACCCAACGAAGATGTTTTACAAAGTTGGCGCATAGTTCCTTACCTTTCTGATATTATTATCTTTCGTAACTTTGTCTTCAAGACTTCGTTGTTGGTGGAGCTTAAATTTGAAGCACTTGAAAGTGAAATTATATGCTTTTTGCTAAGGTATCATATTCATATGGTTAAATGGCGCATTTGGCAAGAAGTCGTAACTGGATTTTTTTTAATGAATCAAACGGGAAATCGTATAAGGTCCTTAAAGTTTTTTTTTTATTTTATTTGACAGAAATAGCAAACGAGCATGCAGTCCACCTGATAGTAAGTGGTCACTGCCGTCCATGGACACCTGTAATCAACTTTATACAGAACATGGGTTCGGTCGGAAGTCAATCACAGATGCGTTGTCACTCCCGAGGACTATGATGGTCGCCTCATATAAAAATGTGCCGGCAACCACACCCTTCCATCGAAACGCGAGAAATGCTTCACGCTAGAAATAGGTGTGGCGGTGGTAGGTACTTCCCCGGTCGAACTAAACTGGTTCTACCACCTATTAAAGTTAAACAATTATTGATACCTACTGACTTTTTAAAATGATAGCTATCACATTTTTTGATCATTGTTTTTTTATAAATAAATAGAATAATTATCTAATTACTAATTAATTAAAATTTATACGATTTCTGTTTAATCTTAGAAAAAAAATACTGGTACTATCTTGACTTAAACGACAAAATTAACAATTATGCCAAAATTGCAATGGAGTGAGATACTACAATAAAAAAAAGTCATGAGTCTTGACGACTGCACATAAAAGTGAAAACTTAAAAAAAGTAACGCCCACAGGTTTACCTATGTACATATTCGGTGACGATGACGCGAGTTCCATCATTTTTGTTAACCCAAAATGTGCTCATCTCGGTCATCTCAAAATTTGATAGATGTGCCTTTTTTCCTGTATCGAAATACATATATGCACATAAATTTTTAAAAGATTTTTTTTACAAAATTAAATGCTAAAGCAACTCTGTTCATTACGCTCTTAGGAACAAACCACTGAACCGATTTTAAAATAAACTTCAAATACAAAGGTTTTCGCCTCTTCAAATCCACACGAACGAATTCGTGGATACAATATAGTCAAATATTTTGGGCTTGTGATTACGATTAAAAAATTGTAGTCGAAAGCGTATAAATTCTTGCACGTGTGTGAGAATGCATGCATGAGTGCATGTGCTCATACATGCATACACGCATGCATTATGCGTGTAATCCTGTGAGTAAATACGAAAGAAACCATCGCCATCGGTTCCTTTATTCGGGTACTTGCTAAGTTCTTGCATGTGAGTATGAGTGCAGGCGAGCATGCCGGTTCGCATGCATGCATTGTCCCGTGCATGCATGTGTTGATACGTGCATGCATGCGTGCATTATACTTGCGTCCATGTGTAATCATGAAACAAACGCGAGTCACAATATTTACGTTGACAACATTTAATTTACTATGGTACAAGAAACACTACTTTTCCTCCACAATTAATTCCCCCGCGACAATACCGAGTGTTTTCGTTATCTTCACCGCTTTTATTACTCAAAACCTTTGTATTCTGTGAAAGTTTTCAAAGGGACACGCTCTGTAATTTTTGGCGAATGAAGTGAAAACAGCTCATCTTTTATACCTCTTTGGACACCAATTTTAATGTACGTCAAAGTAAACAAGTTTCGAAATAGTTTACGTTGATATTGATAGGTTAATTTGATGAAGTAATTCTATACTTTTGAAGGTGGTAGAACCAGTGTAGTTCGACCGGGGAAGTACCACCGCCACACCTATTTCTAGCGTGAAGCATTTCTTGCGTTTCGATAGAAGGGTGTGGTTGCCGGCACACTTTCACATGAGGCGACCATCATAGTCCTCGGGAGTAGCAACGCATCTGTGTTTGACTTCAGATAGAGCCAAGTTCTCTATGAAGTTGATTACAGATGTCCATGAGCGGCAGTGACCACTTACCATCAGGTGGACTGCATGCTCGTTTGCTACTTCAGACAAATAAAAAAAAAAATACTAGTCACCCGTCGCAATGGACCCTAATTTAAATGAAAAAACTAAACTGCTCTACTAAACTAAATATTGTACAAAGTAGCACCAATATTTCTCTCATTTAAATAAATCGTAAAGCAATAGCGGATATTTTGACAGACATCTGATTTTTGTCGTTAATGTTTCATAGGATTATTATTATTACTTCGTTTATTAAGTATGTGTTTGTGTCCAATTCAAGGTAGTGAGTGTAATGTGTTTTTGGTAGATTTTACGTATAACGAAGAGAGATTGAGACTCCTAGACATCAGGATGGCTAGGAGTCTTCAATATTTTCCTTTCTTGAAGATTTCAAGTGAAACACAGGAGTAAACTTCTTCGATTTATTCACAATTGACGAGGTCCGATCGCTTCGACGCTTAAACAAGAAATCTCTTTTCTACCGGCGTTCGCTCGCCTTTTTATAACAATGTTTGGTGGTGTGACAATAACAAATTTATGGAGGGTAAACTAAATTATAATTCTAAAAATCATTAAATGTTGCTAATTCAATAAACAAACAGTTTTCGATCTTTAAACTAACTAAAATAATTATTTTCGGCGACGTGTTTTTCATAAATACGCGGTGTCGCGCCGACATGTATGTTTTATGCATTATTTGAAAAAAAAACAGAATTGCGCAATCCTTACCTATATCAACTTTAACCGTGCGTAATTTCATACTCCTCCGCCTGCGGCAAGTATCTTAAAAACCGGTCACATTTTTTTGCTTCACGTATTATTATAAAGATTTTATAAAAATTATGTAGGCATATCAACGTTAATGGTGACTAGTGCTTAATTTATTAAAAAAATTAGTGATAGTACCTTTTTTTTTTTGTTTTCGAGGGGGAAACCTTCCAAAGGTACCCGACGCCGTGGGTGCGACGCAGGGTTATGTGGGATTTTTACCGCACTAAAACCCCCCCGGTGGCCGTCCTTGGCGCTGAAAAGGAGGACTCCGGGATCTCGAAACGACTTCAACCGGAATCCTCGAGCGCGCTGCCTCATTGGGCTCCTCCCAGATGGGCGGCTGGGTTCACCGCTCCGTCTAATCTTTACAACGGTATGCGACCACACATACCGCCGTCCTTCCCGGGATTGCCTGACCGAACGGTTCGAGTTCCCACTCTAGCCGTCTGCAACCCCGGAAGCCCCTTTAAGTCGCCTCTTACGACAGGCAGGGGATACCGTAGCCCTATTCTTACCCCGAGGCTACAACCCTTTTGTTTTACCAATATCTGTCTAATAACAACATTTCTACCACTTACCATCAGGCGGATCGTACACTCATTTGATACTGCCATGTTATACTTACCTATATAAAAATCTCGCTCTTACAATATACTCGTAGATAATTGGCGGGAGGTTAATAGTATTGTAACAATTTTCAATAACCATAAATTCTTATCGAAAAAAGTAATAGTTAATATCGTATTCAATGCCGTTACTATAACAGCATTTGATATATTTATATAATATACCAAAGACTACTTTAATAATTGCCTAACATTTATTTATTTATTTCTTTATTGCACCTCTATAAAACAAAAGTTACAATGGGGCAAACTTAATGCCTAATGGCATTCTCTGCCAGTCAACCCTGGGTGGCTGGAAAATTTGCGGTAGGTGGAAGTTAAAGAAAAAAAAAACAAAAAATGCTTTAAATACATACATAAATACAATTAAATATATAAATACATACAACTATACACCAAAAAAAAAAACTATAAACAAATATATAAATACTACATATATACATAAATACGACATATACATATATATATGACATTGTATCAGTTGTGAAGGTTATCCGAGACACACTAGAGGCGTTCCAATTTAGTCCCCGGTATGTCTTTAACTGTGATCAATGTCTGACAAGACCGGCGTTGCCTGATTTTATTTTTATTAAGAAGGGATTTAGATTTTTTTTGACTTAAAAAAATTTCCATAGTCAAAAGCAGGACAGGAGAGGCAGGACGCCGCCTTCTTAGTTTTCTCCAAGACTTCGTGTAGAGGGGCGGAGGATCAAAGATTTGGCGCCCTTTTTTTGCAGTCAACCCAAACTGCAGTTCGACTTATATTTGTACAGGTTCAGTGACCCTTTTTTTAGCAAACGTCCAGTCCTTCCCAAAAGCGGAACCGAGCCTGTCCCGCCCGAGACATTTAATTTTGACTAAAAAATCGGGACGTCCTGTCAAATTCGGGACATCTGGCTACGCTGTTTATTGTCACAAGACTGTAATCTTATCGGGTACTAATGGAGTGATGATTTTTTATTTTTTTTATAATAATGAAGTAGCCAACGAGCATGCAGTCCACCTGATGGTCACTGCTGCCTATGGACATTTGTAAGCAACTTCACATCAGTCGTTGCTACTGCTGAGGACTAGGATGGTCGCCTCATACAAAGTGTGCCGGCAATCACACCCTTCCATCGATTATAGATTTTTACGAGCGGTAGTGGTCACTTACCATCAGGTCTAGTTTAGTTTCTGTGTTAGTATAGATTGTGAAGTCAGGAGATTGACGGCTGAAAACTATTGGTTTTATACCATCAGGGTCATTATCACGGAATAGTGATAATGACCTGGATAGTGATGATTTTGAGAACATCCAATCGATTTTATGCAATGATATACTTACTAATTATTATATTCACAATTTGTTTTTTTTTGTGTGGAAAAGTTAAAATAAAATAAATGAAGTGTGGAGGAGTCAAATCTTCCTAACTGGAAACCTTCGCGTAAGGGGAGGGGGGATAGCAGATGGGTCATGGAATCGCAGGTGGTAAGAACGGCAAAATTTCATTTTTTTGTATTGTGTAACAGGTATTTTTTTTTGTGGAAAACACACACTTTTTAGTTGTCAGTTATTTTGTCTTTTTCATCGATTAATTCTAATAACTGAGTCTGATTTCCAATGATATATCTTAAGTTACAATACACCCAGCCGTTTAGCTTTGCTCCCTGAGACATTTTCAGAGCGCTGGGAAAAGATGCAAAAAAGGTTTAACAAGAGCACTTTACGAATCCTGCTCGTATTGTGCTGAAGCGAAGATGGCACTTCAGGTGTCGCGTATGTTTGAAAGCCATCTGCACCTAGCTAATGTAATACGATGTAACTATAGAACTGTTAGTAAGTATGCTAACTAAATTACGCCTTTTAATGTAAGTTTAGAAAAAAATCAAATTTATTATATGTCGGCGCGATACCGCGTATTTATGAAAAACCCGTCGCCGATAATAATTATTTTTGTTAGTTTAAAGATCGAAAATTGTTTGTTAATTGAATTAGCAACATTTAATGATTTTTAGAATTGTAATTTAGTTTACCCTCCATAAATTTATTATTGTCACACCACCAAACATCGTTATAAAAAGCCACTACTTGTTTGTACCCAATTTGTGGAAATAAAAATATTTTTGATTTTGATTTTGATTTTGATTTTGATTTTGAAAAAGGCGAGCGAACGCCGGTAGAAAGAATTATTCTTGTTTAACCGTCGAAGCGATCACACCTCCTCAATTGTGAATAAATCGAAGAAGTTTACTGCTGTGTTTTACTTGAAATCTTCAAGAAAGGAAAATAATGAAGACTCCTAGCCATCCTGATGTCCCACGTCAATTTCTCTTCGATATATACATAGTTACAAAATTGTTAACTTTTTTAGTGTTAGGTCGTAAATATTCCTTTTGTCTAATGTTGGTGGTATTAAACAAATTGTACGCCTATTCAAAATACTTTATGAGAAAAAATACAATAGATAATGTACTTGTATGTACTTAATGTGAGTTATACTTTTCATAGACGATCAATAAAAATAATGATTCCTATTAAATTTATTACAATTAAGACCTAAATTTCGAAAACCTGAGTTACAAATACGGCTAACAGTTTAAAAAGTAGTTTTAATTGCTCGTCATTGCCGTAACAGCTGAAACGGCCTATTTTATTGCTTATATTACAGGATTTATTCGTGCGCGCTTTAAACGCGAAAACATTTTGATCCGGGGGAATTTTGAAAAGCGGTCGAAAAAAATGGCGGTGAAAGCGCGCATGCGCGTGGTTCCTGTCGCTGGGAGGCTACAGACTCCGTCAGTTTAACCCTGCAGTTGGTCTGTGATGTCGCGCGAATGGGTGGTGCGGGTTGGAGGCGCGGTGAAGCGCGGGTTGCCGACGATTCGGACTTCGAGACCTTGAAAACGCTGCTGGCTTCCGAGGATGGCTGGACCCTGGAGTACGAGAGAGAAGGAGTCAAGGTCTGGGCCGAAGACGTGGCTCACGGCGCTTTACGCACTGTTAAGGTCTGTTTTGCTCGCTAATTACTAAACGTTAATTTGCATTTTTTTAACGTTAACAGCATAATTTTTTTATACCTTTTTAATTAAATTAAAAACCATTAAACTATCCCATTAATGATGCATTAATCACGCACGATCATGTAAGCTGAAGCATCACAAAGCAATGATTAATGAGATACTTTTTGTTCCGTAATGACTTTTGAAATCTGAAGTTCAATTTAAATTCGTTCAACGCCCGTAATTAAACTGCAGTGCAAGCATATTGTTTGGAGCGAACTTCCCAGGAAAACTAGGTCTGGCCGTTGACCCTGCTGCTTTATAGGAAATTAATGGGGTATGAATGAAAAAGGGGTTGATATTACATCAGAATTGAATCCGTCTCTTGTCTTGTATTTTGTTGCGTTTATAACATTAGTATCTAAGTAATTTCTGATAAGAAGTGTGCGTATATTATCATTTATTTTGTTTCCGTAAAATTACTTATTTTCAGTTTTTATATCCATTATTACTCTTATATTGCTCTTTTTAATATTTAGGCAATATGATGATACGGATTAATCTGTATAACCCAGAGAGCGACATAAAAAGTTCCAGGTTCGGTCTACGGTGAGCATACTTCCAAACGATCAATTGAGACGTTTGTCTTGCAGATGTCGGTGTGTTTTATGCAATAGACATTGCTGATCACATCATTAAATAAGATAACTCTAAAGAGACGCTAATGCCCATTTCTTAAATTCCTAAATTAATTTCTTTAAGATAGCCACCCAAGCAATGTTTCAAAGCTTGTATTATAAATTGTCTGAACTTTACACAGGCTTGTGCTCTTAATTGTTCACAAGTTACACATCACAATTTTGTTTTTTACTGTTGTATGTATCGCGCTATTTACGATAACAAACCAAATTACATAATTATGAGCAGTGATAGCCTAATGGTTGAAACTTGCCCTCTCAATCGGGAGGTCCGAGGTTCAGACCCAGGGACGCACCACTTATTTAAGTGCGTATTAGAAATAAATTATCACTGCTTTTCGGTGAAGGAAAACATCGTGAGGAAACCTACACACCCGAGAGTTCTTTAAAAAAAAGTTCTCGGAGGTGTGTGAAGTCCACCAATTCGCACTTGGCCAGCTCGGTGGACTATGACCTAAATTCTCTCATTCTGAGAGAAGACCCATGCCCAGCAGTGGGACAATAATGGGTTGCCGAGAGATATGTACCTACGTACATAATTAAAATTCAACATGTAATTAAAATATCTTTTCAAACAATTTATTAATACATTTTATTAAACCTACTGCCAAAACCGTTATATATTTCAAATTTAAATACCTAAATAAAAATCGAAGACCAGAAAGTATGTCTTTACGAAGTATTGTTGAAAATAATTCACATTTCTCGTTCACTTCGGCTACCATTCCCTCGTGGATTGAGTCGGAGCGAATTTTGCACGGCTCATCTGGGTTTTAGCCTGATTAAATTCTACTGATTGTTGAAATATTGAATAGATAACTGGTATTTTGTTAAGGACATGCCCACCAGAGTTGTCTGACATGGGTGATAATTAATTTGTTTAAAAAAATGACAAAATTTATAAAAAAACAGCTGCCAGCCACGCCATTTTTTATCTTATTAATGCAGCAAACGTATGCCCGTTTGCACTCCATCTGATGGTATATGATCATTGCTGCCCATGGACATCTGTGACCAACTTCATACAAAATGTATGCCCGTTTGCACTCCATCTGATGGTATATGATCATTGCTGCCCATGGACATCTTTGACCAACTTCATACAAAACGTATGCCCGTTTGCACTCCATCTGATGGTATACGTTCATTGCTGCCCATGGACATCTGTGACCAACTTCATACAAAATGTATGCCCGTTTGCACTCCATCTGATGGTATATGATCATTGCTGCCCATGGACATCTTTGACCAACTTCATACAAAACGTATGCCAGTTTGCACTCCATCTGATGGTATACGTTCATTGCTGCCCATGGACATCTGTGACCAACTTCATACAAAATGTATGCCCGTTTGCACTCCATCTGATGGTATATGATCATTGCTGCCCATGGATATCTGTAAGAAACTTCGTCTAAAACATATGTTCTATCTAAAGTCAGTCTCAGATGCGTTGCTACTCCCTAAATTTGAGATGGTCGCTTCATATTAAAGTGTGCCGGCAACCACACTCTTGAAACGAATCGAAAGAACTACTTCACACTATTTATTTATTTATTTAGATATACCATTGACTTATCACTATACATTGTTACAAAAAAATATAATTCGTTTGGTTCAGTGTGAACCGCCATTACAGGTATATACAGCTCACCTAATGTGTACGAAGTGTAATATCTAACTAAATCTAAGAACAAAAAAGATAAACATAAAACAAAATAAAACTAAATATAGGTATTTATGATAATTTAAAAGGGACTATTATAAATGCATGGAACAAAAATGTATAAATTTATTTATGTTAACAGTGTGGAAGATGTCTACATCGCTGTTAGAGCAGATATTTGTCGTAGACTTTTGAATTATAGTATGAACTATTTAAATACAATCATTACATTAGCTTAGTTTTTTTTAAGTAAAAAAAAATAAGATTGCATATTTTAACTATACTTCAAATTATTGCTGTAATAAGTAATGAATTAGCAAAATTTTTTATTTATATGTGTATGTGTAAATTGCGTATCGCTATGCTGTTGCGAAATATTCTAGTCACCTTAAGGCCTCAAAGATAAAAAAATATGTGAGTTCTTTTTGAATTATCGCATCAGCCGTTTTTGACTGACTGACTGTGCTTCACTTTGGAGATGTTCCATTTCGATGGGTAGGTAACTACTGTTGGCCTGTTATTTTTTTATCTGACTGAAGTATAGCAAACGAGCATGCAGTCCACCTGATGGTAGGTGGTCAATGCCGCCCATGGACATCTGTAATCATGTAGTTGATTAGAAATAGGTGTAGCGGTGTTACTTCCCCGCTCGAACTACCACCTTAACTAGAAATAGTTCATTTTCAAGGTTTTTTTTTAAATGTGGCTAACGGTCACCTATACGATGTCTGTACACAATTACCTCTTTTTTTCTTCATCTCACTGTGTCTTTTCCCTCTGTCATTATTTGAAATTATTTGGCGTTTGAGAACACAAGGTTGGTTCCTAGGTATCTGTTTATTGACTTGGGTTCGTTCCAAGTTTTTGACTATCGTAGTAAGACACACGTGGCCACATAATGGCGTGGTTTGTGGGCATAATCTGCCTTCCTAATATTTAATTAAAGCTTACATACTTTTTTGACGTTTCAGCTTTCTTTAGTACCATCTTCAAGGATTTCTACTACGTTATTTCCCGACATTATTAAAATAAGTTTCGATTACGTATCTTTTAAGAGTTCCGTACTGTAAGGGGAAAAACGGAACGCTTTTACTAAGACTCCGCTGTCCGTCTGTCCGTTTGTCTGTCACCGGGCTGTGAGGACTCATGAACCATGATAGCTAGACAGTTTGAATTTTTACAGATGAGGCAATACTGTTACCGTTATAAGAAAAAATACTAAAAACATAAAATAAATGTTAAAGGGGACTCTCATACAAGAAACGTGATTTTTATTGCCATATTTATAGATGTCCCGGCGAACTTCGTTCCGCCTAAAAGTCTAAAAATCTAAAGTTATCAGTATTCCTCTCCTATATTATGCATGTATTATACATATAAACCTTCCTGTTGAATCACTCTACCTATTAAAAAAACTGCATTAAAATCCGTAGCGCAGTTTTAAAGATCTAAGCATACATAGGGACAGACAGCGGGAAGCGACTTTGTTTTTAACCGACTTCCCAAAGGAAAGAGGTTATCTATTCGTCACGTATATTTTTTTTTTATACAATGTAGTGATGTACGAAATCCTTCGTGCGCGAGTTTGACTAGCATTTAGCTGGTTATTTGTAATATAGATGTAGCAAATGAGCATGCAGTCTACCAGAAGGTCGACCTCTGCTGCAAATGGACATCTATAATTAACTCTTGATGAGGTAAGAGCATGACGTTGGTCTTCTCAGGGTTAAGTGACGCATCCATATGCATCGCTTATCCTGCGAATTAAGCTGGATATCTGGGATAAGTACATCTCCCATTTCACTAGCCTGTTAAAATCTAAACTCATCAGCGCTTCGCATTATTTTCAGTTACGTGTATTTTTGTTCATGTCCTCAAGTAAGACACATAAAACCATCGCTGTTTTGAATCACTACATAGTATAAATTAAAGTCGCTTCGCGCTGTCACTTCGTGCAGTGATTCAAGAGGAAGGTTTTTAATAGTAATAATAATAATAATATAGTTTATTGCCCCAAAACTGACATACACAATGATTTAAATTTAAGCACCAGAAATAACAAAGGCTATACATTAAAATAAACAATAACAAATTAAATTAAAAAAAGAAACGGACAAGAAAAAATATTTTTATGAGGGCAAAGGAAGAGGCTCAGCATTTTGTTGTTCGGCGACCTGGGTCTCGTACAGCGCTGTTTTTTAGCCACTCCCTACACTCCCTAAGATATTGTGCGGGAGATGGTTATATGTTCCCCAATCCCAACCGACACAGATAAAATGCAAACACAAGAAGTATCACTCAATATTTTTTTATGTATAACACAGGCATAATATAGTAGAGGAACACTAATAATTATAGAAGTTTGACTTTTTGGCGCAACGAAGTTCGCCGGGTCAGCTAGTATTATTATTAATGTGGAATATTCAAGATGAAGGTGACGAACCAAAATATATGTGGTAGAACGTATATAGTTTAACTGGCGCGAGGTAAAACTTGCGTTTTGGTAGAAGGTTGTGGTTGCCGGTTCACTTTTATATGATTCAAAATTTACCTAAGTCCACGGGAATAGCAATGCATCTGTGATTAACTTTAGATAGAACCTTTGTTCTGTATGAAGTTGCCTTTTTTTGTTTTCAAGGGGGAAACCTTCAAAAGGTACCCGTAAAATGCCGTGGGAGCGACGCAGGGTTATGTGGGATTTTTATCGAATATCTACAAAGAGGACTCGCGGATCTCCAAAGGGACACAACCGAAATCTTCTGAGCGCATTGCCCCATCGGGCTCCTCTCAAATGAGCGGCTGGGCCCACCGCTCCGTCTAGTCTTTACGACGGTATGCGACCATACATACCGCCGTCCTCCTGGGGTCGCCTGATCGAACGGTTCGAGCTCTCACTCTAGCCGCCCGCAACCCTGGAAGCCCCTTTTAGTCGCCTCTTATGACAGGCGGGGGATGCCGTAGACCTATTCAAATTCCAGAACTAGGACGGTATGAAGTTGCCTATCGAAGTTTATGTACATGGGCGACAATTTTTAATTGCCGTCACGTAGATAGACAATCAGACGTAGATAGCAAGAGCAGTGATAGCCTAATGGTTGAAACTTGTCCTCTCGATCGGGAGGTCCGAGGTTCTAACCCAGGCACGCACCACTGATTCATGTGCGTATCAGAAATTAATTATCGCTGCTTTTCGGTGAAGGAAAACATCGTGAGGAAACCTACACACCCGAGAGTTTTAAAAAAAAGTTCTCGGAGGTGTGTGAAGTCCACCAATTCGCACTTGGCCAGCGCGGTGGACTATGGCCTAAACTCTGTCATTTTGAGAGAAGACCCGTACCCAACAGTGGGACAATAATGGGTTATAAAAAAAATACCTACTCATCGATCCATCTATAAGCCTTTTGAAGTCCGCTGTTGGACCAAGCAGACTTTTCATCACCTTTAAATTCACAATATGTCCTATATTATCTTACTTTGTCAAGGTCGTTCTTACAATTATGACAGAACATCTAATGCTATCCCTAGGGTTTTCAGGGATTTCAAAACTTTTAAGTGTAAGTGCAGAGAGTAGTTACGTGCTATGTTACGACCTGTGTGGGGGATAGTAATAAGTATTTTGCTTTAACTACTATACTTTGTTTAAATAGCTTTAATTACTTTGGTGTCTGTGCAGAATATATTAAATATATACACTAGAAGCGCGGACCATTTTGAGACCATAGAATCGCGGATGTTTTAGGTAAAAAAAAAATGTGTATTGCATTTAAGCGGTTGAAGTCCCGTGTACATAATATAATCATATTTAAAGAAAAGTCATAAAACTCACGATTGGACGTATAATAAAATATTAAGTAGAGCAGGAAGAACATTGACATAGGTCAAATTCGGAACGTCCTCACTTCTAGTGTTAATATACAGTAATGTTTAAGACATTCAAATCTTTCAACTGTAAAAACCCTTTGTCTTTCATACTGTACTTTTTTATGTAGCTTTTATTACTTTGGTGTTTGTTATAAATGTATCAAACGTATACTTTATAAACAGCAATGATTTAGTTATTTAAAATTTAACAGTATTAGAAAAACAAAAGGGTAGCAAAACCGCTTTTCCCCCAAACCATTGCAGGTTTTCCCGAAATACCTTAGTCATACCTTTTTCAAAGGGGTTGCCTGTCTAGAAATCCGTTAATGTTTAATTTGTTTTCTCCTTATTTTGAACCCCATGGCTATTTTAAACGGAATAACCTTCGATATAGAAATACCCTAGATACAAAGTCAAAATATGCACTATAAATTGCGTTGATTATATGCAAATGCATATAATCCGATGACTAGTTATAACTTAGTATAAACATATCTTAATAAACACAGTCACCGTGACTGCCAGAAGTTTTCCCAGTTCCTTTCCTAAAAGCAGGAGAATCACTGAACTTCTCGCTAGGGGTGGCCTTTTTCCAAAAAAGATCGATTTTTGAATCCATTTTAATCTAAATCAATAATATCTATCTAGAAAACATGTTAAAGAATAGAAGATTTGTTACTCTGTGAATGTTAAGGTGAAATAGCTCCTAACCTTTTTAAAAATAAATGTTGTAATGACCTTTATATGTAACCGAATAAATACAATGACAATATTTCTGTTGCCTCCCATCTGTTAAAAATACTTATTTTTATTTCAAAACATCGATTATTCAAATAATCGAATTCATATCATCATCCCTATTTCAAGCCTTGAATGTTTTCTTCGTCCTGAATACTTGATTTTTATAACCTTGTGCTTGAAGCGTTTCTTGTGAAAAATACTTTTTAACATCTTTTTTAATCGACGCACGCTATTGTTTTTGTTTATGATCGTAAACGTAAATTACAAAGTTTCTGAGCTTACATTTGATATTGCCTAACGCCTGGGGTTGTTTCAATTGAAAATTGTATTACGTACGTACTATAAATTGTTTAGATGACAAAATTAAGAACGAGGGTGGTAGAACCTCTTGGGGTTCGACTTCAGACGCAATATTGCCATACACATTTTTGCCTTGTGAGAACAGTGTTGAGCGTAGTTTTATTCTAATTTGAAATAAGTGGTAAGAGACACACTAATCCGAGGCAATCCAGTTTAGCCCACATAAATAATAACAAGAATCATCTACTCACCTAACCAAACTAAAGGTTGGAAGAGGCTACAGCCGCATTGAGGACCAAATACGCTCTCAAAGGTCTGGGGTGCAGAAGGCAACGGGAAACCAATTAACAAGCATTCATCGTCATTCATCAGCCCTTTGGTGTCCACTGCTGAACACAGGCCTCCCCTTAATGGCACCTGTCCAACCGGTCCTGTGCCCTCTGAATCCAACGGTTTCCCGCTGTCTTCGCCAGGTCATCGGTCCACCTGGTACAACGACCTGTGCTCTTTCTGCCTAAACGTGGTCGACACTCGAGGACCATTCTTCTCCATCGGTTATCGGCCCTACGAGCGATGTGGCCGGCCCGTTGCCACTTCAGCTTGCTAATTTTGAGAGCCATGTCCGTAAGCCTCGTTCGTCTACTGCACAGTCATAGTGCAGGAGTGTCCCTTGTAAATCGGCATAGAAAAGTCAAGTAGGTATATCAATATAATTATATACGTATAGATCGTTATAATAGCGGCAAAATGATTTAATTGTAGCGGGCTAGCAGATTTCAGAAAAAAGTAGAAGCATTTTGTACTACGCCTATGTGTATATTTTTCACTCTTTCACGTAAAACTACTGGTTATATTTCTCTGAAATTTAGCACACAAATAATTTATGATCTATTAACACATAGGATTCAACACTCTGATTACCGTGGTAAACGTGAAGCAGACGAAACCGCGAGAATAATCTAGCATTTTATAAGTTTTGCTCAATTAACCAGGGATCTCTGAAAACGGAAAATATCCGCCTATGCATCAAATTGTGACACTTTAAAACTGGAGCATGAATTTATTGAAGAACGAAAAATGATAAAAATGTAGCACACTTTTCGGTTTAAATTTTAATAACGTTGGACGAATAATTAAGCCCGTTATTTTTTTACAAGATTGAGTAGCAGTCAATCTTGTAAAAAAATGACGACCCGCGTGGCGCAGCGGTTACCTCACCGGTCTGATACGCAGTGGGTCCCGGGTTCGATTCCCGGCTAGACAGGTATCTGAATGATGAGTTTAGATCCTTGTTCTGGGTCTGGGTGTTTGTGTATTCGTCTTTGTATGTGTCCATCGCACCCACGACACAGGAGAAAATCCTACTGTGGGGCTATGAGTGTAGAAAGTGTTTTAAGCGTTTTAAGTCAGGCTTGCAGTATTACCGACGGTAAGTGGTAACTGTCAGTCTATGTACATCTGTAAGCAAATTTATACATAACTAGTTGACCCTACGAAGTTCATTCCACCTAAAAGTCAAAAATGTAAATTATCTGTGTTTCTCTGCTATATTATACATATATTAGGTATACATAAAAACCTTCATCTTGAATCACTCTATTTATTAAAAAAACTGCATTCAAATCCGTAGCGTAGTAAACATCTAAGCATACATAGGGACAGACAGCGATCAGTGACTTTGTTTTATACTATGTAGTGACAACGGCCCATCTAATGCAAGCCACAGATGCGTTGCTACTCCTAATAATTAAGATGATATAAAAACGACATCTACCCGCGGCGACTTGTACAATTATGAAAAGTAAAGCCAGTTACGAGTAATACGGAATGCCTACCAATTTAACTCCTGTTTCAATAAATCTCTTTTCCCTCTCGCTTTGTCTCTGCTGTGTAAGCGAGATGGCTGTGAGGTTTGATTTACTAGCACCGCTTATTTCAGCTTAATCCCCAGTTTAATGGCAGCTCTGTAAGTGACTTAGTGGGTGACTTAGGCCAAAAGCCTGGTAAGCGGGTTTTACACGATTTGCATAAGATAGGTCATTAAGTAAAGTATTTTTACACACCTTTTTAAGTGGTTATCGGCGTATTGAAATCACGTAGATATCAAACAGGGCCATTATTAACCTGTCTGGAGTGGATAATACGCTAGTTATTAGAAAGTACATGGTAATATCCATTAAGATTCACCTCTAGAGGTATATAGGTCTACCAGCTGCTAATGAAACAGGTGCGACGCACCTGTTTCATTAGCAGCTGGTAGAACCAATGTAGTTCACATACATGCGTGAAGCATTTTTTTGCGTTTCGATGAACGTGGTTGCTGGCACACTTTATACGAGGCGACCATCATAGTCCTTGGGAGTAGCAACGCATCTGTGATTGACTTGCTACTTCAATCAGATAAAAAAAAATCCTTTATTGGAGTTGGAGCAAAGATAGCTTTGTATAATGATTGAAATTCAGCCTTTCAATCTTCCGAGGTTTGAATCTCAGACAACACTGATCTTCCTAAAATGTTCGTATTAGAAATTAATTATCACTGCTTTTCGGCGAAGATAAAAATTATGAGGAAAACTACACATCCGTAAGTACTTAGGAAATGTTCAATAGATGTGTGAATACTACCAATTCAAACTTGGCCTGCGCGGTTGACTGTGGCCTAAAACTCCCTTATTCTGATAGAAGACTCCCTTATTCTAAGATGAATAACAGTTGAAAGTGCTTCGATATTTGTTTACAGATATCCATGAATGGCAGTAGCCATGTAAGTTTAAATGTCCTGTGTCGTTAGCTACGGTTACTCAAATTTTAAAAAGCTAATCGAAATCGTCCAATTTTGTTTTACCATATTTATCAAGGCATCCCAGATTAAATAATCTTTATATAGGTGGAAGTAACTTCAAATTTTTAATTTCAATGGGCAAGTTCTGCTGTCTGTCTGAGTGTGTGTGCTATGCGCTACGTACCTACCTATCTATTGTAGAGCAGAAATTGGTGAAACGGCAATTAAACAATGATATTTTTAAACATAAAGAACCGAGATCATAGATATTATTCTAAAAAAATGAGTTTAAGTCCAAACCTACAAATATTCATTAGCTATTTTCCTACCCGGTATAGTGGGTTTTCTTCTTAAATGGGAAAGATGTGGTTTAACCCAAAAAACATCGAAAGTAGTAACGAAAGAATCAAGTAACAAACCTCCTTTTTATGTAGATTAAAAAAAACATGCTCCACATCCTTAATGTGATTCTATTAACCTCAAAATGTAATTAAAACCTCAGTTATATCCCCGTAAGCCCGAGTCTCAAATCAAAGGCAGCTAATCCTGCACGGCTTAATTGTTTACATGAGATTTATCTAATCGCTTCGGTTATGCGCTGAGCCAACCAACCCATATTAATGCCACAACTCGTGTGTGTCATGCAGTGATATTCCGTTGATTTATTTGAAATGAATTTTCATATATTCTTAAATAAATAAATAATTAATAATAATTAATTAATTTATAATAAATAATAATTCATAATATTAATAATTAATTAATTTCATAAATTCTTCAGTATTTGTAATTGGCCAAATACTAATAAAAATAAAGTGAGTAGATTAAGAAGTGGTGTTTTTGTCGTTATTTTATTAATTCACTATTCGGAGCCAACGAACATGCATCCCATATGATGTTAAGTGGTCACTACCTCCCATGGACATCTGTAAGTACGCTTTACGCTTTCTACACTCATAACCCCATACTAGGATTTTTTCCTGTGTCATGGGTACCATGGACGCACACAAGACGAATACACAAATACCCAGACCCAGAACATGAATCTAAATTCATCGTTCAGTCTGGCCGGGAATCGCTCCCGGGACCCATATAACAGGTCAGAGGTTCTATCTAAAGTCGATCACCGACACCGATGCGTTGCTATTCTCTAGGACGAAGTTGTGTGGCTCATATGAACTAATCAGCCAGTATTTTTTTACGTTAGAAATATGTGTAGGAGTGGTATCTCCCAGTCATACATATTTTTCTACCTTGTTTGTAAGCACTTCCAACACCAATTATTTTTATCGTTCATTAATTTATTACTAGTCACCTGTCGCAACGGTCGAAATTCCACCGTAATTCAACTCAAATACTAAACTTAATATTGTCTAAAGTAGCACGATATAGCGTAAATTTTACGCCGCAGAATTTACGCTATATCGTGCTACTACGTCATATATAACTCACGTCTCACTCGGTTATTCCTGCAGCTTCGCCCGCCTGGTTTCGGCGAATGAGAAAGCGTGCCCGTGTTTCTGCCGTACGGTGCGAGGAGAAAACACTGTGCGGGTTTAGCCAGTCCGGTATAAACCAGCTGCTGCCTCGGGCGGCTGGGTATCCATGAGGATTACCCATTTTAAAAAAGGCCATAAGCTATGTGTGTGCCAAATTCCAGCTCAATCTGAGCTGTACTTTTTGGGTGACAGAGTAACAAACACATAAACATTTGCATTTATAAAATTAATAGGATTTTATCGATTCATAGCCCAGCAATGGGAAAGACGTGACATAAAATAAATTCTAAACGTTACACGAACAAAATTCCATAGAGTTAATAAGTATTATACTTGTAAATTGTCAGCTTAAAACGTATTCGTATTCTCTAGAGGCAAATATATTATTATTCATGCGCTTAATATATGCCTCCCTGTAGTCTTAAGTATGTCACAAAATATTCACCATATTTTCATGGAATAATGGCGGGTTTAATAAGTTAATGCTGTTTAATGTTCAATTAGTTTTAAATCTTTGACGATTTCAGTATTTTCTTTGTTTTTAATTTTATTTATAATATTGAAGATGCGAGCACAGTTAGGCAGTGAAACTCGCCCTCTTAACCGGGAAGTTCGAGATTCAAATCAGGCACCTCTGAGTTTTCTGTGCGCATTGCAAATTAATTATGACTGCTTTACTGTGTAAGAAAACATAGCGAGGAAATCTACAAACCTGAGAGTTCTTTCAAAAAAGTTCCCATAGATGTCTGAAGTCTACCATTTTGCACTTGGCTAGCGCGATGGACTATGGCCTAAAAATCACTCTAAAAGGAGACCTGTGCTGGGCACAGAAAGGGCAATGAAATGAAATGAAATGAAATGAAATGATTTTTTTTTATTTTGTATAGGCCTACGGGGGTACTTACAATTTGTCAGTCAAATTTTTTTCTTACACTACAACCGGATCGGAACACGACCTCAACTGAGAAGATATGGCAAGAAACTCAGCGGGTTTGTATTTTGTTATAAAATAACAAAATACAACAAAACCAAATACATCTCATTTTTTTATATATTTACAATCATGTTTTTTACATGGTATTAAAAGTAAGCTCCAGTATCAATGGTATAGTAATGGCTTGATGATAAAAGGAGCATCGTAATCATAAACATCCTCTGGATTGTGCATATCATCTACAATATATCGATTAGGTTTAACCCCAAAAATTTGTGCGTACAGCCCTAAAAGCAATAAAAGCAAACATTTGCCCGCAGTAACCGGTCGATTGGTTTGCTTAGGTCATTGTAATTTAGCGTGAGGCTGCCTGTTCTTGATTAAAGTGCTCTTTATTATGTTCATATACTCAATACTCTGCTTATTCTTGATTATGTACATACAATGTTACCTTTTATATCCAATCATCCTTTATAGGGTCAGAATCGTAACAACGGTACTTTTTTTCGGGGTAATAAAAAATCGTAAATGTTAATCGACAAGTACGAGTTGTTCAAAGTTCAAGTCATACAGCATTATATGTGTAATTATAACTATAAAACTGCTTCACGCTAAAAAGTGTAGCGGTGGTTCCTCTCCGGTCGAATCGCTTGTTTCTACTTAAAAAATATCTAATGTTTTAATATCTTCTTCTTTTCCGTTTCGCTCTTGGCAGAGCGGTCGTGATCATCATGCAGTCGCATTATTGGCAGATGTTATTTTCCCCACTATCTCACGCCATTTCGCTCTGTTCGTGGTCATTCTGGTACATTCATACAATGGACCGCCCACGACGGACTTGATTTGGTCGGTCCATCGCATCGGTGATCTACCTCGTGGTCTGGTGCCTTCCACTCTGCCTTGAACTACCAGACGTTCGATGGAGTCATTTCCTCTCCTAGTGACGTGGTCGAAGAACTTTAGAATGCGGCTTTGCACTAGAGTTGATAGTCGTACTCTTATGCCAAGTTCTTTAAGTATAGAGGCGTTTGTGCGGTGTTTGAATATAGTAGCAAATAAACATTTACATCAGCTGTAGGTCGAACAGTGCAGTCAACATTTGTCCTACTCCAAGCGGCCTTTACGTTTGTTTAGGACACAGTTTTAGGTATAGATCGGTCTCTATACCGGCACTAATCGATACCACGGTATTCTAACATTTAACTACGAACCTTTACATAGAATCTAACAATGTAATCTAACATTGCCCAATTAAACATTTAAAAACATAAGTGACACGTTTTAAATTTTAAGCTGGCATAATGATATCCTATACGCATTTCTAAAAAAATATCATTTTATGTACAGAAATTAAATCGATTAATTTCCTATATATTAAAGGGATGCTGCGGCGTCAATTTGAACATTTTATTTTACATCGAATTCTAAAATGGATTCAATCCGAAAAAAATCGGTTTGCGCGCTCGTTCCTGCCGCGGACGTGCAAGATGTGGAATGAACTTCCTCCTGAGGTATTCCCGGGGCGCTACGACATGGGGTTCTTCAAGAAAGGTGTAAAAAGAGCCAAAGCCGGCGATGCATTGGCGACTCCTCTGGTGTTGCAAATGTCCATAGGCGACGGTGACTGCTTTCCATCAGGCGGCCCGTCAGCCTTATCGTTAGGTCTTAATATAAAAAAAAAAATCCTACTGGCTATTGATTGACATCCACATTGTTCAAATAAAATAAATATTTTGTCCTTTTTCTCCTTTCTATAATCGCAGGTATATTTCAACGTCGGACTTTTGGTTTGAATCAATTTAATAGGCCTGTTGAGTGTGCCAACGAAATAGCAATACATACCTATGCTTTGTAGTAACATAAAAAATACCAACTTCTTTAATTATTATTTATTTATTATTATTTCCTTAATAATTATTAATTAATTATTTAATAAAAAAAAATAAAGACAAATCATCTTCTGTTTCTGTTGTAATTTATTTATCTTTTTTTTTTAATTTTGCTTCAAAACAGTATTACAATGCATATATTTGTAATTGTTTACTTAATAGCTCTCATTTGATATTGTTATGATAACGAAAAAATCGTCTCTCCCCTCTTTTCCTCCGATCGCAGGCGCCATTAATGGACAAACATACCTTTTTTTTTTTTTGTTACGGGGAGGAAACCTTCAAAAGGTACACCGAATCCTTGGGAGAGACTCAGGGTTATGTGGGATTTTTACCCACTAAAACCTCCTCGGTGGCCTTTCTCAGCGCTTGTAGTAGGGGACTCGAAAACTCCAACGGAACGAACCGGTGGCCCCTAGCGCAGTGCCCCTCACGGGATCATCTCTTGGGGGACGTGTACCATCCCCCTTCATCATCCGGTGCTTACGGCGAGATGCAGCCACACATACCGCCATCCTTCTCGGGGTTGCTTGTTGGACGGTTCGAGCTCCCACTCTAGCCGTCCGCAACCCCAGAGGCCTGTTAGTCGCCTCTTACGGCAGGCAGGGGATACCGTAGCCGTATTCTACTCCCCGACTACAGGGTCAGTGGACAAACATACCTACGCTTGAAAAAAAACTTTATCCTCTTTCTGACACAATCAATAAATATGGTAGCCAATAAATTCAGTAATAGTTTATCTATGGCTGTACGAGCAGTGCATACATTGCCTACACGGTCGATATGTTTGTTTAGGTTATGTGTTTGGACGCCCGATTGTTGATTAAAAGCCCTTACAAATTAAAACGACTTCGTGCCAACTCAGCACCAATCCATATAACTTGATATAGCTGTGTAATATATACCAGGGATGTTATAGATATGAAATTTCGGATCCGGATCTGGATATAGGAATAATATTATACTTTCGGATATGTAATTATTGCGGATTATCCGATAGTTTTGGTTGGTTTCGGTTACAGATTTCTAAGGAATTTTAAAGTAAAATACAAATAGGCAAAAAAATGAACATCTATTTTGAAACTTCATGTCAACATATTTGTTTCATAAAGTTATTAACTTTATGAAACAAATATGTTGACATGAAGTGAAAGTCAACACTTACATTAAACCTTTAATATAAATGTTGACTTTTAATTTTAAAAAATAGTTAATAATTTCGTTGTATTTATATGCTTAAATCAGTCATATCAGTTATTTTTAAAGATGCCTCAATATTAGACGATATTAACTAAATATATGATATTAACTAAATCTACCCAAAATGATCCGAAACTCTATTACGGTTTCGGTTACGGTTACGGATAGATTCTTATTTCGGATATCCGATAGTTTCCGTTACGGAGCTTCATAATATCCTTCATACTTTTACGCACAGTAACCTAATTTAATTTTTAGTTGGACTTAATTATCGCGTGTCGTTCACCCCTCATAGTTGTTTAAATAATTGGTGTAATTTCTACACACATAGCTACATTTACATAAGGGTAAGGTTGTCATTATTGGTACATGGGTACATGATTTGTATGGCTTGCATTGGTTTCTTGAAAACTGGTTTAAAAATTACGTTTAAATGCTACCGATCCTCAAAAAGGTTAGTCAAATTAGAAAAAGGTGAGTTTTAAAATTGTTCGCCAGATAGTGTATTTACAATAATAATTTACAATTTATTGTTTTTGAGTTACAAAGCTTATACTGTGTTATTGATTTGTCTAAAGATAAATCGTCTAGCACATGTTTTCACCTATTGATTTATACTAATTTCGTATCATTGAACTTAGAGTCTTAGACAGTGCAACAAATGGTCACTGGTACTCGCTGACATCTATAATAAATTCTAGATATTATTACAGTTGGTAATGCCCAAAGTCGTTCATAGATGCGTTGTAAACCTTGTAAAGTTTGTTATATGTACTTTAGTAAACAATTTAGACCGTAGCACAGTAGCGCCTAATACTTTAGCTATTAGGTGGAAATACACTGAGTAGTTAAAAAAATAATTTAATAAAGATAATTGATAGTGATTTGACATTTGCTCTATAATCGGTGGCTGCGCCTTGGTGTGAAACACCTATTTGTACATTATACTTTATTTTTATATTAATGTGCCGCGGTTCTCATAAAAATCTCAAATCAATAAAAGAGGAGTCACTCAAACTTTCCGCTAGTCTACTCGTAAGAGCAATTTCGGTAAACATTTGCCCTACTCAAACGGTCGATAGGTTTGTTTAGGACATTGTGTTTTGCAAAAACTGACCTCACGGCCGAAAGCCTCTTGGCTTAAGGGTCCAGAGTTCAATCCTAGCCCGAACCTCAGATTTTTCGATGTTATGCGTATATTCAGTTTTTAACATGGGTTCCATCTGAAGTCAATCACAGTTGCGTTGCTCCTCCCGAGGACTATGATGGTCGCCTCATGTGAAAGTGGGCCGGCAACCACACTCTTCTATCGAAACGCAGGAAATGCTTCACGCTAGAAATAGGTGTGGCGGTGGTACTTCTCTGGTCGAACTACACTGGTTCTACCAGCTTGGAAATCAGATATAATAATCACGCTAAAAGAAAACACACACTTATAGGCAAGATTTGAGTTATAGTTTATGTAAATCGTGGTCCTATACAATAAGAAACAATAAAAATATGAATTAAAAATAGAAACATGTATTGCTCTCTGAGAATTACATAAGCTTGTATTTTCATTCAAATTCTAACATTCCTATAAATCACTTGTGAACAGCAAGTTTAGCTGGAATGTTACAATTTTGCTCTTACTGTTGTATGTGCCGCGATATGTAGGATCGCAAATTAAATTAATCAGTCTGTCTGTAATCAACACAATGAAATTAATACTCTGGAAGAGAAACAATAAAATATTACGTGAAATAAATATAGTGGTTCAATTCGCAAAGAAAAAAGGTTCGAAGTTTATATGCTCGTTTGTTACTTTAAATTATAAATATATATATAACCTTTAAATAAACAAGGTAGTAGAACGGATGTGGTTCCATCTGGGAGGTAGACTACACCTTTTACTACCGCAAAGCAATTTTGGCGTTGCAGTGGAAAGGTGTTATTGTCAGCTCACATTAGCTGGGACCGTAGTCCTCGGAGGTAGACACGCATTTATAATTAACTTCAGATTGCACCCCTGTTCCATATGAAGTCCCTTACAGTTAGTCATGGGAGATCTGTTATCAGGTGAAGTACATGCTCGTTTATAGTTCAGTTTCAAGGTGGTAGAACCAGTGTAGTTCGACCGTGGATATACCACCGCCACACCTATTTCTAGCGTGAAGCATCTCTTGCGTTTCGATAGAAGGGTGTGGTTGCCGGCACACTTTCACATGTGGCGACCATCACAGTCTTCGGGAGTAGCAACGCATCTGTGATTGATTTCAGATGGAACCCATGTTCTGTATGTAGTTGATTACAGATGTCCATGAACGGCAGTGACCACTTACCATCAGGTGGACTGCATGCTCGTTTGCTACTTCAGTCACAAAAAAAAAGTTGCATAACAAACCTAAGTCACAACCCTACAGTCAATTTATATTAGCAACACATACTCTAGAGTTAAAAGTTTTCGATCAAAGTGGCACAGTTACCGTTTATATCAGCCCGTACTTACGCAATCGATTGTTTCGCTTGTAATTCTGATGATAACGCTTTATCTCTTTGAGTGCACAGTCGGCTCTCTTGGTACGTGGAACTGAAAAATTGTTTTAATATACCGTAGTCCTCATTTTCCTGCTTTGAAATGAGATGAGAACTTTTCTAAAATCACTATAACCCATGCTATGTTTTTTTAAACGTTGTGTGGAAGTGGTAATTTTAGATACATTGGAGCTGAATCATCACTATTTACTTACATTTTGTGTAAAGAAATTCTTGCAATCCATTAGAAACTTTGCGGTTGACTTCTACAGTATTCCTTAGGAGAGACAATGCATGTACAATCTGCTTCAGAAAGAACCTGGCTGTATAGAATTGGAAACATATAAATGGGCGTGTATAAGGGGAAGGGGACCCTGTACTCCCCCGGGTACAGGGTTTCACTATCAAGTGGATTTCATGGTCATCTGCTATTTCAATATAATCATTATTGAAAGTAAGCTTAGGCCTACGAAAATCGAACAGGCTTCCAGCATGATCATACAGTTCTGAGTAATTTTTTGTAAATCTTTCTGTTTATTTAATTACAACGTACATTTATACCAATATCAATCTCATCAAATCGAATGATACAATCAGTCTTAAAAGAAAATCGAATTAATAAGAAAATCGGCAACACTTTTAGAGCTTCGTCATCTCCAGTATTTGCTTATTTTCCTCTGAAATTTGCACAGGCTTAAGTGGAGTTGAGCCTTATGTTTCGTTAATTAAGTGTTTCAGAAACGGAGACGCTTAAGCTCTGTAATAGTGATGTAACGGGTAAGTATTCGCTTCCGCATGTTTTTAAATATCCGCATTCGCAAGAATTGTGCGAATGTTTTGCGAATATTGAAACATTTTGCAAAAAAGGTCGCAAAATCTGTATAAATATAGGTGGAACTATAGATTGTCAACCAAAAAAAGGCCGCTAAATCTACATACTCCAGCCACAAAAAACTTGTTTAAACATTTATTTTGTGTATAGTTATATGTTTACATTTAATTGTATTTATGTATGTACTTAATGCATTTTTTTCTTAAATTTCCACCTGCCACTAATTTTCCAGCCACCCAGGGTTGACTGGCAGAGAATGCCATCAGGCATTAAGTTCGCCCTATTGTAAATTTTATTTTATAGAGGTGCAATAAAGAAAGAAATAAATAAATAAAATAAAAAACTGAAAATAAACATTCGCATTCGCATTTACATTTGCTCAAATAATAACATTCGTTACATTACTACTCTTTAAGGATCCTCGGGAATTGCTACGAGTGGTAAATTGCCGAGCGCGGCGTAGACGCGATGATTTTTTTTATGAAATTCAAGTAGCAATCGAGAAATCCAATTGATGGCAAGTGGACATTGCGGTCCAGTATAATCTTCGTATCTGAGAGAGCTACAGTATCCCGAATATGATTAGTGTGCGACTTGATTGTTAATATTTAAATCACTGTGTATAAAATAAATATGTATGTGTTCATATGAAATAGGATAAATTTGATGAATGTTAAATTACTAATAAGTTGCGTTACTTTCAGTAAATAAATATATTACGATTATTAGTATTATCCACCTCCGGGAATTAAAGTCTTATCCGAGATAAGACAGGAGTCGGGCACAAATATGCTGCTACCCCAGAAGACTAAAATGGAATGCCTTCTTATCATCAGTATACTTCGTATCAAAACATAAGACAATGCCACAAATTGTACGACGATAAAAAGCCCTTATTTTTCGACTACGTTGATATCATCTTATTAAAAAAAATACCTCCTTTAAGATTCAGTATTAATATTTTATTAGTAACTAGTTCACCCGGCGAACTTCGTTCCGCCTAAAAGTCGAAAATCTAAAATTATCAGTGTTTCTCCGCTACATTATGTATTATACATAATACATAAAAACTTTCCTCTAGAATCTATCTCTATCTATTAAAAACTGCATCAAAATCCGTAGCGTAGTTTTAAAAATCTAAGCATACATAGGGACAGACAGCGAGAAGCGACTTTGTTTTATACTATTTTTGCCTTGTTAAAAAGTTTAAAACCTACTCTTTAAAAAGTCATAAACACATTTTCCGGTTGTTAAAAAGTATCTAGGTTTAACAAAGTATTATCTCTGAATAGTCAAATATTAAAATAATGTCGTAAATGTAAAGTAAAAAATAAAAAATAAAAAATTCTTCTGAAATTAGTCTTAGTGTCGGTTTCGTAAGTACTTTATTAAGTGCTCGATAAACATAAGGTGAGTTAACCCCTATTAATAATCATCAGGATGATGCGTAATTCTTACAGGATGAGGATAGGCTGGAATGAGGATGGAAATTACGAATAAAACGTGGTATTTTAGTAGCACTCGCGTCGAATGAGGATGGGCACTTAGCAACAGCTGCACGAGAAATATTCTTACGTTATGCCTGTAAGCTTTCAGGAAATTATAGCGGCAGTGCTGTGTTATTTATTTTGGCGACGTGAAATTAAATACGTGCTACATAGGAACAGTCTGCGTCTAGTTGTACGAATTCCGCCCCAAATTAGGTCGACTGTAAGCTCCTTTGCACGTAACATTATGGAAACAAAATGTAATTTAAATAACAAAATTTTCAAGTTTGAAAAAGAACTGAAAAGTTCTAAACGGAAAGTTAATTGTAGAAGTTCTTAACAGTCTTCTAAAACAGTCTACGTCTACGCATAACTTTAGCACCCTTAGTACGAGTTTATTATTATGTTTCCTCAAAACAGGCATTGTTTCTGGTTTTCCTTATGTTTTAATGTAAAATACACTCTTACGTTTTCCATTTCGGAAAAAAAATGCAATGAACTTCAAATTGATAAGTGAAAACAAGAACAATGCTTCTTTTAAGGACACAAATAACTCTAAGGTTACAGCTTAAGCAGATGGAGCTAAGTACAAAAAATTTTGTTAGTAACAAGATCCAACGATCGAAGAATCGAACCTCGCATAAATACGTACAAAACTACAAACAAGTCAAACATAAGCTTGTAAAAATACACCCACAAACTTCCTGGATCGATAGCCGAACTTTTTATAGTTTACATACATAAATTATAAGTAATAATGAAGGCAGTGCGTGACCAGTATACATAATTCCCCTGTTCATTCACAGTTTAATGTTGGAACTGCAATTTTTTGCTTATAACTTAACATTTTTATATCAAACACTGAGATCTTTACAACACTTGGTTTTTATTTGTGGAAACACGGCAGTTTACTAGCTATGTATGAAAAATATGCCGCTTATGTTTAATTTTTAATGTGATTTGCAATGTTATTTGTTTCCTTGTAAGTAAAGGATATATTGATTATTCTCATAAACATGTTACATTGAAGAAGTTTTTAACATCTTTTTATTAGATGTGAAAATTAATAAAATAATAAAATACAGTGTGTTATAACAAAATAATTTGAAATTCGAAACAAATGGTGCTTATTGAGATACGACAACGATCAGTGGAGGTTTGATAAGGTCAAAGTGAGTGAAAAAAGATCAGGGATAAGAACATACTTAAAAATTTCGCGAAAAAACATACCGGTTTGTGTTCTTCATTCGCAAGTGGTTTAGTTGAAAAATCAGATATAATACGCCTCATATGCATTTTCTTTTGTATGTCTCGTGACATGCAAGATCGCAAGCAAAATTACAAAGAATATAGAGTCGGAAAGATTAGAATCATAGTACTGTATTAAATCGCAGTCCTACGATAAAACATCAACCCGATGTTGGGAATATTTATCGCGCCAGAAAAACAGAAACAGACAATGTAAATAGTGACAATGACATGTGAATTAAATTATTTTAACAATATTAGGTATTAATATAATAGTCAAGAAATATGGATGTATTCAATAATTATCGCATCTTCATATCATGTCATGAATATATACCTCCCTAAGTCCCAAAGATATATACTTCTTAGGTTTCGCCTTTTATCGAATATCTACATACATTGATTCTTTTTTCGCACCATGTCAGATAAGCTGGTTACGGGGAAATGCTTGCCTCGGCACCTCCTATAAAAGGATTATCAGACCTTTCCAATTGGAGCCTTCAAGCAACAATTTACCCAAGCGCGAGACGAACTCGTGCCAAAGAGTATTGGTTCGTTTCACAAAATAATTATCTTTTTTAGTATTATTTCTTACTAGTTGAATCCTAGCTTTGCTCGCGTTAACAAAAATCGATTGTCCCGTGGGAATAAGATAGTTTCCCACAGTGAAAAGTATCCTATATGTTAACGCAAAGTATCAGCTAAATCCCTACCAAATTTCATGAAAATAGTTCCAGCCTCCTCGCTGCAGCTCCAGCAGCAGTATTGTTTACACGCGAAATCGTAACAAACATACACACTCACAAACTCGCCCTTATAATATGTTGTAATGTAATATAATTTCTTATAGCAGCAATTTAAGAACATGTTTTAAGGAAAATTAAAGAATTTACTGATAAATCGTAAAACGTATATATAATTATGTATATCGGCCTCTAGCATAAATTCTTCAGTTTATTCGGGATACACAGTTTAAATAAAATCGAGTAGATGTTATTATGGTCCATGAAATACAGCCCAATGACAAGAAGATAGCGGAGGCTTGGTAATAGGGTTAGGTTTTTTATACGCCCTTTGAATACGAAACCCTAAAATACAATATGTATCTATACTAATATTATAAAGAGGAAATTTCATATTTTTGTATGTTTGTTATGAATCAACTCAAAAACTACTGAACCTATTTAAAAAACTCTTTTACCATTAGAATGCTAAATTATTCCTGAGTAACATAAGCTATTCTATTACTAGAATACATATGGGGTTTTAGCTAAACTATCAGTAACGTTAATCAAGGTGTTAAAATATTTGTTTAAAAATTTATTTTATCGTATACGCTATGCGGTACCTATTAATAATAGGAAAATTATGAAGAATGTATGAGAACATATCAATATCTACGAAAAACTCGGACACCGCTGACTCGCAATGTCCAGTGTGCCCCAATGGATCTCAAATGTATAATGGCTCGATAGATTACATTATAATCTTTGCGAACGAAGTCGTGTTAGTTCTGCTGGTATATTATCTTCTATATATATTAATTCGTGAGAAAAAATTTTTTTTTAAGATACTTAAGTTATAGTCGATGTAGAGAAAGATTGCACAAGGCTAATATTTTTTTCAAATAATGCATAAAACATATATAAAATTAACTAAAAACACATTACACTCACTACCTAGCATTTGACACAAACACATACAAAATAAACGAAATAGAACATTCAATGTCTTACTATAAAAACACATAACGTCGAAATGTTAGATGTCTTTGTCAAAATACCCGCTATTGATTTTAAATGCAGCTTATTTAATAAACCTCTTTTTACCTTTAAGGAGTGCGTTAAACATAACTTGAAAAATATTACAATTTATTTAAATTAGAGAAATATTGCTGCTTTGGACAATATGAAGTTTAGTTTTTTATTTAAATTAAGGTCGAATTTCGACCGTTGCAACGGTTGACTAGTTTATATTATTGGTTAATTTTTTCTAAGTTTTATTATCCTCAGCATCTTCTCAAAGAATAAAAGGCTTGTTAAATACAGCACAGTACAAATACTTGCTAGATGCAGTTCACAGTATAGAGGCAGCTACGGCGTATTCAATCTACGTTGGAAGTTGTATCATTTCCCGCTTTCGGCAATCAAAGTGATTGGTTTCTAGCTTCGGAATTCGGCGAAACGCTTGTAGTTCTCGGCTCTATGTGTAGACGTTTCCTGTTTTTGCATTTGTAAAGTACAAACTAGTGTAGTTGCTGTTTTGGTTCAAAACGTATAAGGAATTAGAAATGTGTTTACACAATTCTGAGAACATGTTAACAAGTTTCTTCGTCATTACAAAGTTGTTCGGAAAACTAATATTCACAAAGTTTTTATATTCTTATTTCTCAAAATATTTTTTGGCGGCCACATCGGTTTTTATTTTTTTCATTAGTCAAGCTATTCTACTAGTCAGCTCTATATTTGTCACCCATGCCGAGGTAGTTATGAAAAATCCTCCATTTTGTAGGGACGACCATCTTGGATTTTCAATGACACAAAGTATAAATATTAAATTGTCTTACCATCGTAACTAATAGTGTATCCCAAATTTCAGATCAATCTTACAACAGGAAAATAGTCAAAGTCTATTAAAAAACGACTAATTAAAAATAAGACAAACTAAATAAAACCATTATTGTTGTAATTAATTACCAAGACCTGCTACGGCGTAGAGCTTTTATAATAACTTCTTTCATTTTATAGCCTTGAGCTCTACATGTAACATTACGCTACGAATGTTCTATTTAAAGAGGTTCTATTAAACTGGATTCACACAACTTTATCTCTCTCTTCAACCCATTATTGTCCCACTGGCTGGCACTTTTTATAAAGAACTCTCGGGTAGGTTTCCTCACGAAGTTTTCCTTTACCGAAAAGCAGTGATAATAAAATTCTAATACGCACATAATTTTAGAAACATCAGGTGTGCACCTGGGATCTGTACCTTGGAAACCACGATGGAGAGAGCAAGTTTCAACGATCACAACACACACCTTTATACTACACTTTACATAAACCATGAAAATCATCATCAGTTCCAAAATTGTAGCTACGGGAAAAGATTAGAACCCTATGAACTTGTTTTTAATGTAACCATATATATTAAAAACAAGTTAAAACGTATAAAAGAAAGCGTTCTCAAATGTAAAACTTCAATGGACTATGAAGGTAATGTTTCATATTTCTTTGGCTTTAGATTTTTTTACTATTCCATTCGATATTTATGAATGCAAATCTAATTCTACGATAGAAATGACACTCAAGCTGTGATATCACAACATCGCCTCCGACAATACCTATTGAATAGCACCGCTTTCTATTGAAGCTTATATTTTAACTCATTTGCTTGAGTTACAGATGAAGGAATATTGCATTTTATTTACTTCTGATTTCGTTATGAATTCAAACAAAAAACAAACAAACAAAACATCTTTATTCCGTTAATGCACCACATACAACTAAAGTAACATAAGTTAAAAGTAAAAAATAGACACAAATAATACCATACAAAATAAGAAATAACGAATAAAAAAAGAAACAGGACATTGGAATAATTTACTTGTACAGTGTATAGGTCTCAAAATTAGTAAGCTGAAGTGGAAATGGGCAGGCCACATTGTTCGTAGGACAGACAACCGATAGGGTAGAAGAGTCCTCGAATGGCGACCACGTCTGGGCAAAAGGCCGCGCCCGATCAGGTGGACTGATGACCGGAAGAAGACGGCGAGTAAACGCGGGATTCAGATGGCTCAGGACCAGTCGAAGTGGCGCAGATTAGGAGAGGCCTATGTCCAGCAGTGGATTTTGAAAGGCTGATGGATGGATGGATTTACTTGTGAATCTTTCTTCCGTTACTCTATGACAATAATTTATTTATACAATAAATATGAAACTTCTTTCTTTGCCTTTTTATATTATGAAAGTAACAGAAGAGGACGCTCTCCACCTGATGGTCACTGGTCACTGCCGTCAGAGTTTAATCTGTAATTAGATGACAGATGCGTTGCTACTCCCAAGGACTTAGATGAGTGAGAGAGGACTAAAGTGGGCTGGCAACCACACCCTTCCCCGAAACTGTTTCACGTCTGAAGTATATATAGTGATGGTACCTCACAGGTCAAACCACAGATTTTCGCCCTTAAAATGTGCAAACAACCGTACACTGTTAGGAATTGCTAACCAAATAAACGTACCTATTTTGTTGTTAACTCACCTGTGCCTGCCGCATGGCTGATTGCAATGTTGTGTTCTGGTCTGATTAGTATGAAAACCAAAGAGGTGAATAAATACGGGCGTTTTGTTTTTGCGGTATTCGGAAATGGATTTACAATTTAAATCAGGCAGCTGAAGTAGTAAATGAAAATATAAAAAAATAGATTTACGTCATATATAAAAATAGAAATATATAAAAATAGAAATAATAAAAATAAATAAGAATAAATAAAAAATAATCAAACATAAATAAAATTAAAAAATATATATAAATAAAACTAATAAATAAATAAAATATAAATAAAACTAAAAAATAAATAAAAATTGAATAAAATAAATGTTTATGAGATGGGAGCCCATACAACAAACATGATTTTTTTTGTCATTCTTAAAAAATAATGGTACGGAACCCTTCGTCCGCGAGTCCGACTCGCACTTAGCCGGTTTTTAATTCATGAAACAATAAATAACGTTATTATGAGTACTTCGAAGTACTGAACTCAATTTGCCGTAATTCTGAGTTCGTTTCCTTCCGTTCTCACTGATATATCAACTTCGCAGTCTGGGTTATTCAATTTGTCCACACTTGGAGGCTCAAAGGTAATCGCTCCGGATTAAACACTTCTCCGGGGAGTGGGTAAAATTGCCTTGTTAAAAGAGGGTGAATCAATTTGTGCGTTCACCCTAATAGCGTAGGCATAGTGTGTTTATTGAGCTGAAAAGGTTTTTACATTTTCTGGCCTATTTGGGATGTATACCTGTAGAATCTTACCTTTGTTTGTATAAGTTTAACCTTTTTACCACATATTTTGAGGAAACCACTTAGGCTTATATTTTTTGAAGTGTTTTTTTTTATGAGGCTTTATCTATAACGTGTTTTTTCTTTTGCTTGTGTACAAAAACTTATAAATAAATTTAAAAACAATAATTCAAATGTTCACTCATCATTGCAAAGTACCTTTTAAAAACGTAAAGAAACGTGGGCGACAATGTAAAAAATTAGTGGGGGGTGTTACGTTTTTTTTGTTACGGAATTTCTTGATTCGGTCGCCTCGCTCAAAGCTCGCGATTAAAGCTATGCAGTAGCTTAAAAAAGATATCTTCAAGAGATACAACAAGATTCGGGGGTCCATAATTTCTGAAGCTTATCGATAATTTAAGAGAAACTATTTAATCTTAGCAATTTACTCTGATATTTACAAAATCATCTTCTGGAAGTAATGAAAATTGTTGTTAAAAGCAATTCGTTTCTTTTAGTAATTTGTACACTTTGAAAGCAAGATTAAGAGCCGGTTCTGATGTAATCGTGTCGGATTAAACTCTCCCAGGGATAAGAAAATTGCTTTGTTAAGTGTTTGAATCAATTTGTGCCCTTTGCCAACACAGATGGGACTGCTAAAGCAAAGTTTTGAAATTGCACTTCAGTTTTATCTTACCATTCTAAAATCTTTTGTAAATAATTAAGATTGTTTTAAATGCGATACATATATTTATCTATTATGTATATTTCGATTAATGTCACTTAGGGTTTATGGTTTTAGGATTTTTTTCTATTTCAATTTCATGTATTTAAGTCCCAAATTATAAAATTCGTTTTGATTAGAGTAACGTTGATTGATAAAAAATTACCCCAATGGTCTTATAACTAACACGGAATTATATTGCAAGACCATTGCTATCTTACGTATCATTTAAATGTCAGTCCAGCTGGGTATTGAACCCGGAACTTTCTGCTTGTCATTCAGGTAAAGTTTACGCTCCATCACACTTATCATAAAACCTAACGCCATAATTTAGTCTTAAAAACATTTCATCAACAATCTGAAACTCAGTGCAGAATTCTGCGAAGGCTTTTATTTAGTCAGCCAAGTAGAGTAAGTAAGGCAAGAGTAACGAAGCTTTTGGCATATTTACGAAGTTAGGCATCATCATCGTTTCATCGTCAACCCATTACTGTCCCACTGCTGGGCACGGGTCTTCTCTCGGAATGAGAGAGTTTAGGCCATAGTCCACCGCGCTGGCCAAGTGCGAAGTTAGGCAATTTGACAGAATCATAATGTCAAATAAAATGTGATATACTTGGCATTTTGATTTCAAAGCTGCAGAAACAATAAACACTTTTTTTCAGTAAATCACGAATGTGTAGAAAATACATTTATTTGATGTGACACACACCCGAAATTTCAATATTGAACATACAATTTATATTATTTTGATAAATTTAAGCAAATATTTATAGTTCATCGCTTATTTTTTATTCTTTGTAAGACTTTAGTAGGACCAGTGGCTAAATGAGAGATATTTTTCCTTTTACAAGGTCGCAAAATGAACATTTTATTTATTCTGGAGTGTAATGAATTTTAATTATGAAAGTAATAAGTATCTCTTATGTAAAATAATACGAGAGAACTACCTACCACGGTGGTATACAGTTTAGTAACTGTTACTTATGCATATAATTATGTACAATTGTATTTAAGGTGACTCATCATCGTCCCTGTAGTTTCGGGATAAGATTAGGGCTACGGCATCTCCTGCCTGTCGTAAGAGGCGACTAAAAGGGGCTTCCGGGGTTGCAGGCGGCTAGAGTGGGAGCTCGAACCGTCCGGTCAGGCGAACCCGGGAAGGACGGCGGTATATGTGGTCGCATACCGTCATAAAGACTAGACGGAGCGGTGGGCCCAGCCGCCCATCTGAGAGGAGCCCGATGGGGCAACGCGCTCAGAGGATTCCGGTTGCGGTCGGACCGAGTTCCCGGAGTCCTCTTTTTAGCGCCGAGGACGGCCACCGGGGGGGTTTTAGTGCGGTAAAAATCCCACATAACCCTGCATCGCTCCCACGGCGTCGGGTACCTTTTTTTCCCCCCTCGAAAACAAAAAAAAGGTGACTCATCATACTAGTTCTGATCCGAACTTCAATAGTAAACGAAGTGCACTTATCCGAGGTATCTCAACTTAGTCCTCGGAGTAGCAACGTCGGCTAAACGTCATATTAGGCCTGATTTTATCTGTGGCTCGGTTTGCAGACTCTATAGGCGGCAGCGGCTATTTACTCTACTCTATTTACTACTGAAAGACTGCATGATTTTTGCTCCGTTAATTATAAAAAAATATACAATATTCATGCCTGATCAATCACTAGCTTCTCGCGTATTATCCGTATGTAAAATAATAAACATAAGTTATATTTTTGTAACGTTTGATGGAGTATATATATACTCCATATATATCAATATTATTAAAATTAAGACTACAAGTTACCTCATGCCAGGGGCTAAGAATATGATTAAATATTTCTTTGCCTTTTGAACTAAATTCAGTAAATTTTGATACGATAGATTTGATAAGATTTCGAATGCACAAATCTAATCGACCGATCAAATGTACCTACTGGCTAACGTATATTTTTAACCAAATATGCTCAATACTCCCAATTTCATATAATACATATATGGATTAACTACGTAGATAATATGATATGTTACTTACTACGTATTATTTTATAGTGTTACGTATAGATTTGAATGGTCAATTATAAAACCAAAATGAAAATTACTCAGCTTCTTTTAGGTCTTAATAATAACTTGGATAAGATTAAAATTATCAATGAGGGGACTGGGGCTGCCCTTGAGCTATTTTATTAAAAAACTTACGAAAAGATAGGTCTAAGTACTAAAGGCGAATAAATCAATTGTTTGTATGTTGTCAGAGATAAAACTTTACTCTGACAGCGATTGTGATAAACGCAATGCGGGCAAAATGTTTTCAGTTTTGTTTATTTGAAGAAGGGAATTATATAAATTTCAAAAACACTAGGTTACTCACGTGTATTTGCCCGCTTTGGTCACGTCTATAGGTACACACGCCTTTTACTTTTACGTAACAAGTTTTTGCCTCAATAAATATATATTATACCAAACGATGTGCACCGCAAACCTTTCAAATTCTGTATAAGTTCAAGTTCTGATAATAAGTGACCACAGCCTCCCGTAAATCGAAATAGTGTCAATTTAATGTCCGTCACATTAACTAAGAATACACTTACATACTACAATAACACTTTAAAAATAAAATTGGCATTCCTTGTAAGTTCCATCCGCATCAACTGGACCCGTGGCGGTCCTCCATGGTTCGGTTTGCACTTAAGTGAGAGATATCCATGAGCGGAAGTAATAACATACTATCTCCATAACTTCAGTGTTATAAAATAATATGTATGTAAAGTCCGAAGAGTTTGCCTTCATGTTTTGAAACATAATAATATTTCGAAATACAATAAATTGCAGTACCTATATAAGGATTGCATGTTTACACAAATACATTCTCTGGCGTTAGAAATGGCGATAACGCATTGCGGATGGGCTCTCGGTAAAACCGTACAACTGAATTTGAATTTCTGTCTAAATTCCCAACTTTGGGTTAACTATTTCTAGCGTGAAGCATTTCTTGCGTTTCGATGGGAGGATGTGGTTGCCGCCACACTTTCACAGGAGACGTTCATAATAGTCCTTGAGAGTAGCAACGCATCTGTAATTGACTTCTAATGGAACCCATGTTCTGTATGAAATTGCTTACAGATGTCTATGGGCGGCAGTGACCACTTATCATCAGGTTGACTGCATGCTCGTTTGCTTCAGTCAGATAAAAAAACATAGTCCATACCTGGTTTTTAGCCTTTCGGGTACCCTAAAAATAATATTATATTTATGTGAACTCCGAAGAGTATGCCTAAAAGTCTTGATATAAAACAATATTCCCAAGTACAATAAACTGCAATATATAAGGATTGCACGTTTACACAAATACATTCTCTGGCGTTAGAAATGGCGATAACGCATTGCGGATGGGCTCTATGTAAAACCGTACGACTGAATTTGAATTTCTGTCTGAATTCCCAACTAAATGTAAGACGCAAATATTTAGGCTAAATCGTTTTACATAACATATGTAGTGCACTAAGAAATTTTGAAACTTATCTCCAGAAAGTAAATCACTACATAATATAAAACAAAGTCGCTTCGCGCTGTCCGTCCCTATGTATGCTTCGATCTTTAAAACTACGCTACGGATTTTAATGCAGTTTTTTTAATATATAAAGTTATTCAAGAGGAAGGTTTTTATGTATAATACATGCATAATATAGTGGAGGAACACTGATAATTTTAGGTTCTTGACTTTTAGGCGGAACGAAGTTTTCCGGGGCAGCTAGTGCAGGATGTTTGTTTTTAACTTAAGCGCTAAGACATCAGGACGCTAAAATCTTAAATATTTTTGTTTGCATAGTTTAAATTGGACAATTTATCGTCGTCGTCAACCCATTATAGTCCCACTGCTGGGCACGGGTCTTCTCTCAGAATGAGAGAGTTTAGGCCATAGTCCACCGCGCTGGGCAACTGCGAATTGGTGGACAATTTATCGCATTTACCTAAAAATTTCTAATATTTTATAAACCAAAGTTTGTAAGAAGCTTACATCGCGCAAAACCTATTAGTCGGATATCGCTGAAATTTGACACATAAATAGTTTTAGTCCTGGATTATCCCACAGAATACTTAACATCATGGTAAATGTAATATCACCTAAAAGTCCAAAATATGTTTAATTCATGCTTTATATTATCTTTGTGTGTGCCTAACCTAACCTACCACTAATTTTTACAGGTGAAATTTGATATATAGATAATATAATAATTTTGCATTTTAGAACAAATCTTATAATGAAGTCATGCCATGTGTGGATCCTTTAGTTAGGGGAACTTTCGACAACCACTTTCGAAAAAGCCTTCGACAAAAGCGATAAAAGTGTCGTTTTAGATTCTTGATAATTTTGTTATTGATTGTAAATATTCCATTTTTTTAGGCATTTATAAACAGGCATACTAATTATACTTAAATCCTTTTAAAATAAGAAAGAAGTTAAATAATTTTATAAGACTAAAGTATTTTTTTATACAACTGAATCATTTTAATAACAAAATGCCAAAAGCATTTAAAGATAATACGAGCCAATACTTATTGATATGGAATGCTCATTTCCCGTTTTATTGAAAGAAAAGCAGCTGTAATTCGATTTATGTCCAATTATTGCTGGTTCCGTTATGCGCATCTTTTCATTTTCTCGGAAAATTCTTCGAACGGATACAGTAGAGGCTTCCGGAAACGTAAAGTGATTTCAAGGAAAGTGGATCTACAGCATGAAACAATATCGTGAATAATATGTTATGATTGTATAGTGCACAATAATAGTATTTCTACAAAATAGCTATATAGTTTAATAGCTTAAAAAATAAGAGGTACATAATTCAAAATACGTTTTTATTGGATTTATTTACTTTTGTGCACATTTTTTAAAAACCGTTTCAGATAATGTAGCCACATAAAACATGTGTGATTATGAATATAAACCGTTTTGTGATGAAATATTTACTGATATATTAACCTGATGGTAAGTAGTAACAATCGATAATGGATATAAGGGGTGGTATGAGGTGGTCTGCAGGCTTTGGCTACTCCAATTGTATAAAAAAGTCTATTTTGAGATAATCAGTTACTTAAGATATCTTTTCTTACAAACGTTAACGTTATTACTTTTGAAACCATGAAAAGAAATAAAAAAATTCTTAGTAGGCAATAACTTGTTGCAGGCGGCTAGAGTGGGAGCTCGAACCGTTCGGTCAGGCGAACCCAGGAAGGACGGCGGTATATGTGGTCGCGAACCGTCGTAAAGACTAGACGGAGCGGTGGGCCCAGCCGCCCATCTGGGAGGAGCCCGATGGGGCAACGCGCTCAGAAGATTCCGGTTGCGGTCGAACCGAGTTCCCGGAGTCCTCTTTATAGCGCCGAGGACGGCCACCGGGGAGGTTTTAGTGCGGTAAAAATCCCACATAACCCTGCATCGCTCATACGGCGTCGGATTTTTGAAGGTTTCCCCCTCGAGAACAAAAAAAGGCAATAACTTGTGCCTTCCATATACTTTTTCTGTTAGAGAAATAAAATCGCATTACCATCGCCTATCCAACTGTAGTAGAACAACTCAATAATGCCTCGGAAGAAAAATAAGAGAGTCAGAGATCATTTATCATAAAAAATGAAGTTACGATATCTTCACGAACTGGAATTTAGTATTCATATCTTAAGATTTATGATTTCATACCACATTTTTATGGAAATACAGAACAAAGAACAACAGATGAATGTTGAACATCTCGTTTGTTGACCTTCTTGCGTACATACGAATATTAAATTATTCCTTAGAGATGTATGATTATATTACTCGTATGATGTACGAGTAATTTAGTATGGAAATATCTCATTAATATTATAAATATAAAAGTTTGTGTGAATGTATTTTTGGTTGTTACTATTCCCTATTTTTTTCTTCCTACTTCCTACCTATTCGCACTTAGCCAGCGCGATGGACAATGGCCTTAAAGTCTCATTCTGAGAGAAGACTCGTGTCTAGCAGCGAGACAATAATGAGTTGATAACGACTCTTCCATGCAAAAAGATCGAGTTTAGCTGGAATATAGCTCACCGACAGTTAATGACCTGGATTATTAAATGGGATACTCATTACCATGATATGCGTATCCTCTGTGTTAATCAAAGCGCCTGTGGTGACTTGAATCACACAAAGCGGAGCCGTGGAAATACGTTAGTAGTTGAATAAACCAAGATCAACAATTTATGTTGACTATACTTTTTATAAACTCTTCTTTCTTTTGATTTGTACAATCAGATATTTTAAGCTATTGCATAGCTTTTATCACGGGCTTTGAGCGCGGCGACCGAATCAAGAAATTCCTTAACGAAAAAACCTAACACTCCCCACTCCGCCTACCATGTAGCGCAAGCGTTCGCTTAACGTATGTATATGATACGACAGTACGAAGCTCGCACGGATCTAGACGAGCTGCTCAGAGATCAGATGAATATGTAAGCAAAGAAATACTGAATAAATAAATAATTATAATTGCATAATTTGATAAAAATGCTTTACCGCGGCAGGCCTCAAATGTCGCACGTTTTTGTTTATATTACAACCTAGGCCACGTATTTTTGTACGAATAATAAGTCCTAATAATTAAGGAAAAGCTATTAGAACAGAGTGATTGTGTAATAATATAGTACATACATATACATATAGGAAAATAGGTAATACGATCAGAGGAAGTAGGCTTTGACTTTTATCGGTCGTTCGATTTTCGAGCCTTACACGAGAAATCCCAGGTCCTCGGGGGCTATAACCTATCTGTGGCCTACATCAAGTAGATCGCAATCCTTTTTGAGGTTGATTACAAATGTACATTGGCGGCAGTGACCACTTACTGTCAAGTATAGTGCGTGCTTGATTGTTACTTCAAGAAAAATAAACAATAGGTACACTTTCTTGACATAATTGACTGAACCTAATACCGGGTCAGATCATGCTACTAGACTTAGTTACAGAGCGACCTATGTCGTATCAATCAAATTAATAAGTTCTTATTCAACAATCTTTTTCCACTGGCGTAGTTAGCTTACTGGTATGGAGTAAACTGCGTTTATTTATCCGATAAACCGTTAGATTAATTAGGAAATCAATTAATTTTATTTTTTCCTAGGAATGCAAGCAGAAAGGTCATACTTTTTCCTAGCTCCCATCATTTTAGATATATCAGGTTTTGAAGTTGGTAGAACCTGTGTAGTTCGACCGGGGAAGTACCTGCCCCGCACATATTTCTACCGTGAACCATTTCTTGCGTTTCAGTGGAAGGATAAGGTGGGCGGCACATTTTTATATGAGGCGACCATCATTGTCTTCGGGAGTAGCAACGCATCTGTGATAGACTTCAAATAGAACCTATCTTCTGTATGGAGTAACTTGATTACAGGTGTCCAGGAGCGGTAGTGACCACTTACCATCAGGTGGACGGCATGCTCGTTTGCTGCAAAAAGAAAACATTTAAGTTTCAGTCCTACTTCTCTTTCTCATGCATTTTTTTGTTTATAAGAGATATTCTCAGCGATACGATTACATATTGTAATTTATTATTAATTTCGACTGTGAGTTAAGAATATTCATTCCATATAACGTATTTCGAGAATGTTTAATTATTCACCAAACATAGTGTATGTTTCGTGAATAATTAAACAGAGCGGCTTCCGCGGTAGGCTATTTGCAATCAGCGCGACATCTTCGGAAAATTAGAAATTTCACGGTAGACTTGGCTGGTTCCGGGCCGTTGCACGTAACTACTGTGATTCGGTTTCGAATTTAAAGGAGATATATAAAAGTATAGATATTTTTTTTACAATATAGTAATTGCAATCTAACATATTTGGGAAGATATGTTCGTTACGACAGATGTATCTAATAGTTTGTCCCTGTGTTTTGGGAATAGAATAGGGCTGTGGTAGCGTGGTCCTGCCTGTCGTAAGAGGTGACTAAAAGGGGCTTCGGGAAGGACGATGGCATATGTGGTCGCATGCTGTCGTAAACACCAAGAGACATGGTGAGCACAAATGATCAGCGGGGAAGAGCCCGAAAGGGGCATCGCACTCTGAGAACTTTGATTGTGTTGCGTTGTGGATCTCGGATTCCTCCACAAAGCGCCGAGGACGGCTACCGGAGGGATTTTAGTGAGGTAAAAATTCCCCATAACCTGGCGTTGCTCCTACGGCGTCGAGTACCTTTTGAAGGTTTCTCCCTCGATAGCAAAAAATGTGTACGTGGCCACTGACACTAATGGACAATTAATGGTAAAATATTTTAACATGGTAGTAGTATTGCCATATTTCTTTCGACGTTATTTTGTATTATTCCGGCTTGCTATGTCTGTGTAAAAAAAAACAAGAAATAATATAAATAAACCCTAAAAACTATTTAGTTAATAAAGTCGTTATGTTACCTTCTATTATTCCGTATTTTGAAGAAAGTAGCCCTTTAGCCCTTTAACAACCCATCTATGAGCAGGTAGCATTCCAATCGTACAGCTCAAAACAAATTAAATAACTTTCAGTGAGAAAGTCAAATCCGTCGTATCCGGAAAAAGTTGAAGCAAATCCTCAAATCCCACAAAGATACGGGAAGGTACGGTATATTGGAATTGGATTATGACAGCAGGGAACTTGGTTATAAAATCTCTCGGAACGAAACAGTGAACAAAAGATATATACAACCCTTTTCATGTTAAAATGATGACGGGTCTATAGGAATAGACGAGGATCGTAAGCTATAGTGCTCCGTGGAATTATGAAGGAAGATCATTCATAATGTTTTGTTCATACTTTTTCATAATTAACATGGGTGTGGCAAACGAGCAGTCAATGCATCTTTTTTATAATAATGAAGTAACAAACTAGCCTACAGTCCACTTGATGGTAAGTGGTCACTGCCGCCCATGGAGATATGTAATCAACTTAACATAGAACATAGGTTCTATCTGAAGTCAATCACAGATGCGTAGCAACGCACCGACGCATCTTTGATTGACTGCAGGATGGTCGCTCTATATATAAGTGTGCCGGCAACCACACCCTTTCAGAACCAGCGTAGTTGGACCGGGGAAATACCACCAACACACCAATTTCTAACGTGAAGCATCTCTTGCGTTTCGATGGAAGGGTGTGGTTGCCGGCACACTTTCACACGATGCGACCATCGTAGTCCTCAGGAGTAGCAACGCATCTGTGATTGACTTCATATGGAACCCATGTCCTATGTCCTGGGCAGCAGAGACCACTCACCATCAAGTGGACTGCATGCTCGTTTGCTTCTTAAGTCAGATAAAAAAAATACATTCGTTGTGATCATTTGATTTGCCGTAGTACGATTAAAGTACGATAGTACTTTAAAAATCGAGTCGACGCTGTAATTAATCCGATGCTGAAGTCCACAAAGAAAGATTTAAAAAATATTACGTGAAAATTATTTGCGATTCAAATTAAAAAACCAAACATAACTTGGGATCGGAAGCTACACGGATTCTCAGAACTAAGGAACGTGCAATTTTTTTCAGTAGCGGTCATAGTATCTTGTAAGACTCAGTCGTGCAGTCATTGAATACTAATACTTCATTTTTAATTTCCATTTGTCTATCAGCATCCGTTACTTTCAATTAATCGGTTAAAGATATTCACTTTGAAAATATGTAAATATTTTTTTTTGTAAATGTACATCGTGTGTTGAAATTATCAGAATTTAAAGGAGTAAGCCTGCGCTTAAAAGCGATCTCTAATACATTGTTATAAAATCGGTATACATCGCAGACAAATGTATCTGCGGATTCTTTGACAGACATATTCCCAGAATTTGTTATTCAAACTATTTCAGATATCCTTTGGGACCGCTTGCTTATTACATTGAGTATATATATTATTTAATAATAAAATGCTCAAGTTTGTGTGTATGTAAATTTGTTATTCTATCACGCAACAATTATCGGTCCAATTTTCCAAGAATTTTGCACACACAGAGTTTATGACTTTGATTAACAGAGGATGTTCATTACAGCAGTAGTCGTGATTGACGTGGACAAAACTGCACGACAAAACTAGTATTGTTACAAAATCGTATAAATGTATTTATTACAAATGTATCTGCGGATTCTTTGACGGCCATATTCCCAGAATTTGTTATTCAAACCATTTCAGATATCCCTTGAGACCGTTTGCTTTACATTGAACATACATCTTATTTAATATTAAAATTCGAAACTTTGTGAGGATGTATATGTATTTGTAGTAACAAATAACAAAATAGTTAACAAATAGTCCAGTAGAGTTCCGGTAAAAGTCCCGTCGAATTCCCTGAAATATCGCACACATAGCTTACGACCTAGATTAATTGGTTACATTGCAAATAATATGTTACAGATTTTAATTTATACTTATATTTATGTTATATTAATATAGTTATTATCAATTAATTAATTATTTACGTTAGTTGTAAGGCCATTCTGTCGCATTAAGGCAACCTGTAATGACAGATGTAATGGTGTTTTAATAAATGAATAAATAATAATATAGGATACTCATTACCGCGGTAGTTGTAACCGACGTCGGCAAAACCGCATGTAAAACATAGTAACAAATGTATTTGCGAATTCTTTGACAAACATATTCCCAGAATTTGTTACTGGAACTGTTTCAGAAATCCTTTGGGACCATTTGCTTTACATTGAACATATATCTTATTCAATATTAAAATGTGAAAGTTTGTAGAGATGTATGTATGTAAAAAGATGTATGTACGTAAAATCTATCGCTGAAAATTTCCTTTCATTTTGCACACACATAGTTTATGGCCTAGATTAACATAATTATATTTCATATCAACTATTTCATATTTCATTATTAACGTGACAGTGTTGATCGAGAGACGCACTTGAGACCTAGTATTGTCAAAAAATTGTTTGTCTCTAACAGATGTTTCTGCGGATTCTATGACAGACATATTCCCAGAATTTGTTATCCAAACAATTTCAGAAATTCCTTGGGACCATTTGCTTTACATTGAACATTTATCTTATTTAATATTAAAATGCGAAAGTTTGTGAGTATGTACGTGTATTTGGTAATGTTTTCCTCGAAAACTTAAGGTCGAATTCCCTGAAACTTGGCACACATATGGTTTATGACTTTTTTTTTTTAAGTGGGTAATCCTCATGGATACCCAACTACCCGGGGCAGCAGTTGGGTTATGCCGGACTCTACCGGCTAAACCCCCACTGTATTTTCACCTCCGCACCGTTTGGCGGGAACACGAGCGCGCTTTCACATTCATCCGCGAACCCGCCGGTGCCTGGTCGCTTCCGCAACCCCCCCTCACGTGGAGCATGGAGCTCCCCTCCAATATGAAGGCGCGCCAGAAAACACAAAGGCGCGCCTTACCTCCAAGGCTCCCATCCACAGGGCGACGGACCAACCCCGAGACCGCCACCCAGGAGCTGTGGGCATGGGCAAGCCGACACCCGCAAAAGCACCGACCTCCCACACCCAGCGGCGGATCCGATCCCTGGTTCCGCCGCAAACCACCAAACGGCCGCAGAGGACAGGGAGGACGGCAACGATACATCGCATCTCCTCTTCCTCTGTGGCCCCACCGCCAACGCATCTGACGGTGCGCCCCCGATTGGTCGCGGGAGACAGGGTGCACGGCAACGACACACCGAGACACCTCTCCTCCCCCGACCCCTCCTGGCTGCGGAGGACAGAAAACACCGTCCCCCGCAGCCCCCTCGGATGCATCGGGAGTGGGCTTCCAGCTAAGCCCACTCGGAGCGTCCCCTCCCTGGAATCCCTGGTTTATGACCTAGATTAACATAAGTTACTCATTATGGCGGTAGTTGAGACCGACGTGGGCAAAGCCGCAGGAAAAACCTAGTATTGTTATAAAATCGTTTACGTCTCTAACAAATGTAACTGCGGATTCTTTGACAGAAATATTCCCAGAATTTGTTATTCAAACCATTTCAGGTCCCAAGGACCGTTTGTTTTTTTTGAATATACCTATATCTTACATAATATTAAAATGCGAAAGTTAATGAGGTAAAAAGCGCGTAAAAAGTATCGAAGGATAGTTTATGGCATAGATTAAGATAAGATTCTCTTATTTCATAGGACTTATTAACATGATAGGGACGACCGACGTGGGCAAAGCCGCACAAAAGACTTAGTATTGTTATAAAATCCTTTACGTCTCTGACAAATGTATCTGCGGATTCTTTGACAGACATATTCCCGGAATTTGTTATTCAAACTATTCCCGAGAGCCTGTGAGACCGTTTGATTTACATTGAACATATATTTTATTTAATATTGAAATGCAAAATATTGTGACGATGTATGTGTATTTCTTACTCTTTTCCGTCAAAACTAACGGTCGAATTATCAGAAACTTGGCACACACATAATTTATGACCCAGGTTAAGATAGGATGCCGGGAAGGACGGCTGTATGCGTGGTCGCATACCGTCGTAGAGACTACACGGAGCGGTGGGCCCAGCCGCCCATCTAGGAAGAGCCCGATGGGGCAACGCGCTCAGAGGATTCCGGTGGCTGGTCGTTTCGAGATCCTGGAGTCCTCTGTATAGCGCCGAGGACGGCCACCGGGGTTTTAGTGCGGTAAAAATCCCACATAACCCTGCGTCGCTCCCACGGCGCCGGGTACCTTTTGAAGGTTTCCCCCTCGAGAACAAAAAAAAAAGGTTAACATAGGATACGTGGGCGAAACCGCGCTAGTAACCTTGTATTGTTATAAAACCGTTTACGTCTCTGACAAATGTGTCTGCGGATTCCTTGACGGCCATATTCCCAGAATTTGTTATTCAAATCCCAGGGAGCCTGTGGGACCATTTGCTTACATTCAACATACATACCTAGATATTTTTTCGCAAGTTTATTGAAAGCGCCACGAAGATCTCGTCAAAATTGAATTTGTTATCGGTACAATTGTGGAATGGAGACATGTGTGCTTACGATTTATATTGTATCTGTGGCAATAAAATGTTTTCATAAAATATGAATTTCCTACGCCAGATCCAGGGCTTTTACTGTGAAACAAAACGATGTTATTTGCATTTCCAAGATATCACCGTTCGAAAATTTCTGAATCTATGAGAAGAAAAAGTGTTAAGTCAGCACGAACGCGTCTCGTCATATATAATTCATTAAAGTAGGTACGTGGACCGCAGAACCATGTAGATTAAAATGTTAAACTTTAATGATACCAATTCACGTAAAAAATGATATTACCACTGCCTCATATTTTAGCGTTTTTAGCGTGAAGCAGCTCTTGCGTTAGGGTGGAAGGATTGGTCGCCGGATCACTTTTCGTGAAGGGGCCATCTGAAGCTAGCAACCAATTTGCTGTCCCCGTGTCTACATCCAGCAGGATACTCTCTTTTATCTGACTGCAGTAGCAAAAAACGCATGCAGTGCACCTGATGGTAAGTGGCCACAGACGCCCATGGACATCTATAATCAACGTCATAGAGAACAAGGGTTCCATCTGAAGTCAATCACAGATGCGTTGCTACTCCCGAGGACTATGATGGTCACCTCATGTGAAAGTGTGCAACCACACCCTTCTACCGAAACGCTAGAACTGCTTCACGCTAGAAATGGATGTGGCGGTGGTACTTCCCCGGTCGAACTACACTGGTTCTACCACCTTCGCAGTTTGCAGCGTTACAGTACAGTGAGCGGAAACTAGCAAACTTTGGACACGCCATTTCAAATTGATGGAAGGGCGTACTAAACTGATACGTCGCAAATTCAGTCGGCCGTGAGCAGTTTGCCTACTGTGGACACAGCCTTAGGGAGAAGCAACGCATCTGTCAATTTTAAATATAACATTGTTCTATATACGTAAATAAGCTTAATATTCGTAGATGTTTATAGGAGTCACTATAACTACTATAACTATAACGTTGACTGCTTGTCCCTTTGCTACTTCATTCTATAAAAAAAAACAAAACATTCACTTCCATGCCACATAAAAGTAAAAAATAATTCAAATACATGTTGGTTTAGAACATACACAGTACATAGTACAAAGTCTTGATGTAGGCGCTCACTATATTTCGCTGGATCACGACGAAACTACATGTGTCTTATATGAGCTTACTCTAGAATCAGAAGTAACATGTAAACAATCGTCCCTGTAGCCTCGGGGTCAGAATAGGGCTATGTGTGGTCGCATACCGTCGTAAAGACTAGACGGAGCGGTGGGCCCAGCCGCCCATCTGTGAGGAGCTCGATGGGGCAGCGCGCTCGGAGGATTCCGGTTGAATTCGTTTCGAGATCCCGATGTCCTCCTTTTCAGCGCCGAGGACGGCCACCGGGGGGGTTTTAGTGCGGTAAAAATCCCACATAACCCTGCGTCGCTCCCACGGCGTCGGGTACCTTTTGAAGGTTTCCCCCTCGAAAACAAAAAAAAAAACATGTAAACAACAAAAAACATGAAATATTTGAGAAAAAGCTATGAGAACAAGAGCTAAATACGGGTACCTAGTACTCGTATACGTACTCTACGTTACTTCGCATACGACCGGAAATTCCCTGGACTCCATTACTGTAAAGTTATTCCAAGTACGTAATGGGTACATAATTGTCACAGAAACGTACGAATACGTTCACTGACAATTTTCCTTTGCGCGGAATTGTTACAGTCACGTTACAAATATGGTCTTACAACGTATTTGTTGCTTTAACTTTGCATATCTTGGGCGCGTATGCCTTCCTGTTAGAATTTGCGATAGGTAAGTACAGTAATATCTCGACTTACGCTACCCCGAATTACGTGAACTCGGAGTTACGCGGTTTTCAAATCTCCTCAATTTGTCTTTTATTGTGTGCCAGCCGCATCAGCTGCATGCAAAAAATTAAGGAATTAAAGAGTAACTAATTGTTATCAGCTACCCAATAAAAAAATAAGAAAATCCGTTGACAGATAAAGGTAAAAAGTTTCTGAAATGTCAGGGTTTATTTATAACTTTATGAATAATAAACGTAGGTATGAGAAATGGCAGCGGCTTCCATTAACTAAGAATGTGTACATCATATATTACTACAAAATTAGCAGCGAATATTCTTAACCCTTTGTCGTTAACCCTTTTTGCGTTTATGCGAGTCGTTAGCGGTGTAAGCGTCATAAAACTTTAATGACGCCTCTCCGGCTACGAACAGGGAAATCCGGATATAAATATTCATTAAAATGACATAAAGTTTTTATTACGCGACACTTTGTGGACCGATTTCTTTTATAAGCGACTTTTGGTAACAATATTCGTGAACTAATCATGCCATTCAAAAAATGAACACATGTATTGTATCTAATAAGTTTTGATATGCTAAATGTTACATCAAAATGTAAGCTTTTATATTTCAATTCATTTAATTTATACGTACAAACAGACTTTCAAACATTAATTTTATTTTGATGTGTTTGAAATCTGTTCTTTTTTACTGGTATATATAAAACCAGTTGAACTTCGTTCCGCCTAAAAGTCAAAAATCTAAAATTATCAGTGTTCCTCTACTATATTATTTATTTATTATACATAAAAACCTTCCTTTTGAATCACTCCATCTATTAAAAAAAACTGCATTAAAATCCGTCGTGTAGTTTTAAAGATTTATGTAGGTATACATAGGGACAGAGAGTAGAAAGCAACTTCGTTTTATACTATGTAGTGATATAAAATTAGCAATAGAGTATGCAGTCTACCTGATGATAAGTAGCTACTGTGAATAACGAACGAGAATGGTTAAACAACTCGATCGCCACACCTATATCAAGCATGAAGCAGTTCTTGTGTTTCCCTGGAAGTGTATGGGGTGGGTTTCCCCAAAAAAAAAGGTTCTTTAATTGTCATGTACAATGCTTCTGTTTCCGATTTCGGACATAACTCGCAATGTTTTTTGAAAAAAAAAATAACGTAAACAAGGATTGTTTTTAACCGACTTCCCAAAGGAAAGAGGTTATCTATTCGTCACGTATATTTGTTTTTTTTACAGTAACGTAATCTGTTGCTAAGCGTACAAATGCGTTACTTTCGCTCGACCCATGCTAAGTGCGCTTTGGCTCGACCCATGCTAAGTATGTCTCCCTTTTTTTGTTGTCGAAGGGGAAACCTTTAAAAGGTACCCGATGCCGTAGGAGCAAAGCAGGGTCATGTGGGATTTTTACCGCATTAACCCAGGTGGCCGTCCTCAGCGCTACAAAGAGGACTCCGGGATCAAAGGAAAGCAACCGGAGTCCTCTAGGCGCGTTGCCTCATCGATTCCTCACATGTGAGCAGCTGCGCCCACCGCTCCGTCTGGTCTTCACGACGGTATGCGACCACGCATACTGCCGTCATTCCCGGGGTAGTCTGATCGAACGGCTCCAGCTCCCACTCTAGCCACCCACAACCCCTGAACCCCTTTTAGTCGCTTCTTACGACAGGCAGGGGATACCGCAGCCCTATTTTGATCCCAGAACTACAGGGACGGAGTATGTCTTCCTTACCATACAATATTATCAAATGTTATACTTACCTTTATTATCAAAACATTTTTACAAATTTATATTTGATGCTATATTCGGGGCGAGCTTCATAAAAGTATAATGGTGTTACCGTAGCAAAAACACGCGCAGATAATGTGGCTCGCCGTAATCCGTGTAAATATTCATTAAAATGGCATAAAGTTTTCATAATGCGACCACACTGGAGCTGTTTTCTTTGTCCATTTGAGAAGCATCAGTTGGAATGTTGGAATAACAGGACGTTTTGCGTATCAACTTTTAAGTAATTTTCTTGTTTAGTCGTGGTTTCACTTTCACGATAAATAAAAAAAAGAAAATAGGGATATACATGTTGTTACAACCTGCTCTGCATTTTTTTTATATATATCATTAAAACGACTTATAAGTATCTGGGGGCACGGTAGTGCCCCCGCCAAGACGAGCCAAGCGAAGCGCAAGCGCAAGGGCACTACCTACCTTTTCTCGAAGCGCTTCGTCGTATTTTTGAACCTTCATAACTTGAGTTTGGTTGGGTTATACTAAACAAAATTTTCAGGATATAATGTCAGTGGTAGACTTAATAAACCTCTAAAGTTTCAATTGCATAGCTCTTATACTTTAGATTTTATTGATATCTAAAATACCCCGATTTCGTCACTCACTCACTGATGATCAACAAAATTCTTAAGGTACTTCCTGAAGTCCTAGAAAACTGAAATTTGGTATGTAAGCTAGTATTAGTACCCAAACAACAAAAAAATCCTAAAACTTGGAACTTTTACCCCCCAACCCCTTAAACTAGGGGGTGAAAGTTTGTTCGAGACTTCCGCAACTTTTGACGCTAGAGGTCTGAATGCGGCCGCGGAGGGGTAAAAATCTGAAATAGGGAAACTTAATTCCCTATTTCCTGCTTATTAAGATGGTTATGATTATATTCCTATTCAATTCCTATTCAATTGCAATTCAGATTATATTCCTGCGTATTAAGGCACAACAGACTGCGATAGTCGAATATAATCGTCTAAGATCCAAGTATCACCCTGAACTATCGCATATTGTAAATAGTAAGCCAACGAAAAATAAAGGCAAAGATAGAGAATGGGCTATAAAAAAAGGCATCTCAGATGCACAAGAAATATACCCCAAAAAAAGAAAGAAAAAATGAGCGACAAAAAAATACTTGTATTTGTCGCTCATTTTATCTTTCTATCATAAGCAACCTACAAAAAGAAATGAAATCCCACAAAAACATTTCATGTTAAATGTTGCCAAGACGAGACCATATAGCTCGCACTGTCAAAAAGTAATCAGATCCCGTGTAGAGCCAAGTTTCTAACCCTACATGCCCAGACCTAAATCGATAAGCCCTAATTTCACACTCAAGTTACGGGGAAATTCTACAGCCATAGCTCGTACTGCGTTGTTCGTAGCGCGTAGCAGAGTTTTTACGCTATAATCTCGTAGGCGTGCAAACCTTGGACGTAACTGGCGAGATGGCCGCACGGAAAGAGTTTAGAAGATTGAATAGATTTTTAAGCTCAAGCCCATATGACGAATAGCAAAAAGTCCGTGCGGCCGACTCGCCAGTTACGTCCAAGGTTTGCACGCCTACGAGATTATAGCGTAAAAACTCTGCTACGCGCTACGAACAACGCAGTACGAGCTATGGCTGTAGAATTTCCCCGTAACTTGAGTGTGAAATTAGGGCTTATCGATTTAGGTCTGGGCATGTAGGGTTAGAAACTTGGCTCTACACGGGATCTGATTACTTTTTGACAGTGCGAGCTATATGGTCTCGTCTTGGCAACATTTAACATGAAATGTTTTTGTGGGATTGAGTTTTTTATAATATAGATTGTAAACGAGCATGTACCTCGTTTTGAAGGTGTATTCTACTAACGCTCATTTTACAAAGTTCACGGTCAAAAATGTGTCAAATGCACGGTAGTATGTGTAATGCATTTTTACCTGATTTTCTGTATGTTTCATACACAATTTGAAAGAAATATTAGCATTATGTCCTACTTCTCTCATAAACTATAACCGTGCAAAATTTCATACTCCTCCGTCCGCGGCAAGTTTCTTTAAAACGGAACCCAAGTTTTCGCTTCATTTATTAATATATAGATGATTTTTGGACTATTATATTATCGAGAAAGTGATACATTTTAATATGTCACGGGTTCTTGCAACATGCGTGTTATTTCTTTTGGCGATATATCGATCCATTTACATGGATTGTAGTAACGGAAACGACCTGTTACATTAACCATTATTATTTTTTTATTAATACCATGAATTTACTATTCTATCTTCCTATACATATTTTGAGTTTCTTAAATTTAAAGCTATTTTATTCATGGGCATATTGCATTCCAGCAAAGTGCTATTTGATACGCTTTGCTAAATGAGTGACCTGAGTAGTAAGCAAAACAGGAATAGAGAAAAGTAAACGACATTTAAAGTGATTGCTCAGTGATAAAAGAGTACGCTCAATGTCACGGGAGTAGCTACTGCTTCTCATGAAGTTTATTAATTAAGAATTTCTTGCCCGCTTATTTATTTTACCCTTCCGCAGTAAACCTAAGTAATTCAGTGGAAGATGGTTTTATATAAATTATGGCAAAATACTCTTTTTTTTTTTGTTTTCGAGGGGGAAACCTTCAAAAGGTACCCGACGCCGTGGGAGCGACGCAGGGTTATGTGGGATTTTTACCGCACTAAAACCACCCCGGTGGCCGTCCTCGGCGCGGAAAAGGAGGACTCCGGGATCTCGAAACGACTTCAACCGCATCCTCCGAGCGCGCTGCCCCATCGGGCTCCTCCCAGATGGGCGGCTGGGCCCACCGCTCCGTCTAGTCTTTACGACGGTATGCGACCACACATACCGCCGTCCTTCCCGGGATTGCCTGACCGAACGGTTCGAGCTCCCACTCTAGCCGTCTGCAACCCCGGAAGCCCCTTTTAGTCGCCTCTTACGACAGGCAGAGGATAGGAGGCTACAGGGACGGCAAAATACTCTATCTACTTCTGTATATTTCCTAGGTTACATACACATTAAGTGATAAAACGAATAAATTATTATTTTGACGTGTTTTATAAACAAATCTTTAAAACGCAAATGGATGAAAAGCAATTTTTTAACACTGAAATATCTGACGTCAATCACAGATGAGTTACAACCCTAGAGGACTAAGATAGTCGCCTTATATAAAAGAGCGGGCAATCACACCCTTCTACTATAAGTTAACAACTCCTTTACGCTAGAAATAGGTGTGGCGTTGGCACCTCCCCTGTCGAATCAAATACCAACTTGCAATAGGTTGTCGAAATCCTCCGAATCAGTAAAGAAATGATGAATTTATACGTCTTTTTGTTTGAGTACTCGTATTAACGTGATGAGAGACGATTTTAAAACAAGGCTTACCTGTGCACGTCATAACGTGCACAGGTAAGCCTTGTTTTAAAAAAGGTACAAAACAACACTCATAACCCATGCTAGGAACTTCTCCTGTGTCGTAGGTATCATGGACATCGTCCCTGTAGCCTTGGGGTCAGAATAGGTCTATGGTATCCCCTGCCTGTCGTAAGAGGCGACTAAAAGGGGCTTCCGGGGTTGCAGACTCTAGCCAGAGTGGGGGAGCTCGAACCGTCCGGTCAGGCAATCCCGGGAAGGACGGCGGTATGTGTGGTCGCATACCGTCGTAAAGACTAGACGGAACGGTGGGCCCAGCCGCCCATCTGGGAGGAGCCCGATGGGGCAGCGCGCTCGGAGGATTCCGGTTGAAGTCGTTTCGAGATCCCGAAGTCCTCCTTTTCAGCGCCGAGGACGGCCACCGGGGGGGCTTTAGTGCGGTAAAAATCCCACATAACCCTGCGTCTCTCCCACGGCGTCGGGTACCTTTGGAAGGTTTCCCCCTCGAAAACAAAAAAAAAAGGTACCATGGACATTCGAAAAGTTGAATATATGAACACCTAGATCCAGAATAAGTATCAGAATTCATCATTAAGGTACCTGCCGGGAATCGAACGTGGAACTCACTGCGTGTACCAACATAGTAACCCTTCCGCAACGTGAGTCATCAAAGTGATGTATTAAACTTCAAGTATCATGTTTAGACTATTAGAAATTGTGTACTCACACAACAACGAATTGAACACACACCATGAAATTTAATAATACGTACAGATAATACCTTCAGGCTTCGTCAGTTAATGGGAAACTCAATCCCTACTGACATCTTGACATAAACATTACATGTATATGATAGAGGTCGGTAGCTCTATCATAGGGACGGTTCCTGCCACGCGTAATCATTAAAGTGCAGATAACTAATTGATATTCTGTAAAATATTGTAAAATTATAAATGTTAATACTTATAATAATTAAAGACAGTAGAATAGATCGTGTTAAGATTTTGATGGCAACTGTGCAGTACATCTATGGGCATTGCAACATTACTGTTAAGCGCGCTTTGAAAGGCATACGAAGACTTTCAACTTAGTACTCAAACGTAACGATGCTTTTGTGACCAACGTCACAATATTTGAAATGTGGTACAACCACCGTGGTTCGATCGGGGCAGTACCAGCGTCCTTCTAACTGACTTACATCCTTCAAGAATGGCATCAGTAATCAGTCATTTATTGCGTAAGTACAGGTGTACATGTGGATATATCATATATTTACAATCATAGTTCTCCGTACATGCCCAAAGGGCGTGCAATTTTCCACATTAATAAATTAGTCAAATTATAATAATCTTATTAATAAAATTGTTAATAAGATATTAATACATTTATATAAATGTCATGTTAATTTTTTCATACAATTAATTCTAGAGTCTTAAATATCCATTAGGTAAATGTCAAATTATTATTCAGTTAAACATTAAATACAATTAAATTATACAAATTTTATCATAGTAATATATCTTTATCTTTAAGGAATTCATGTACGGTATAATAGCTTTTATTTACAAGATATTGTTTCAAACTTGCTTTGAAGCATTTAATGGAAACATCTTTAAACGTATCTGGTAAACGAATGAATATTTTAGTGGCCATATTATATATAATTTTATCGTAGAAAGGGGTTTTAGAAATTATATTTGGCACAATATTATATTTATTTTTGGTTCTAGAAGTATATTCGGCTTCTGGTAGAAGCGGCTTCATTCTGTGTTACTTTGATTAAAATAATACCCCCCCCCCCCTGTTGTTGTTGTTTTTAAACATCTACGATACAGTGGTAATTAAATATTAGGTGATTCCTTTGCCATTTTAGTAATATCAAAGATAGCTCTGCGTTTTTGCCTCAAAGGTCCAGCTATGCGCAGGCTGCAGACAATTGCTCCTCATAATATATTCTTCATGCGTCCGTTGAAAGTCATATCTCATTTTATATGAAAATGTAATTGTTGATTTATAAAACACAGACCCGTTTGTTTAAAACTGGTTAATTTCCTTTAGTTTCAATCAATTGTACTTTAGCATTCGGGTTTTTGTTTTTACAATAGTTTATTTAATTTAACGCTTTTTTGGTTTTTGCGTCGAAATTGTAACTTGTTTCGCGGTGGGATTTGTCTGGTAATAAGCGTTATTGAAGAAAAATACCATCATCCATCCATCAGCCTTTGAAAGTCCACTGCTGGACATAGGCCTCCCCTAATCTGCGCCACTTCGACCGGTCCTGGGCCATCTGAATCCAGCGGTTACCCGCCGTCTTCTTCAGGTCATCAGTCCACCTGGTCGGGGGGCGGCCTGCACTCCTTTTGGCCAGACGTGGTCTCCATTCGAGGACTCTTCTACCATATAAATATAAAAATAATAAAAATATAATAATAATATAAAAATATAATAATATAAAAATTCCATACTTAAGTTCTTTCCATAAGCGTTTTTATTTACTTTCTTTTATTACAAGCGAGGCACAAATTTCAGAACTTGCATGGCACATGAAAATACTGAAATTTGTGCAGACAAGCATCGTACGCGATAGGTTGCATAACCTAATAATATTTTTCAGTTTATTTTTAGTGTTCATTTCGTTGAAACTTATGTGATTTTTGTACGTACCTTAAATTGTCACATTTTTATACTGAAAATTAAGGAACTAGAATTCGGTAAATAATATCTTCTATGAGAAAATATAATTAATGTCAATTTTTCTGCAGGTTAATGACAAAACTTCTTCATATTGTCTAATGAGATGTCAGTTAAGTGCTATAGATATCTATAATAATAATTTTGATACATTAGAAATTAGAATTTTACCATTTGCATATCTACGTCAACCTGTTATTGTCCCAGTACTGTGTTTGGGTCTTCTTTCAGAATGAGAGAGATTTAGGCCATAGTCCACTGCGCTGGCCAAGTGCAAATTGGTAGACTTCACACACCTCTAAGAAAAAGAACTCTCTGGTGTATAGGTTTCCTCACGATGTTTTCCTGCGCCGTGAAGCCGTGGTAATTAATTTCTAATACGCACATAATTTTAGAAAAATCATTGGTTTTGAACCTTGAGATTTGAACATGGGGCCTCCCGATCTTGGTAAATTTCAACCAATAAGCTATCACTGTTTCTATACATATATTGCTCTGATATTTCATTAAAGGGTAAGCAATTGTTTTTAGATTGTCACCAATCCATCCATTGTGAACAGCATGCAGTAGACAGGCCTAATTGATTAACGAGGACGAAGAAAAATGGCGTCAGTTATTAATATCTTGTTGCAAGGGTGTTTACTTTTTATGAAAAAAGTTACCATATAAAAGTGTTCTAGCAAACTTTTATAACCTTTTAGATAAGGTCAAATGGCATGATATCAGTTAGTATAATTAGTAGTAGTATATATATATATATATATATATATATATATATATATATATATATATATATATATATATATATATATATATATATATATATATATATATATATATATATATATATATATATATATATATATATATGTAACTGACAATTTGTGAGCGCCCCCGAAGGCCTATGCAAAATAAAGACATTTCATTACATTTCTTCCGGGGTTGCGGGCGGCTAGAGTGGGAGCTTGAACCTTCCAGCCAGGCGATCCCGGGAAGGACGGCGGTATGTGTGGTCGCACATCGTCGTAAAGACTAGACGGAGCGGTGAGCCCAGCCGCCAATCTGAGAGGAGTCCGATGGGGCAACGCGCTCAGAGGATTCCGGCTGCAGTCATTTGGAGGTCCTGGAGTCCTCTTTATAGCGCCGAGGACGGCCACCGGGGGGGTTTTAGTGCGGTAAAAATCCCACATAACCCTGAGTCGCTCTCACGGCGTCGGGTACCTTTTGAAGGTTTCCCCCTGAAAAAAAAGAGGCTACTGTAGTCTTCTGATATTTATATAACATGTTAAAATAAAACGTAACATTAACTATCATTAGATTTCTCCTCATCTATTTTTGTCCTATTCCTGCAGCGTTGTTATCATATTGTTCAAAGGGTGTAAGGCTTTTTCGCTAAGGATATGTAGTTTTTCTGTTACCTATATCCCCTTTCTATTTTATGACTACTATGATTGACTACTATTAGCTGCTGACATACTTAAGTCACTATGTTATATATACACCTTACCCTCTCTTGCATTTGTTATATTTTTCCTTCTGTCACTTTAAGGTTGTCTGGAAGACATGGCTATTTTATTCATAAGACGCCCGTTGTACCTTATATTTTATGTCTTTCATTTTTGTTTGTTATATGTTTGTGGTCGGTATACAATAAAGCTGTTTTGTATTGTATTGTAAAGACATGCGAATATTCATTACATTACTACGACCTGAGAATTGCTTTAAATGGGATTCATTTCTTTTTATCAGACACGTTTTTCAGAACACGTGACAAAAAGAAACATGCCAACGGAAAATAAAAAGTAATCCCTAACAAAAAGAACTATTTCCTACAAAACATGCCTAGACATCCAACTGGACATAATAAAACTAATACTTTAGCAAGAACTACTTCGCGTGAAACTTTGATCATTAAGAATAACAGCTTAGACACATTTACTTACAAACTAATCTGGGACCATCAATCTTTCCGCCCTTTCTTTTCTTTGTTCTTAACGAACCTGTTGCGTCTTCAGTTTGTCAAGTGTTTTACGGAGCGTTGTTAAAATTCTCACAAAAGCTCCTCAAATGCTCCAATCAGCAACAGGCAACATACTTGGGTAAAATATTCCGCGAGTAATTGGTAGTTTTGACAGCCAATTTATATTTTTCTTTTTCTATATTATTTTCATAACTATTATGTTTTTTTGTATCTGTTTTAAACGAATCGCGTTGAGGAGTGGTCCTAATATTGGTTTGACATAGTCTCAGATTTGATGTCTGAAAGATGAATGTAGAATTATGTTCTGAGTCTGTGTGTTTGCTCGTCATTGTGTGTGTCAGTGTTCATAGCACACAAAAGAATTTACAATGGCGAGTGTTCCGAGGAACTTTTTGACCTGGTGCCTTCGTCACCTTTTCTTCACCGCACCACTCGCGGGAGGATAAAGTTCCATCCACACCAACTGGACCCGTGGCGGTCCTCCACGGTTCGGTTTACACGTTCGTTTTTGCCACGGACGTGCAAGTTGTGGAATGAGCTTCCTCCTGAGGTATTCCCGGTGCGCTATGACATGGGGTTCTTCAAGAAAGGTGCGAAAAGAGCGCTCCTACAAAGCCGGCGATGCATTGGCGACTCCTCTGGTGTTGCGAATGACCACAGGCGACGGTGACTATTTTCCATCTGCCTGCCTTATCGTTAGGTTAAAGTATAAAAAAATGGGAACATTACATTACGGTTTTTGTACAATTTAATTAGGAAAGGAGCACGCAGTCCACCTGAAAGTGGTCACTAACCATAGACATATCTATAACCAAATTCGTAGATAACAGGGATCTATCTGTAGTCAATCACAGATGTGCTACTACTTTCAAGGAGTAAGTCGTTTGCTTCATGTGAAACAGAGCCGGTAACCATACCTTTCCACCAAAATGCAAGTACTTTTGTCGCTAGAAGTAAATGTAGCGATGATTCCTCGCACCGTACTCGTTGTATCCTTTTTTTGTTTATGTGGGGTGGGGGGGACCTTGAAAAGGCACTCAACGCCATGGGAGTGACTTGGGTTATATGGGATTTTTACCACAATAAAACCCCCCGATGGCCGTCCTCACCGCTGTGTGGAGGACTCCGCCCGGTTGTGTTCCGTTGGAAAGCCTTCCAGCGGAACACAACCGGGCTCTTCACTGGTGAGCGAATACGCTTACCAGGGAAGACCCCGAGGGGGCATCGCGCTGACCACTGTCCTTCCCGGGGTCGCTTGGCTGGACCTCTTACGATAGGCAAGGGATACGGTAGCCCTGTTCTGGTCCCGTAATTTTAGGGAGAAGTACTCGTTGTTATACAAATAACTTCAGCATAAAAATATCTTTAGCATTTTTATATAGTAAGTTCTTCACACTACATCTTTTTATTATATCGAAAGTATTTCTTCACGCTCGATCGAATCGATTTGGCGGTGGTGGTGGCGATGGTGGCGGTCCCTCGTTCGACCTTCCAATTACCACCTTAGAATGTTGTTAGCATTTTTACAGTGTATTCTTCATTCCAGGTGGTCGCAGAGTTCGAGGACGTGGAACCAGATGCCCTGTACGACGTGCTGCATGATCCGGAGTACCGGTCTGTCTGGGACACGCACATGTTGGCCGCTGAAGACGCGGGACACATCAATGTTAACAACGACGTTGGATACTATGCCAGTAAGTATTAGACAGGCTTTAAACGGGTGGTAGAACTTAAGTAGTTACTTAGTACCACTGCCATTAGTTTTTTTAACGTGGAGTAGTTCTTGCGTGATAGCCTAATGGTTGAAACTTGCCCTCTGAATCGGGAGGTCCGAGGTTCAAACCCAGGCTCGCAACACTGATTTATGTGCGTGTTAGAAATTAATTATCACTGCTTTTCGGTGAAGGAAAACATCGTGAGGAAACGTACACACCCGAGAGTTCTTTAAAAAAAGTTCTCGGAGGTGTGTGAAGTTCACCAATTCGCACTTGGCCAGCGCTGCTATGACCTAAAACTCTCTCATTCTGAGAGAAGACCCGTTCCCAGCAGTGGGACAATATTGGATCGACTAGACTATACCAGTCTAACTCGCAATGAGTTCCAAGTTCGATGCCCGGAGAGACAGAATTCTGAATCAGGAATTTAGATTTCTGGTTTGGGTCCGGGTGTTTATGTTTTTGTCTATTTATATGTAAATGGCAGCCACGACACAGGAAAAAATCGTAGTATGGGTCATGGAGTATAAAAAGCGTTATTTATTTTCTTTTAAATAATGTATTGTATTTTATCTCTTCAAACTGTAAGTGTTCCAAAGAGGCCGTGGCCGGAAAATTGCCTAGGCAGCAAAAATGAACGGCTGCAATATTGAGTATAGTAATACGAAGTAAAATTTCCTTTCATTTATTGTCTTTTAGCTTTCTACGACATTTACGAAGAGAGGAATTAGGATTATTCAAAACCAACACCCCACGGCACGGAATAAAGTAAAAGTTATTGATAAGTTATTCAATTTCCTGTCACAAAGTCTTACGAGGCGATTTTTAGCCAATTTATTTTAAAGACAGTCGTGTTAGCTTTTATAAGATGTCATTTTTCATGTAGAGCAGAGTGCGACAACTTTTTAGTCAACATGGGCCCATACTCATGTAGCTATCACTGCTCTTAGACTGGTATAGTCGCATCAACCCATTATTGGCCCACTGCTGGGCACGGGTATTCTCCCAGAATGACAAAGTTTAGGCCATAGTCCACCACGCTGGCCAAGTGCGAATTGGTGGACTTCACACACCTCCGAGAACTGTTTTTTTAAAGAACTCTCGGGTGTGTAGGTTTCGTCACGATGTTTTCCTTCACCGAAAAGCAGTGATAATTAATATCTAATACGCACATAAATCAGGTCATGGTGCGTAGGTTTGAACCTTAGACCTCCCTATTGAGAGGGCAAGTTTAGGCTACATTGCTCTTAGACTGGTATGCTGGAGACTGGTATAGTACTACAAAACAAATGTAGTTGTCATAATGATGTTAGGCTCGTGTCTAGGTTATTTACATGATGATATGCACGGAGCAGGAAAGTTTTATGATGCGATACTACATACCCGTTTGCTATTTGCATTACATAAAGCGAAAAATTTCAAAATCTGTGAATAATCTATTCATATCAATTTATTTGACACTTATTGCTGTATTGCGTGTCCAAAAAATCACGATTTTAAAATTGACTCTTCCACGAGCGCTGATTGCTTGGGGTACGTCAAGGATATCGAATCGCACGTCATGGTGGGCTTCCGTCATAAGTTTAGCTACATAAAACGAAATTTTATTATTATTATGAACTCATGAAGAAGTGAATAGTCACTTCTTCATCAAAATTCAATACAATTAAGCACTATGATGACAATGGAACAAGTATAGGAACAAGGGCGAACCGCGTGGCGGAGCGGTTACCAGTCTGACACGCAATGGGTCCCGGGTTCAATTCGTGGCCATACGGTTATCTGAATGATGAGTTTAGATTCCTATTCTGGGTCTGGGTGTTTGTGTATTCTTCTTTTGTGTGTGGCATGGCACCCACGACACAGAAAAAATCCTAATGCGGGCTATTAGTGTAGAAAACGTGTTGTATTTTTTTATTTATTTCCAATGTCGCGTATTAGTTTATCTTCTTAGAATCAAACGCCTCAGTTCGAAACAAGATAATATTCGTATCATAATATTAGTTGAGGCATAAATTTATGATACAGCGTAAACAAAACTTAGTTTGTATTAGTTCGAGCAATGAATTAAACTGCCCGTAATAACACGATTCTAACCACCCCGATTAGTGGGATTTAATTTACAAAGCCGAACTACAAATTTGAAATAGAATTTTCATTGTTTGGATGTAACGAAAACGGAAACTTTCCGATTGTATCATCTATAACAACTAAAACTTAAATATGTTCTTTCGCGCCTAATTAAGATGCGTATTTTACGAAACCTTCATAATTTTGCTATATATGTAAATTAAGCAAATAACTTAATGTTCTTGATTTCACTGGGTTTTTTTAAGTAATCTTGAGTATTTCCATATTTTGTTCTTCTTAAATTTATGTACATAATCATTTTTCTTAACGGAATAATGTTATATTACGCTTTTTATTTAAGCTTTATAGTCCATCTCATATCTCTAAGTTACAAAATATTTTTTGGAGTTTACTCAATGATATATATAAGGGACATATATAAGGGGCAAGGAGGGCATATATAAGTGACCGCTATGAGAAAAATGTGAGGAGTAAAATCTACTGATGAATGACCTCGTTACGTTTTTTTATTGAGTATAGCGCCATCTAGTTAAAACTTTAGAACTATTTTATCAGTACGCGTGGATGGTATGCATAGGTTTCGTGATTACATTTTACTGAAATCTCAATGGTATTTAAAATAGTAAATCGTTATGATAAGTAATGTAAACATTCTGTAAATACGTACGATATTAATATTTTATTACGTACTTACATATTAGATATATTTATTCAAAATGTACCATGTATTATTTATATCTTTAGTGTGGGAGTATGGCGCCATCTTTTTTAAATGCGAGTAAACTCCAGTCGTGCGTCGGAGCTGACACACACACACTTTTTTATTCTAATACTTTTCTGTAACTTTTTAAATCAAAGCGTTAAAGAAGCGTTTATTTCGAAGCTGTAATAAACCGTTTAGTGCAAATAAAAAGACTGTTCTCAGCAATATGAAGTATAAAAGGCACGTTGTGGTATGAAGCGTGGATAAAGCGACATGAATGTAATGGACATAAATGTCATGAATGCGAACGAGAATTATAGGGCGCTGTAGGGCTGTCGCTGGGCTGTTCGCGGGTTGTGTCTGCGATAGTCTAAGATGCAACTATCAAATTTTAATGTCCTTTTGTTGTTGTCGTTCGCGGCTTGTATCTGTGATAGTCTAAGATGCAACTATCTAATTGCATCTTCTAATTTGTATGTCTGTTGCTTAAAAATATATTTTTAACTGCGCTTTATGTTGTAGATATTAAAACAAGAATTAATTCTACATTGTTGAGAACATAACGTTGTTTATGATTTTAGACTAGTATTATCGCGGAATTGATAAATTATAATACTTAACGGGTACTCACTACTGTTTGGCCGTGACCACGATCCATGCAACTGGGTCGAAATATCGGCATAAAGAATTCTATAAGAATTCATAAACCGCCTATCGTGAGTACCCGTTAAGTATTATAATATAACGTTGTTTGTTGCAATTTGTAATGAAATCCTTTTGGAAACCGCGAGGGCCGGTATGGTACTTAGAAATAGGTGTAGTGACCAGTTTTTGAGCATAGGCGATATTTGTGGCTTGTTTTAATCTGTGATCGGTTTCAAGTAGACCGGAACGGACAGAATAGATGTTCTGCTTGAAGCCCATCACAGGTTTAAACGGTGACAGATGTTTGTATATTGATCATTTTCCAAGAAATTTGCTTATGTTCATCAAACCATAAACAATATGCAGCATAGAGAATAGATGAATTAAGAAACGAAATGATTCAACAAAAAGGTCTTTATAGCTTTTCAAAAGTAATTTATCACAAAAGACGTTAAAGTCACTGGTTTCGATTTTATAATTTTCTATCTTTTTTATCATCATACATTGACTGTATGTCTATAATATCATACACGTGGAATATATTAAACGAATTTATTTCCGAGACAATCGTGAAACGCGAAATCATGTAGTTCTAAAGCATTAAAGACGGCTCTAATTCAATTTGATACGGCAAATATAGTATGGTGGCTGTTACTACTTATCATTAGGTGATCATTTTTCATGTATGCATCGCTGATATAAAACTTGGCTTTATACGTCTTCCTGTTCGACCCTAGTAGTGACAGTGGTATGAAAGGCACGCAGGCATGAATACAAAGCTCGTGAATCTAGTCCGAAGGCATGAAACGATTGGATACCGACACGCATTTGATCAAATATTCGTGTGTGTGCCATAAATACGGAGGGTTTCCACAAATGTTATGGGAGGTGCGAAATAAGAGCGCTTTATATCCAATATGTAAGCACTTCCTCATTCTTATGGTGCTGTAAATGCTATAGGGTTACGTGAGTGGAATGTACTTTTTTTCATGAAGCTGTGGCAAGAAATGTATACCACAATTTCGGAAATACCGGTGAAGCCGGATGGGGCCCCTGGTCAGAGGAGAATCCCGACTCCCAACATATATTAATTATTATACATGTTTATTAAAAAAAAATTGTCTTTGATTTATTTTTGTTGCCGACTCAGTTGTTACAACTAAAAAAATGTGGCAAATGCCACAGGTCTCGACCGGTTTAGTTACGCTACTGCCCTAAATACTAAAAAATAGTCATTATAAGACATAAGCAAACGAATCGAAAACGTCCTTCAAAGGACAAGATATCAGCTATGGTTTTTCTAATCTGCATCTACATAAATCTGCTATAGTGCAGTTAGTTTTATCGGTTAACAGTAGAGTTTACCAGGTTTTACTAGATGGTAAAACCAGTGTAGTTCGAATGGAGAGGTACCACCGCCACACTCATTTCTAGTGTTAAGCAGTTCTTGCCCTTTGATGGAAGGTTGTAGTTATCGGCACACTCTTATATGAAGCTATATCATAGTCCTGCGGAGTAGCAACGCTTCCATGATTGATTTAAGGTAGAACCCATGTTCTATGTGAAGTTCTTACAGATGTCCATGGGCGTTTTCTACTTCTAAATTATAATGTTAACAATGTTATTTATTGCCGAAACAAGTCGTCAGTACCACAGCCAGCAAAATTTTAAAAATTGTATGTCCTTTTACGCGACTCACAGCTTCGACTGTAATAAAACAAAATAAAGTAATACCCAGACACAAGATATTTTTAAAAGCCCTTCTAACAGTGAAATTGTAAGAGGTTTAAATAAAGTTATCTAATAATTTAAACTCTATTATTTAGTATTATTTGCACGCATACTCATTTATTTATAGGTATGGATGTGTGTTTATTGCAATACGGTGTTTTCACTTTTGTTTACTATCGGAGTGGTTTTTCTAAATGAAATGCGTGCTATTTTCGTATAAATTATAATTTTACTAATTTAAAACTCACACTGAATATACATTTGTACAACACGCAACAACGAAGAAACTACGTACTTAAATGTGAAAAAAAAAACAAAAAAGCATCAGCCGACTTCATTTGTTTAGAATGAATTTAAAAGCTTAGTGGACTGTAACACTAGACACTACTGGTACTGGTTGATGTGCAACTATATAATTTAAAAAGTTTGCTTAAGTATTTAGACAACGTGTGTGCCTATTTTTATATACAAAACAAGTAATACAGGCGAAGGGTGCAAAAATAGCGACACACCTTCTGAATGAATTAGGGGTAAGTGATTTCATGAACGAATAGGTGGGGTTCGTATTTATCTGATAGGCATGGTTTTAGCGTAATAGCTATCTGTGTCCTTGAACTAGTTAAAAATAGACTATTCTATAGACTAGATCATAGTTTCAACTCTTTTGGGTACGAGTTTCTCACAACAACTTCGGAAAGGGGGAAGGGGGGGGATTACCATTGAAGTGGTTACTACCAAAGGCCTTTTTGTCTCTCGCGAGGCTAAACAAGTTGGCGGCACTCGAGATTCTTGTCCATTCTTAGATGTTCCGGAGCCAATATTTGCGTCTACTTCCGACTTTCCGCTTACCTAAAATTTTTCCCAATAATATCCTTTGGAGAAGTCTGGATAGATGGATGGATATCGGTTGTTGCGGATATGACCTAGGTATGAAATTTTTCTCTTCTTGATGGTTCTTCTAAATAATTTCTAGACTAATATAATAGGGGGAATTCATTCTTTTTAGAATGCACGAGTATTCACGATATCTTGTTTTTGAGTTCTTTATGCCGATATCCCGACAGGTACATGGTTACATGTTACATGGATCATTGCACCGTCACTACAATTTATTTAAGTGAAAATAATTCTCCTGTTCTCCACCTCACTCCTCCTCCTATATTGTGGGTCTACATATTACAATTAACATAACATGCCACAACCTCTTCTTCTTTAGTCTTCAATACATCTTTTGTCAATCTAGGGTAGAAATGAAATGAAATGTCTTTATTGTGCATAGGCCTAAGGAGGCACTTACAAATTGTCAGTTACATATATTTTTATAAACTACCTCACGGGTCACGACCTCAACTGAGAATCCGGCAAAAAACTCAGTTGGTATGTATTTTTTCTTTGTATATCTTTTTTTTGCCATATTGTTTTCCCATCAGAATTTTGCTCCTAGGCAACTTACCATGGGGCTAACTCCAGTATCGTTTGCTATTACGGATAAAATTTATTTTTTTTAAACTTTCGGAGAACCTAATCTTCTTTCTTAACAAAAATTATAAATTAATCAACAACACTTTTCCGTTTATAAACACCTCAAGAAATGAATTTTAAAAGATCAGTGTACTAAAATAACAAGTGTCATGAATTATTTTACATAAGCCAGAATAATGGAAAGGTCAGCATTAAATAAATCCTCTTTTTGCTACTAAATGGACGAGAAGTGGCGTAAATTCCACGAGCGACTTAAAATTAAATGTTCCATAATTCGTTGGAGCCGCAAAGGAGATTTTGATAAAGTGAAATTTAGCGCGGTTGAACAAAATTAGAGGGAATATGAATGAAACACAAAAGACGGTTTAGTTTAAAAGTAATATGTGGCTTATCCTTAGTTCCTCCATTCTTTTGTAACTTTTTCGCACTTTTTAATCCAATGTGAACTGTAATAAGGCTAATATAATTAGGCGTTCGTAATTTCGTCCGAAATTATAGTTAGTTCGTGATAGCATGTACGCAACGTAGATTATACACTTGTATTCGTTTTGAAGTTAATTACAGGTGTAGCTACAAAAAGAAATGAAAATTTGATAGATAGTGTAGCAGAAGACCCGGGTTCAACCGTTTAGCAAGCATATCAAAAATCATGGATAGGTATTTCAAATCTGGATCTACGAGTAGAAATCTTTACAGGGCATATGTTGCTGGATTGAGTAACCTTTATAAACTTTCAGTCCCCCACCCCTCCATAAAATTTTGTAAGGAGGTAACGAACGAGCATGAAGGAACAGGAAGGTACCACCGCCTCCCCTATTTTTAGGTGTGGTTGATGATTCACTTTTATAAAAAACAAGTATCTTAGTCGTCGGTTTAAGGTAAAAAAAAACACGCTTTCTGCACTACTCATAGCCCCACACTAGGATTTTCCTGTGTCATCAGTACCATGGACACACACAAGACGAATACACAAACACCCAGACACAGAGAAAGACCCAGAGAAGAATATGAATCTAAACTCATTATTCAGATATCTGTCTGACCGGGAATCGAACCCGGGACCCATTGCGCGTCAGACCGGTATGGTAACCACTCCACCAGGCGGGTCGTCATCATGTTCCTACTTCACCTAAAACCAAGTTAACATCATTCGATTCCAAGCCAATGGGTCAAGAAATCATACTTTCCTAGAAGTTTCAACAAATTTTGAAGGTGGTAGAACCAATGTAGTTCGACCGAGGAAGTACCACCGCCACACCTATTTCTAGCATAAAGCATTTATTGCGTTTCGATAGAAGGGTGTGGTTGCCGACACACTTTCACATAAGGCGACCATCATTGTCCTCGGTAGTAGGAGCGCATTTGTGATTGACTTCAGATAGAATCTGTGCTCTGTATGAAGGCAGTGACCACTTACCATCAGATGGACTGCATGCTCGTTTGTTAATTTAATCATAAAAAAAGGAAAAAAAAACCCAAATAGCAATAATTATACACACCCCTTTGTTTTGACGGAGATGATTCAAGTTTCTCCCGGAGGATTGACAGCGCTACCGTAAGTTGAATTACATTTGAATTGTAAATGAGATTGCTCTTCTGCTCTACTTAGTTACAAGATCGACACCTGCTGGCCAGGGGCTTTACAATATTAGTAGAAACTTGTAGAACTAATATTAGACTAATATTGGAGCAGTGATAGCGTAATGGTTGAAACTTGTCCTCTCACGAGAGGTCCGAGGTTCAAACCCAGGCAGGCACCACTTTGTTATATGCGTATTAGAAATTTATTGTCACTGCTTTTCGGTGAAGGAAAATGTCGTGAGAAAACGTACATAGCCGAGAATACTTAAAATAAAAAAAAATTTAAACAAAAAAATACAACCGACTTCCATGCCACATAAAAGTAAAAAATAATTTAATTACATGTTGGTTTAGAGCAAATACAGTACTCAGTACATAGTCCCGAAGTCGGCGCTCACCATATTTCGCTGGATCACGACGAAACTATATGTGTCATATATGAGCGCCGACTTCGGAGTTGAAGGTCCAATTTTTCGTCGTATACCTTTGCTTAGCAATATTATTACAAATCCGTGAGCAACAAATGTCTAACGTTTATGGTTTAAGCCTGCAGTACCCCTGCATCATCAGGGTTGAGGAGTTGAAGGTCAAATTTGTCATCGTACATCTTTGCCTTGCTATCTTATTATATATCCGTAAGCACCAAATGGCCATCACCTACGGCTTGGGCTTACAGCACCCTGCATCATCAGGGTTGAGGAGTTGAAGGTCAATTTTTTTATAATATGCCTTTGCTTAGTATTGTTTTTACATACCCATAAGCACCAAATGGTCAACCCCTATGGTTTAGGCTTGAGGCACCCCTGCATTATCAGGATTGAAGAGTTGAAGGTCAAATTTTTCATCACATGTCTTTGCTTAGTAGTCTTATTACATATATGTAAGCACCAAATAGCTAATGTTATAGGTTAGGATAGCTGTAACCCTGCATCATCAGGATCGAAGAGTTGAAGGTCAAATTTTTCGTCAACCTATATAAGCATAGATATATAATACATATTCCAAGTTTCATAAGAATCGATTCGGCAGAAGCCGAGTTATCTCAAATTATCTAAAAAACTTGAGGAGTGGTGGTGGTTTCCCCCCCATAACTCAAAGAAGTAAGCGTCACAGTATACCCATGTCCGAGAGAAAAAGTTGTGTGACAAAATTTCCTATCAAATGAAAGAAAGAAAATGGAAATCGGTTTAGAAACACCCATGATAATTAAGATTTTAAGAAACCGACATTTTCCAATTTTCCGGGAAAACCGCCGGAAGGTTTTCATTTTCCTCAATATGGGACTGCCTGTGAAACTAGCCGCATACAATGTCGTATGAATCGTGTCGGTAGGTCGACGATTTCTAGCCATTTCGCCCGAACATACATAAAAATATATATATATATATACGTGACGAATAGATAACCTCTTTCCTTTGGGAAGTCGGTTAAAAAGTTCTCGGAGGTGTGTGTAGTTCACCAATTCGCACTTGCCCAGTGCGGTGGACTATGGCCTTCCTTCATCGAAAAGCAGTGTTAATTTATTTCTAATACGCACATAAATCGCCTGGGTTTGATCCTCGGACCTTCCAATCGAGAGGGCAAGATTCAACCATTAGGCTATCACTGAGTTAATACGGTGCGATACCATCAGATACACTGCATACAAATTTGCTAATTACATATTTAAAAAATCAATTATCTAAAAAAGGAAAATATCATATTTTTATTTTTCGCAGTATTTTTTACATTATTTATAGCTACATACATCTTGCTGGATGATATACAATTGATGCGAATACCATCGTGTTGCTTGGCGCTCACTTTGCTGCACTCATTTTGATGATAAAAATAAACCAATTTACAATACGTAATAAAATGTGGCTTTACTTTTATCAATGGTCCCCTAAATCGAACGATGTAATAAAACTTGATACTTTAATAATAATATTATAAAGGCGAAACTTTGTGAGTGCGTATGCTTGTTACTTCTTCACGTCTAAACGGCTGGAGCGATTTTCATAAAATTTGGTAGAGAGCTAGCTGACTACTTTTTATTGTGGGAAAATATCTTATTCCCACGGGACAATCGATACATAGATTTTTTTAACACGGGCGAAGCTGCGGGGTTCAGTTAGTTGATGATAAAAATAAACCAATTTACAATACGTAATAAAATAACGCTTTACTTTTATCAGTTGTACCCCTAAATTAAACGATGTGATAATTAATTGACTTCGAAGAAGGCGAAGGCTCTTTAATCGACTGTATTTTTTATCAGATACTTTTGGGAGCCAAAGATAAATCAATAAAGTCCACAGTAAGCTTTTGTTAAACTTTGCCAATGCTTAAAGTGATGTTAAATAATTCTATCGAAACATTTCATAATTTTAAAGGTTGTTTTAAAGTCAGTTTGGAATAATTTTCAAGGGATTAAGGTAAAATTTTAAAGGCAGCCACCCTTATAATTACAGTACTTACGTGTAGGCTATAATTAAGTCCATAAGGGTTTTAGGTAGTTCAACAAGGCTAGTGCGTATTTAGGTTAAAATTGTTTTACAAATGACCACTTATATGACATAATTGTGGCATGACGGTATGCTTTGTAAAAGGTCAAATTTTCAATTACTGAAATGTAATAAGTGTTTTCAGAAGCTATTATAAATGTCACAAAAAATTGTAAAGAAAATCATACCAAAAAACTGGGAAAATATTTTTTTATATATCAGAATGAGTAAAAAGTATAATTATTTATACCACTGAAAGACAGAAAACTTGAAACTTCGAATAACTGTTATTCTTATAAACATATGTTTTTACTATATTTGGGTTAACACTTTAGTTTAATTTATAATCTTAATTCTGATTTTATGTAGCAAAGTGAGTACTAAATACATGTCCACCTTATTCGCACTTGGCCAGCGCGGTAGGCCTAAACTCTCTCATTCTGAGAGAAGACCCGTGCCCAGCAGTGGGCCAAAAGTGGGTTAATGAGAGAGTGTTAAATACATCTGACTAGGTATACGGTATGCGCATTTTGATAAAAGGGGGAGTTAAGCTTAATATTTGTACTATTATTCTTTGATTCCCTATCTGTTATTTTCAATTACTCGTATATCAAAATAAAGGTGTATATCTGTCATAACTGCATTCAAAATTAGACATGTTACTATTATTAATTTTTTCCATCCGTATAATTAACTCTACCGAATTAATCAACGCACATAAATAAGTTTCCACTTCAAAAACACTTTTGTGCATACATATGCACTCTAAGTAAAGGAGGTTATTACAAGTTTCAGTATTCAGTTAAAAGCTTATGTAGAGAAATGGAGGCTTCTTAATACGAGCATGTTGCAGATAACACGGAAGTTGCATTAGAGCCGGATGTACTAGCATCCGGGAATGTTCAAGGATGCTTTGCTCAGCGTCTTTAGCTTAGCATAAAGATAATGCATTTAATATAACTAGCGCACTATCGCAACGGCCGAATACTGACCGTAATTCAACTAAAAAACTAAACTTGATATCTAAAGTAGCACGAATAGTTCTCAAATTCGACTAAATTGTATTCATTTTCGAGTTATTCTAACATCTGTTAAAGGTACCAAGAGATTTAATTGACTTAGGTGCTTTTTAAACCAAAACATTGTACTACCATCTCTCCATGATTTTAGATTAATATGATTGTGAAATTGGTATATTTTTATATTTAATGCGTTCTGACGATATGCTGTTCTTGAATTCTTTTTGCCGATATTTAGATCCAGGTACATGAATCGTAGTCAGGGTGAAACTGCTTACGTTTCGTTACTATTAGTTAAATAAATTTTAGTAAAAACTAATAACACGCTTTTGTTAACAAATAAATTCATACTATTGCATTGTCATGGTCCTTGCAGTGCCGGATTAGCCACATAGCAAGAGTAGCAAATGCCACGGGCCCCGCGACTAGAGGGGCCTCACGGCCCAACACCTACTGTTTATATTTTACTATCTTTGCTATCTTGAAAATCTTAAACTAAAAGAAGTAGATATAGAAAGTATCATTTCAAAATTTTCCTAGATTAAATTCAGAAAAGATTACTTGTAACTGTTGGTTGTTTTGTTTTATTTAATATCCATAGTTAAGACAAATTATGGGCCTCCTGTCAGAATTTGCTACAGGCCATGCGCTAGCTTAACCTGGCACGGAATCCTTCATACGTGTGCAAAGTTTTAAATTAATCAGAATTCTGGAAACCTGTGAAAAAGTAATGGAATATTTGAGCTCAATATTTCATTACATACACATACATATACATTACATAGATAAATATACATAGTACGTTACATATACATAGATATAACCTAAGGTAATAAAAGCGTTTTAAAAATAGTCATTGGTATATCTAATTCTCGATATCTTTTTTCTAGTGTCATGCCCAGCGCCACTCAAGAACCGAGACTTCGTGCTGCAGAGGTCCTGGCTGGACACTGGTGATGAAAAGATGATCCTCAACCACTCCGTCTACCATAAGGACTATCCGCCGAGGAAAGGGTTTGTCAGGTAACATTTGCGGTTACATCTTTACTTATCACCAATCCGCAACTTTTTTGGCATATTAAACATCACATTTAATAGGAAATGGATAAGTAGTTTGTTTTTTTAAGAATCTGGTATCGGGATTTCGAGTGATTAAGTGACATGTCACATAAGGTACCTATATTTCATCTTAAACAGTCCCATACTTGTAGTCATACCATAATGCTATAGACAGAAGAAAATAAAATGACAATGTATTAGCATATTTTTGAAAGTATAAAATAATATGTGGTAATAAAGCTCCCTGACAACTAAATAAAAAAAATGTAACAAAAGGCTCTAAAATCACGCTATTATATAAGACTAGTTGAATCTCGCAGCTTCGCCTGTGCGGCGTTTAATTGGTTAGCCATGAAAATTAATCTGTGATCAAACAATCTATTCCTTAAAGAACAAAATGTCTTATACAAATATTGTTAAATTGAGAACATTTTGTGACTATAACATTATTTAAAACAATTCATTATGCCGCGTTTAATTGGTTAGCCAAGGAAACTAATGTGTGAACAAACAATCTATTCCTTATAGAACAAAATGTCTTATATAGACATTGTTGAATTGAGAACATTTTGTGATTATAACATTATTTAAAACAATTCATTATGACGCGTTTAATTGGTTAGCCAAGGAAACTAATGTGTGAACAAACAATCTATTCCTTATAGAACAAAATGTCTTATATAGACATTGTTGAATTGAGAACATTTTGTGATTATAACATTATTTAAAACAATTCATTATGACGCGTTTAATTGGTTAGCCAAGGAAACTAATGTGTGAACAAACAATCTATTCCTTAAAGAACAAAATGTCTTATATAGATATTGTTAAATCGAGATCATTTTGTGACTATAAAATTATTTAAAACAATTCATTATGAGGCGTTTAATTGGTTAGCCATGAAAATTAATCTGTGATCAAACAATCTATTTCTTAAAGAATAAAATGTCTTATACAAATATTGTTAAATTGAGAACATTTTGTGACTATAACATTATTTAAAACAATTCATTATGACGCGTTTAATTGGTTAGCCATGAAAATTAATCTCTGATGAAACAATCTATTCCATAAAGAACAAAATGTCTTATATAGACATTGTTGAATTGAGAACATTTTGTGATTATAACATTATTTAAAACAATTCATTATGAGGCGTTTAATTGGTTAGCCATGAAAATTAATCTGTGATCAAACAATCTATTTCTTAAAGAATAAAATGTCTTATACAAATATTGTTAAATTGAGAACATTTTGTGACTATAACATTATTTAAAACAATTCATTATGACGCGTTTAATTGGTTAGCCATGAAAATTAATCTCTGATGAAACAATCTATTCCATAAAGAACAAAATGTCTTATATAGACATTGTTGAATTGAGAACATTTTGTGATTATAACATTATTTAAAACAATTCATTATGACGCGTTTAATTGGTTAGCCAAGGAAACTAATGTGTGAACAAACAATCTATTCCTTATAGAACAAAATGTCTTATATAGATATTGTTAAATCGAGATCATTTTGTGACTATAAAATTATTTAAAACAATTCATTATGAGGCGTTTAATTGGTTAGCCATGAAAATTAATCTGTGATCAAACAATATATTCCTTAAAGAATAAAATGTCTTATACAAATATTGTTAAATTGAGAACATTTTGTGACTATAACATTATTTAAAACAATTCATTATGACGCGTTTAATTGGTTAGCCAAGAAAATTAATCTGGGATCCAACAATCTATTCCTTAATCTATAAAGGCACATATCCCTTATCTTTTGCCTGAGAAAGCACAGATGTTCCAGATAGTTTTCCTTAAGCCGTGGAAATAAAATACAATTAGACACGAGCCCCGTGGGTAGAATTAGACGATATATTGGTTTATTCTTGCCCGATTACGCAGTAGATCGTGGGCAGACGTAATAATGGAGTGGGTGTATGCGTGAGCTTGGCTCAGGTTAGAAAGGTAAAGATAAAAAGATAGAAATAGATTTTTCCTTGCGTTTGACTGTCAATTTGTAGTATATGGGTTTGTTTCTTTTTGAAAGAAAGAAAGTAAATAAGTTTATTCGTGATAATAACAACTCATAATCGCTATAGTAGACTTACTATCATAAGACACAGCCTGACAGAAGAATAGGTGTCATTTGAATATGAAATACATAAAAATTCGGTCGTTCTAAAACAATATCAATAAAACAAAATTTAAAAAAATATATTTTTCCGTCTTTTTTTTGATCTGCGTGCAATAGAAAATACTTTTCAGAGTATATAACTAGATAACGTTAATGTTAACGGTAATGATAACAAAGATTGAAAATGAAAGATTGAAGCTCCAGCTCCTCAACTCTGATGACACAGGGGTGCAAGTTATAGGATCGTTTAGTCTCCGAACGCCGGTATAGCATCACATCTTGTCCGATTTCCCCTGACTTGATTTTTTTTATCTGACTGAAGTAACAAACGAGCATGCGGTCCACCTGATGGTAAGTGGTCACTGCCGCCCATGGACATCTGTAATCAACTTCATACAGGACATGGGTTCCATTTGAAGTCAATCACAGATGATGGTCGCCTCATGTGAAAGTGTGCCGGCAACCACACCCTTTCATCGAAACGCAAGAACTACTTTACGTTCGAAATAGGTGTGGCGATGGTACTTCCCCGGTCGAACTACCTTCAGATATAAATATTTCATTATTTTTCTTTGACCTTTTTGTTCAATCGTAATGAAATATAGCCTAGAGCACTTCTAAAGAGTGGCCTTATAATTGTAAAAGAATTTTCATGATCCCTTCAGTATTTGAGAAAATTACCCCTATAAACAAACAATTAAAGTTACAAACTTTAGCTCCTTATAATATTAATATAGATACTAAAAGATTGTTAGTGTAAAGTTGTATTGATTGGTTATTACCAAACAATACAACTGTTTATTACCACTTAATACCAGTACTATCGTAACATATTTGTTGAATATTTAATAGTTTATATCACACAGTGACTCAATATCCATTTATCTCTGCCGTGTCCAATTATTCTATTGACAATGCTTTCTTTTATTATTATACAAAGGCATTTCAGCTGTGTACTTGTATCAAAAGATGTCACATGCTATTGTTATGGGTCTGAGCGATTACGTCATTAGTGCGATCTGTGCATTACGTTTTCCGTTTTATTTAAAAACCGTTACCGAATATCGGTTTTCATATCAGTTACAGAATAACGTTTTGATATCAATATGGAGCACTGGTTTTGATTTCTATATCATAAATACAATTTGTCGATATGGAAAAATGGTTCGGTATCCTGAATAGCTTGTCAAATGTTATTACATGTTTAATTTTTCAGGTATTTTTTCTCTGCTCGGGAAATTGTCAAATACTTAAATAGAGACGTTGCAAATGATAAAAGATTGGGAAACGTTTTAATTTTAGTAAGCTGGCTTCTTTGTTGATTCCAAAAGAACGGACAGTAATAAACCCTCTACCAAAGGTAACAATTTACACGTAATAAAATGATTTGATTAATTTTTTTTAAATAACAGTCACGTGTAGTATCGATATGGTTTATATACATTAAACGGTTTTTACCGATAATATTATATTGGACCATGTCTAGTACTTTCGATTCGCCACCCACAGATAAGATAAGTGACGCCGATCACGATAGATAAAGGCACGTACGATAACTCAAAACTTACAGCTTAACGGATGGATAGGTTTGAGCTTATATATTTAATATCATTAAGTGCCATTCAAATTCAAAGGCCGTAAGGCCGACAGGGGTGATACATAGTCGTATATACATATGATGCGTTCGAATTTACTTCAGAAGAAATTCAAGTTGGCCTCAAAACTTAACATTAAGTGGATTGCATATTCGTTTGCTACTTGTTTATTATTATGTATGACTTTTTTTGTCATTTTTATGTATGAGTATACATAAAAATGACAAAAAATAACGATAATTCAAGAGACCCAACCAACACAAGCAACGAAAACTATACTAACTGATAAACAATATAATAATAATAATAATAACTGTTGTGGTTGCCGGCACACTTTTATATGAGGCGACCATCATAGTCCTCGGGAATGGCAACGCATCTGTGATTGACTTCAGATGGAACCCATATGCTGTTTGAAGTTGCTTACAGATGTCCATGGGCGTCAGTGAGCACTTACCATCAGGTGGCCTGCATGCTCGACTGCCACTTCAATCAAATAAAAAAAAGCAAACACAAGCTACGAAAACTATACTAACTAATAAACAATTAGTATAAGATCGCTGTACGTTTTGGTGGAATGGTGTTATTACTTTTATATCAGGCAACCATCTCACTCTTCAGGAAAAGTTACACATTTGTGATTGACTTCAGATAAAATTCCTGCCCTGTTTGACGATGAATGCAAATGTTCAAATGGCGGAATGGACCGCTTACGAAACCATCAGGCGGGATGCATGTACGTTTGCTACTTCGACCTTACAAAAAAAAAATGAATTTCTTTTTGATAACGATTACATATGCATTGCTATTTAACTATTGGGATTGTCCCATGTTTACACTCTTTTCCCACACTATTCATTGAAAATCCAGGAACGTTTGACGGAGCTGTTATTAGGCAGGAATAGTGTTGAGCCATTGCCGTAGTGGTTGTGCCATTGAAGTCACGCCATTAAGAATTCTATTATTTTTTTTTCGAGGGGTAAACCCCAAAAGGTAGCCAACGCCATGGGAGTGACGTAGGGTTATGTGGGATTTTTACCGCACTAAAACTTCCCCCGGTGGCCGTCCTCGACGCTAACAAAGAGAATTCCGGGACCTCTAAACTAATACAACTGGAATCCTCTAAGCGCGTTGTCCCATCGGGCTCCTCTCAGATAGGCGGCTGGGCCCACCGCTTTGTCTAGTCTTTACGACGATATGCGACCACACGTACCGCCGTCCTTTCCGGGATCGCCTGGTTGGACGGTTCAAGCTCCCACTCTAACCGCCCGCAATCCCAGAAGCCCCTTTTAGTCGCCTCTTACGACAGGCAGGGAATACCGTAGCCCTATTCTGATCCCGGAACTACAGGAACGATCAAATTTAAACTTAATGACCAAATAACGTAGGTACTGTGTAAGGATAAGGTTTTTATTAATTTTCATGTAAATGCAACTAGGAATTGAACCCAAGCTTTAGTGCATAACTAAACAGCATGATGAATGTATTATTCAGCTGCGCGAGTAGTCACTGCTTCACATTTTAAACCCGATTTATTTATGCTTCATTGAGAATTTATGTCACGAAAAACTACGTTTTAGTTTGAAACTTTTAAAATGTTTCAGCTTTCGAAAGCTTGCGGTCTCATATTTCGAGCGATGTCTTGCTTAAGTTTGTATTAAAAAAGTTTTTACCAAACCGGGATAAATGCACTAACTACTTGTTTTAAAAAATGTAATTTGCTAACTTAATTCGTTTTTTAAAAAATAATTTGCTAGATAAGCTGCATTTAAATTCTTAATGGCACTACATTCATAGTGTAATGATATGCTTTTTGGCCTATAAAGGCATTTGTAAATTGTTAGTAAGTCATGATTTTAAAATTACCATCAGATCGGAACATGACCTTAACTTACAGAAAAATCAAATGAATTTTCGTTTGTCATTTAGGAATTATTCTTTACAAGGTGACCCGGCGAACTTCGTTCCGCCTAAAAGTCAAAAATCTAAAATTATCAGTGTTCCTCATTATACATAAAAATCTTTCTGTTGAATCACTCTATCTATTAAAAAAAGTTGCATTTAAATCCGTCGCGTAATTTTAAAGATCTAAGCATACATAGGGAAAGACGGTGCGAAGCGACTTTATACTATGTAATGATGACTTTAAATCCTGAGATAGTACCTATTGGTGACAAATTCATTGTGTAACCTCCCATAAAGTCAGGATTTTATAAAACGCATTCAATTTTGTAAAACCCTCGAAGGCAAAAATATTTGTCAGGTAGATTAAAGGCTCTTTAACTTCGACGACCTGATTCGTCAAATATGACCCCCGAAATATTGATCTTATCTCATTAATCATTTAAGCGGTAGAGTTTTACATACAAACGCGTAATTTCAGACACGATTAAATTAATGTTTTGACGACCCGCGTGGTTACCATACCGGACTGACGCGCAATGGGTCCTGGATTCGATTCCCGGCCCGAAATCTGAATGATGAGTTTAGATTCTTCTTCTGGGTCTGGGTGTTTGTGTATTCGTCTATGTGTGTGTCCATGGCAACCACGACAGGAGAAAATCCTACTGTGGCGCTATGAGTGTAGAAAGCGTTTTAAGTTTTTTTTAAATATGTATATCGCTAGCTATACCAGCGTTTTCATTAGCATGTAGCATGAAATGTAGCATGATATTTATATGTTCTGAGTTCACTGAAATCGTATACTGCTAATTTTAAAGAAGACTGATAGCAACCAATAATATATTCTATACAAACAGAGCAAAATATATCCTTGCTAATGTTCTTGAATCCTGAACAAAACTAAGTTTTTCACTAAGGCAAGGTATTTTGTTTTCAACCGTACAGTGTGGAATTCCTCGCCACTTAATGCATCTCTCTTGCCCAAATGCTCCAATATTAAATCTTTTGCATCTCTTACCATAAAAGTACGGTGAGAGTTCCCAGGCTTTGTTTGACCTGATTACAATATAATTTCTTTCAACGCAATGAGATCCATAGCGCACTTAAGGATAGCCATATTGCCACGGCCGCTCCTTGTTAGATCGATCTCGCGCCAGGGCAAGATGAACAAATGGGTCTGATAATTAAATAAGTTTGTATAAAAAAGCTTGAAATGGTCATTCTTTGCAAGATAATCTTAGCGGATTTACAAAGAAACATCGGAGGCTGTCATGTCAGCCGACAAAGGTTTAAAATCACGTTACTCAAGTTATAGCAAAGTCCCCTTATATATTCTAGTAATAAAATTACTTATCACTCAGGAATAATGTAGCATTCTAATGGTGAAAGAATTTTTAAAATTGGTTCAGTAGTTTTTAAATTAATTCATGACAAATATACAAAAATACAAAATTTTCATACAATATTAGTATAGAATATTCACTAAACCTTTATAACAATCCATTGCCACGAATACATATGACTACTTATGACTACGTCACAGCGTCATGCCAACCCGTAAATTTTCCCTCTATCAAAAACGTTCAACGCAGCTTAAGTTGTTTGCACTTTGAAAGAGTGCTCGTGGTTAAGCGTCATCTAGAGACACAAGTTGAAGCAGGAGGAATAGGAATTCTACCCTTTTTAGTATCACGGATAGCTAGAGTTTCTTTGTGATCACTTCTTTGAGAACTTTGCTCACACATTTGGTCACATTTTGTTGTATCTGCTACATATGTGTTCAAAGATTTCATCATTCTAAGAGCACACAGTTTTCAAATAGACTTCACAAAACATGGACAATGATTTGGTTGACACAGTTTACTGATTTTATATATGTACGTTAAATGTTTGCAGATGTAATAAATAAATGTATTATTTATTACATCTGCAAACATTTAAGCAAAATCAGTCAAAACCAAGCGTGCTTGCTTGATGTGCGTTAAAAAACCGACAGAGAATGGCAAAGAGCAGTTCAGTCCTCAAATATGTGACAATAGTATCCAATGCCCGTGCCATACATGTGAACACTTATTTGATCACACCTGTGAGCACATGTCTGGCGTCGGCATAACGGCTAAACTTCCTCAGGGCTATGTCATTGCTGACTGGATTCGTGGTGCGGAACAGAGATGGCGCTGGCAGCTGGCTGGGCTACGTGTCTCGGTCAGACCCTCGTGGCGCCTTGCCGGCCTGGCTGGTCAATAAGTGAGTACGATACTTTTTAACTTCAACTAAATACACACTTTCTGTCACAGACACACACACCCACACATATTTGATGGTGAAAAAAATCTTTGTGGTCTCATTTATGGAAGCTCAAGACTCTGATGTTATCTGGGGCTCATTACATATTTTTATGGGCGGCAATGGCCACTTACTTGAAAAAATCACACACAAGTACATATAGGTATATCCGCACATGTATAATGTATGTATGTATTGAAGCTGGTAGAACCAGTGTAGTTCGACCGGGGAAGTACCACCGCCACACCTATTTCTAGCGTGAAGCATTTATTTCGAATATGTAAAAAACATGCGAATATTCGCGAATAAGAATGCGAATATTCGTTACATCACTATCACATACCAATTAATATACATATTATACATTATATGAACCCTTTCTCATTCTAATTATAAGAGTTCTAACAGCTATTTCAATTCAAAGAACGCACTTGTGCCAAGTATTAGACAGTAGTAAATCGATGAAAATGATTATTATAATTTTCCATTACCCTTGAAAGCCGGCCATTGTAACAAAATGGGAGTAATAATGGCGTTCACGGGCACTAAGTGTTATTATGTTTAATGATTTTCTTTCTTGTTATTATATAATGTTAAATTTAAATGAAAATTATGTTTCCAATGTTCGCATTGATTTTATTATTCACTAGGTTATTACCGCGGCTTTGGTCATGTCTGCTACAGTTGAGTATCTTATATATTAATCTAGGTCATAAAATAAGCGTAGGGAAAGAGAGAAAACCTTTGACCTATCCGCAACCGGAAAACCAGGCGTAGGGGAAGGTTTCCTCACGCCCTTCTCCTACGTATCCTGTGCTAAAGTAACAAGCCTCGAGGTGGCGCACGCGGTGTTCACGCGCGCACTTCAAAGACGGAGGGATGGAGAAACTCCAGCTCCATCCTTAAAAGAGACGGGCCCTGCTGAGGGCAGACGCCGTCGGGACCGCGGATGAATGCTATTAGTGAACCCGCAGTCCCGGCACAGGGTGAGGAACACCATGGGCTTTTAGCCGGTAGGAGTACGGCATATCCTCTCAGCTGCCCCCGCGCAAAGAAGAACCCATGAAGGGTTTACCCACGTAAAATAAGGTCATAAAATAAGCGTGTGTCAAATAACAGCTAAATCCGACCGGTACTTTTTGCGTGAAAGACTAACAAACATCCTTCAAAAACTTTCGCTTTCATAAGATATTGTAGTAGTTGTAGTTGATTCTTGACGGTGACATTGATGTCGTATTGATAAACATAATTGTTGATACAGATGATATTATAATGAGTATTGACAATACATGTATTGTTTGATGACCAACTACATCAAACAATACATGTATCGATACTGTGAACAATATGGTTATTGTATATTAGGAAATAAATATCGAATATATTATATTATCCTAATTACCATGTTTTGTTGATTTGAAAAAGATCATTGTGATATCTTATTTTAACTATCTGAAGCTATATCTAGTATCTACATATGTATATCAAATTATTTCGTCCATCCCGATGGATGGTTCACATTATATAGGGAAACGCATGTGCCTTTTTTTGTTTTCGAAGGGGAACCTTCAAAAGGTACCCGACGACGTGGGAGCGACGCAGAGTTATGTGGAATTTTTACCGCACTAAAACCCCCCCGGTGTACGTCCTCGGTGCTATAAAGAGGACTCCGAGACCTCCTAACGAACGCAGCCGAAATCCTCTGAGCGTGTTGTCCCATCGGGCTCCTCCCAGATGGGCGGATTGGCCCACCACCCAATCAAGTCTTTACGGCGGTATGCAACCACACATACCACCGTCCTTCCTGAGATCGCCTAGCTGGACAGTTCAAGCGCCCACTCTAGCCGCCCGCAACCCCTGAAGCCCCTTTTAGTCGCCTCTTACGACAGGCAGGGGATACTGTTCTGATCCCGAAACGACAGGGACGCAGCGCCGTTGCCGGCGGCCGCAGACTCTTCTGCCTAACTCTTGAATTTTGTCCATTGTGGATATTGCGTATATTATAATACTAGTTGAATCCTGCAGCTTCACCCGCGTTAACAAAAATCGATGATCCCGTGGGAATAGGATATTTTCCCACAGTAAAAGTAGCTTATATGTTATCCAATGTATCAGATTACTCCCTACCAATTTTTATATAAATCGCTCCAGCCGTTTATACGTGAAGAAGTAACAAACGTACACACTCACAAACTATCGACTTTATAATGTTAGTATGATAAAAAGTAGCTTATATCTTAACGCAAATGCCGCCGTTAAATGTGAAAAAGTAACAAACTTACACACCCACAAACTTTCGCCTTTATAATATTAGTATGATTTATATAGAAATAGTAAATGACCATGCAATACACCTGATGGCAAGTGTTCACTGACGGTCAGATATCTGTAATCAACTTCATATGAAAAGGAAATGTAATCTGAAGTCGATAACAGTTGCGTTGCAACTTCCGCAGACTGTAATAAAAGTGAGCAACCACACCCTTTCATCGGAACGCTAAACAGCTTCTCATTTTTTTTTTAAAAACGCTTTCTACACATAGCCCCACAGTAGGATTTTCTTCTGTGTCGTGGGTGCCATGGACACACACAATGACGAATACACAAACACCCAGACCCAGAACAAGAATCTAAACTCATCATTCAGATACCTGTCTGGTCGGGAATCGAACCCGGGACCCACTGCGTGTCAGACCGGTACGGTAACCGCTGCGCCACGCTGGTCGTCAAAAGTCGTCATTAAAAGTAGGCGTGGCAGTGAACCCGATTCGAATATCCTTTTGATCCCGATTCGAACATTTTCAAGGTTGTAGAACCAGTGTGGTTCGACCGGGAAAGTACCACCGCCACACCTATACCTAACGTGAAGCATTTTTTGCGTTTCGATAGAAGGGTGTGGTTGCCGGCACACTTTCACATGAGGCGACCATCATAGTCCTCGGGAGTAGCAACGTATCTGTGATTGACTTCAGATGAAACCCATGTTCTGTATGTAGTTGATTATAGATGTCCATGGTCGGTAATGACCACTTACTGGTGACCACTATCAGGTGGACTGCATGCTCGTTTGCTACTTTAGTCACAAAAAAATCCTTGTTCAACTACCTTGTAAAATTGCATTAAAGAAAAACCTTGTCCAATGCCAATAATACCTACTGTATATGTACGCACATGACCTAAATGTAAAAAGAGATTGTGTTGCGGATAATTTCAACAAAATGTCACAACTACATGGGAAAAACTGCGTTAGACAAAAACGTTTCCTCATAATCGCTTAACTTTCCAGGGTGACCGCTCAATTAGCACCGAGACTGGTCCACCAGTTGCACTCAGCAGCACGCCGCTACCCAGGGTGGAAGGCGTTGACTGACTACCCCTACCACAAGCCCTGGAGACACCCAGAACAGGTGCCGTCTTATCGGATACCGCTTGAAGACGTGAGTTATAAGACGATAATATTTAGACATATCCATTTCTGCGATTCCTGTCTATAAGTTCATCCATAATAAAAAAAATAAAAAAACACGCTTTCTACACTCATATCCCCACAGTAAGATTTTCTCCTGTGTCGTGGGTACCATGGACACACACAAGACGAATACACAAATACCCAGACCCAGAACAGGAATTTAAACTCATCATTCAGATACCTGTCTGGCTGGGAATCAAACCCGGGACCCATTGCGCGTCAGACCGGTATGGTAACCGCTGCGCCACGCGGGTCGTCAAATAATATAATAGTCACAGCAAAGAGAAAGCATGATAGTGTTTTATGTTTTCATTATGAGTGTATCAAATACCTACAAAACTTAAACTAAGAAACCACAGCGACCGAAAGGTTTATTTACAACTTTAAATGTAATATTAAAGGGTTTGGTAAGTAAGCCTGTTATATAAACTAAATAAAAAATGTCAAAAGAAACGATAGTAGATGTAATTCAAATAACAGTTTCTTTTCTTTCCAAATTTCTCTACTTAAAATTTCACTAATTTATTTTAGAATTCTATTCTTTGCTTTTAAATAATTGTTTTCAAATTATTTCCAACTTTGGATGCGCCAGCCATTAGCCGTACATTAAACATACATTACTTCAGTGCCAAATCTACATGAGTTTTCTTAAACTTTATTGTATAAGTTCCTCGAATAATCTATTCGACTCACAGCAAGAGTATAAGAGTTCCTTACAAGAAACTTGAGTTAATGTGTAAAGTTTTCCGATCAGCCAATCTTTCGAGGCAATCACCTTCCCGAATCTTTACCCTTCGAATATAACCCAATCTTCTTTCTTCTTTAATAGACTTGAATATTACACCTATGGATTTTGTTTCAGTTCGTTTCCTTAGGGTACCAATAATAAAGCCTTTTCAATCATTGTTTACTCTCGAAATACAAAAGGTATTGCGAATTGATCTAAAAGTAATGAAACAAATTATTACTTGTAGTCATTTGTTTTTCAATCCTTCGTGTCATTTTCGCTGTCAAAGCAAAATAAAGCAAGGGTTTCTAGCAAAAACGGAATTCCAAAGCTTCAGATGAAACATCGAACAGGAGTTATAGGTCTATAATACCCAAAAGGAATGGCAAAACAAAATCTAATTACACAAAGTGGCGGGTCGCTTTGTAAACTTTCGATTGCTCGTTGTAAGGGATTTGAAATGAAAGTTCCGTTCAGCGTTATCGGTTCTCCGAATCCGAAATTTATTCTATCAATCTTTCTCCAAGGCTCGTTTGGCTTGACATTGACAAACTTTATTTCGTAGAATGTTGAGTGAAATAAAACTGTAACTGGTTGGTTTCCTACTGCTTCAGAAATCGTTTAATGTATTTCCCTTTAACAATTTGTTACGAAACCTACGTTTTTAACAAGTATCGTAGTAGCAAACAATTTAAAAGTCCTTTGGGATTTAATTGAATATCAATTTAAGAATCTTTCGTCTTGCAATCTAAAAATTACTTTACTTACCATTTAAGAAAGTACATTATAATTTAGATTTACTTAAATGAAGATGACTTGAGTGTAAATGTTATTATAAGGTATTAAAATTTAAATGAAAAACAAAATACCTTCGTTCATAGGATTTTCAAAAATTCAAAATTTTACGTATTAGCTCATTTATTTATAATTTTTAAACGCATAGCAATTTAGTATTAATGTAGTAATTAGGATTAAATTCAAAACAATTACGTAGGATTTTGTCATTAACAGCTTTTTAATTAAATTATATTTATGGACATTGTATTTTTATTTGACGGTCGACAATAGACAACAAATCATTAATTATTATTTATTATTTTCCAGTGTGTAGACCCTGATGCCCCGCCACCTCCAGTAGAACCCAAACCAAACACTTCTAAATCAAGGTTAGAAGTCCCTCAACCTAGAGATTCAAGTCACAGTATTGAAGACTTAGGAGACATATCATCAGAATTCAGCGTAGAAGTAGAAGAACTATCAGATTTGACGCTAGATCCAGCCAAGAAGAAAGGAAAATTTTATAGATTAGTCAAATCAATGAAAAATAGACGGAAAAGTGTTCAAGTTGCTAAAAGCGCAGACAATCTCATGGAAGGGAAAGCAGCCGAAGAAAAGCAAGAGAAAAAGAAGACTTTTAAGTTTCACCGTCGGTTTAGTCTAAGCAGGGGACGAGAAGATTAAAGAGCGAAGAATAATCACGAGTATATAGAAATTATGTTTATTAAAATTGGCTATTTACAATATTTTGTAAACATCGCAACGCCATTTATAGTTTTCTGTGACAGAAACATTCATTCATGAAAATTTCAACACGATTTCTAACAGCTTTTAAAAATACAGGTATCATATCGCGGGTTTTCTTTATTATCAACATGATTTAACATGAAAATAAAGTTTGTAAGATTTGTGAATTCAAATTTGATGGTGATAAAGAACAATAACCTAAAAAAGTACAAATATTTATTTGGATGTATTCGCTAGCGCTGTTTGATATCTTGTGGATATTATGTAATCGTTATACGTATGCGTCAGTAATAATTTGGTGTCGTGAGCATATTAATTCGAATGAGCTTAACGCTACAAGTATTTAATGGAGAAATGTAAATGTTATAAGAATTTGTATTAAAGAGAGAGATTGTCGGTGTTTTGTAGGATTATTTATAAAGTGTTAGCTTTAAGGTGTTGATGTAGCCACAAATTTTACATAAGCTATATATTTCATAGTCTATGCTAGTCTTTTATAGACGGGCAACATTAAGTTTCTCTGTCACCTGTCATCATTGACATGTAATTTTTTAATGGGCCATGTTACTCTGCATGCCATTATTTTTATCTTGATAAAGATTGAAATATAAATAAATAGTTAAATCTGATACTATAAATTTTATTTCAAACTTAATTTCGTAATAAGTCTGGCAAAACAATAATAACAAAATGAACAATATGCAAGAGTGAGATTTTCTTTAGTAATAAGTAGATTACTGACATAAAATTTAAACAGTTCATAGATAATAATAAAAATATTAATCGTAGGAAGTATTCCATTAAGCGATAGGAACAATCGTGCAGAAATGGAAGCCTCAAGGTAATTTGGGCGAGCTGAAAACCTAGTAATAGTTAATATATATAAAATTCTATTATGCTGGTATTTCATGGCTTTTTCACGTTATTACTTTCTTTTTTTATTTTCAGAATTCAAAACGCTGAGATGCATACTTTTATCGGCGTCAAATTATCCGCCGATAACCAATTTAATTGATTTACGCTAGTAAAGTTAACATAGCTTGATCATCTGTAAACTTTGTTGTGCTATCTATGGTCATTTAAGTTTAAAATATATTTTATTTAATGTTTTTTGCCTTTCATTATGCCTTTTTTTCATACGTTATACATAACACTCTAAACGTTTGTTTCACCATTAATTAATTATTAAAATTTGGTTATTGTCTGTAACATCATGTTCTACGGGTCAGGTGAAATACGTAGCACTTATTTTAATTCTTCTCCCATCGACTTTATCTTTTATAACTATCTGCAATTTTAATACTAATTATACTTCTTACTTCGATTCATCGTTTTAAGAAAAAATCTAAAGAAAATTTTACCACATTGAGTGATGATTACGACTAGGATGAAAAAAATTATTAAAAGGATTCATCGTATCAAAGATTCCAGAGACTCCTAGATGATGCAACTCAGAGATGTCGAATAACTCTTATTAGTATTATATAAATGTTAACGTCTTATATTTTGCTAAATTTATCCAAAACTTATCATACAATATCTTGAACGAATGGTGCCAAAACATACCGTAATGTTTCTGACAATGTGAAGGGAAGTAACTTTAAAAATAAACTGGCATTACAAAATTTACAGATAAGTTAACAATAAGTTACAAAGCAGAATAGATCAACGACGACTTTAAAGTTCAAAGCAAAATCAAGGCACACTTAATCTAAGTTTAAGTTATACGTATTCCTACTAAGATTTACAACATTCTCATAAATCGAAAAATGACTCAATTTGTGATTATGTTTGCAGTTTTTATTACATGTAGCCTGCGGTTGGAAAATGAATGTTCGTTCATATCATTATTTTTTGTTACGATTTTGTGACTTTATTCCATTTAAATAGAAGAAACGCAGCCTGATATCCGCAGAAAAAGCAGAATGCAAAAAGTAAATGCGAAGAAATCTCTGGTAGCTGACAATAAAGGTTTTTTACTACTAAAGCCTAGACAATTCCGTGAACATGAAAAGAATAGTAATAATACGATTTATTTTTTTGCTTACTGCACATTTTCCTGATGTCAGTTCAAGGTTATTTTTTATCTGTTAAATGCTTAATCTGTTAAAGGCTTAATAATTTTCGATATTTTCATAGTTAATGCTTCCGATAATATTAACTGATTTTGATTAGGATATAATATAAAGTGCTCCCATTAGCATCCTTATTGATAAACTTTAAGACGGTCCTTTAGGCTATTAGATTCACATCAGTCTATGACGTTCAATTTCATCAACAAAATCAAATATTTTAAATTATTTTCATGATGATCTCATTTTTAAAATAACAATGTACCTTACCAATCAAGCACGAAACGAACTTTTTCAACTTCATATTTTTATTGTAAATTTATTAACCATATTTTGTATTAATAAAAAGCCATCATTGAATATTCATTAAAATTAAGGGGTTCATAAAATACTAACTTATAAGAATAAATATCAATAAAATTAAAACTTTCGTCACATAATACATATAGAAATTAGTTATCTCTAGAAGACCCTGTTTACTCTGCAATGTAAAAATCAATAAATTAAGAAGTTAAGTTAAAATGTAGAAATAAAACATGTCGTTACATCGTTACATCGGGGTCGTTACATAAATAATAAAAAATAATTTAGCTAAGCACTACCGTGCTTTTTAATAAGGGTTGTCCTGTGACAACCAAAACCATTTATTCTGAAGTACCTATCTATATACTTCAGAATAAATTGGATTTGGTATTAAAACGACATTTATATAAAACAAAATCAACAATTATTTATATTTATCATTTTATTATTGTTAAAATTGAAATTTCGTAAATTTTCAGTAGGTTTTACAAGATATGTTCAGAGTGTTTTAATAATTAACGGGACTCACGATATCCGGTTTTTGAATTCTTTAAGAATTCTTTTTGCCGTTATTATATCATACCGCATATCGTGAGTACCCGTTAATTATTAAAATGTATCAATCCCGCAATAATACTAGTCTAAAATCATATGTTTAGAGTGGTTTTACTTTTTCATTCTTGAAAAAAAAGTTAACAATCCTTTAATTAACATTAAAGTGCAGAAAGTTATCCACGATAAAAATGTTCCAATTAAGAGATGATATAAATTGTTTCAATAATCAATAATAGATTAAGATTCTTATATCAGTGTTATAAAATTAAGCGGCAGATACATTTTTAATATGATAAGATGCTCAAAGTGAAGCTTACCTGTGGTGATTAATGTATTATAATAATTACATTGCTGTTAATATTGTCGTTGTTGTATAGGCATATCATATATTAAATCTTATATATAGTCCTTTTCAATACATATACTTAAAGCTTCTTGTAACTTCTGTAAACGCACAATGCTTTCCGTTGTATTTTGGACTTTTTTCCTGTCACGCCTGTTTTTATTCGTGTCACACCTAGACGTCCGAGTCAACTCGCAGTTTGTTTGCGATCCACGAGCGTGGCTCATATGATAATATAAAGTAGCATATAAATGATAAAAAAGTATAAAGTACAGTCAATTTGGGTAACATTGAACAGCGGTGTAACTTTGAACAAAGTTGTGAAAAAAATATATTAATTTATTACATGGAAACTTCTTGTTGTTTCAATATCGTACCTGCGTAAAATGGTTTGCCAAAATGTTGTAATATCAATGAAAGCAAAAAAAGGTACCTGTCAATGTCGTAATTTTAAAAAATACCACCTTTTCCGAGTTGTTGCAAGTGTTTAATGCTTCATTTTGAAATAGCAATTATAATATAAAACTTACCGTAAACAGGTGTGTTTTGGTGTTTATCTTTAAAATGTATATTGTATATTATTATTTTGAAACTGTACTATCCGTATCCCATGTTGAATATTGCGTAAAACTGTTAAACTTTTGACGACGTCGAAATTGGATGTTTTATGGGTAACTTTGAACGGTTCAAAGTTACCTGTATCATAAAAAAATATTTCTTTCGGAGGCTCATGTTCGCTCAGCGTGCTATGGAGAGGGTTATGCTCGGAATTTCGCTACGAGACATGATTCGCAACGATGGAATCCGTAGACGAACGAAGCTTACCGACATAGCTCTCAAAATAAGCAGGCTGAAGTGGCAATGGGCCGCCACATCGCTCGTAGGACCGATAACCGATGGGGAAGAAAGGTCCTCGAGTGGCGACCATGTTTAGGCAAAAGGAGCCGATACCGGTCGCCCCCCTACCAGATGGACCGGTGACCTGAAGAAGACAGCGGGAAACCGTTGGAGTCAGAGGACACAGGACCGGTTGGAGTGGCGCCATTTATGGGAGGCCTATGTTATGTCTATGTTTCGTCCATCCTTTTTTTTTTGTTTTCGAGGGGGAAACCTTCCAAAGGTACCCGATGTTCCGTCCATCCTATGGATGGATGGAATAAATAATCAAAAAAAAAACTAGTATCTTATTTTACCACCAAATTGACTTGATTCATATGACAAGACCAAGTTGTCTATTGTATTTATATAACAAAATAAATGTATTTTTTATAGATTTGGTTTTAATTAACAAAAACATGTTAATTAATTTTACTCAGACCTTAAAATATTCGATTAATGACGGATTTTATATCCTCAAAAAATTATATTCAAAGTTACCCAAAACTAAGGATAACTTTGAATTTGAGTTTTAGGGGTAATTGTGGATAGTTTAATTGTTTTCTCCGTAAATTTATTGTGTTAGATTAATAAACCAGCTAAAAAGGATACTATTCATATAATAAAAACAAGGTGCAATAAATATAAAACAGATTATAATATCACAAATATTGTAAAAAATGTTCAAAGTTACCCAAATCGAGTTTAGTACGTATAAATTTAAAAAGTACAGACCAGATCCCACGCAGACAGAAACCAGCGTGACAGGAAAGAGGTCCTTTTTGGCTGTCGTAAGGCTACTTGAACTATTTATTAAAAGCGACACAAGTATTTTCAACTGTTGTACATTTTACATGCTTATTATCTACGTAAAAATGTGTAATTTAAAAAATTGTTAAACATATGCAATCTGCACAAATTATTAAAACATTCAGCTAATCCACGTTATTGTATAATGAGCAACGTATTTAGTACTTAAGTTATATGTTTTATGCTAGCTCTATATTATTATTTTTACCGAGGAAGAAAAATTTAATTTTGTGTTTTGCCACGCGTTGACACAACTTTCGCGTTTATAGTGTGGGCCTACTAAATGGTTTTACCGAAATTACTTATTGAAACCTGAATGTATAATGATAATTCAGCTTGTCATTGAGTTTATATGACAATACTATAGGATGTATACTTATAACATTGTGTATTAATCCTAAATTGAGTGTTGCAAACATGTAAATATTTAACAAAATGTTAATGGAATGATCTGTATGACTGTATGACTATACCTTAAAGTATTTGGTTTATTTTTTACAACGAATTTCTTTAAGGGTGTTTTATAGAAATGCCGGTTTGTTTAGCCAACCAGCAATACGTTTGATAAATGGTCCTAGATATCTTTATTGTCTCGGGTTTTTAGGTTACCGGATCCCTTAATGTCGTTAAAAAGATCAATATTATCCACATAGCACTCTTTTTTTCTCTAATCGCAACGAAATATTGTGTACCAAAGTCGAAGTGTTACGAACGAAAAAGTTAAACTGAAACAAAAAGGAGGAAAAACTTAAAGAAGTGGGCTACAAAACAGTGTTACAATCTTTACCAGAATCATTTAATTTTTGACCGAAAATATTAACTATAATTATTTAGATAATAGTACGTTTTTTTAGTTTTAGCTTTTGTAAAGAAATAAGGACATAAACGTACACCTTTTTACCATTTACTAATATGATACTAGATTAAATATAACCCTTTAAATTGGTTATTTATTCTGGTACACTAACAGAGCGTTTAACTCAGACACTGAACAAATATTTTGTATCCACAGGCCGAGGCAAAATTTCAAAATTGTTAATCAGCCTACTTATTTGGTAGCTACTAACAAACTTTTTTATGTCGGATCCGGTTATTTGAAGTAGGCGCGTTGATTTGTGCTACCTTTTTTTCGTCGCGTCGTGACTGAGTCACTCAGCAGAGGGTGGCATAGACAATCATAGTTTACGTCACTCAGAAAATGCCGGGAAAACGGAAGTGTCTTTCGTTTCTTTTTCTTTATAAAATTAATTACCATTTGAATGTATTAGTTGCTGTATTTATGTTAGAAGACTTTGTGATAAGTATGTAAAGCGAATTAACCCCAAAATTTGTTATACTGAAGGAGACCCATAGTATATATCATTTTTGAAGATATTGATCTCGAGTAAAACAAATGCCGACATACATAATATGTTTGCATACAGTTTGAGTATACCGTTAAATAAATTTCCATATAGTTGAATCTATTTAAATTTGCTCCATTTATATAGATTTGGTGCATGGTCCTTTTTAATCAATGAGACAACCGACATCTCTATAAACTTACTTTTGTGCTATGTTAGAGTCATCATTACTTCTGAGGTAAATAGCCTGTGTTAAATATGCTAATGATTCGAATTGAATGTATATATTTATAAAAGGTAGATAAATATGTGTGAAGTCCTTGCTTTGTGACATCTTATGCTTGCATTTTCAATGTGATCTTGTTTTTCACTCTAATCTATTTTCTATTAGTGAGCTATATCTAAGGTCCTTCATACACAAGCCGATAATTGTATCGTTTATAATAGTTTAGTACAATGTACTTGTTTTAATAAAGATTGTGAACCAAAATGACTTTCATTAGTTATCTATAACTTAGACGAAAAAATATACATGTCGGCGCGACACCGCGTATTTATGAAAAACACGTCGCCGATAATAATTATTTTAGTTAGTTTAAAGATCGAAAATTGTTTGTTTATTGAATTACCAACATTTAATGATTTTTAGAATTGTAATTTAGTTTACCCTCCATACATTTGTTATTGTCACCTCACCAAACATTGTTATAAAAATGCGAGTGAACGCCGGTAGAAAAGATTCTTGTTTAACCGTCGAAGTGATCGGACCTCCTCAATTGTGAATAAATCGAGTTTACTCCAGTTTACTCCAGTATTTTACTTGAAATCTTCAAGAATGAATAATAATGAAGACCTCGACCATCCTGATATCACAACTCCCTTCGTCATACAAATCTTCTATATTATAATAAATCTGTAAGAGGTCGCTGTCTGTACATGGAATAAATTTAGGTGAAAACCATTTCTAGAGGTCTATAATACGATATAGAACCCAAAATAATGGTTTTTAGAAATCTTTTCTGTTTGTCTGTTTGTCTGTTTGTCTGTTTGTCTGTTTATCTGTTTGTCTGTTTGTCTGTTTGTCTGTTTGTCTGTGTGTTTGAAAACGCTAATCTCAGAAACGGCTTATCCAATTTGAATATAATTTTCACCAGTGTATTGTGGGAAACTTCACTTAACATTTAGTGTTTATTTTATGTAAATCGGTTTATAAATAAAAAAGTTATGTCAATTTAAAACTACGCAGTATTTATTCTTTGTTCGATAAGTGTTAATAAGATATGTAACTGTAAAGTTGAATTGGTTGAAACTAAACATGTTATGGTCTGTAAAATGTATTCCTTTGTTATGTATTTTTTGTTGGTTATGTGTGTACCTATGTTATTTGATACTATACAAATCTATATCTCTATATCTATATATACTTATATAAAAACGAAAGGATGCTCTCTCACTCATCTATTGAATAAACATCGTAGAGCCTAAACTGCCAAAGATATGAATATGATTTTTACTAAGGGTTCCTTTTATGACGTAGATGTCAGTTAAGAATGAATTTTCTGATCCCCCCCCCCCCCCCAATTTAACCCAAATAGGAGATGTAAGTTAGTTTGTATGAAAGTCAGTCAATTTTGAGGCCACCTCAATAAAATTTAGTATTTCGCTTTGATTTTTATGTTAAAACATAGTTTTAAACCGACTTCCGAAAAGGAAGAGGTTATCAATTCGTCTGTATTTTTTTTATTTTTTATTTCTATTTTATATTTGTTACTCGATCTCTCCGCACTGGGTGAACGGATTTGGATGATTTTTTTTTCCTTTGGAAGGTAGTGCGTGTCATGGGGTCCCATTTATTTTTAGTTCACTTTTGACAGTGGCATCCATAAGAAAAGCGCATAAGTCTGATATTTGCATTAACGATGTGCGCGGTAAATAGATGAATAACTCAATGTCCCGCCAACCGATTTTGATGATTTTTCTTTTATTTGAAAGAATGTACTTCAAGGGAACTCTGATGAGTTTAATACGGTTCTGATCATAGGATCCATTTCTTTGAAGTAAATTAACGAAATTAGCGATACTCGGCCAAACCTAAGCTGTAGGAGTCCAATTGGGTTGAATGTAGAATGAGATTACTAAGCAGATATTTGCTAAAAAAATTGACCTTCATCTCTTCAATCCTGATGATGCAAGAGTACTGCTAGCCTGAACCGTAGAAGTAAGTCAATTTGTTTTTATGTATATATAATAAGATTGTTAAACAAATTCGTGGGACAAAAATTTGATCTTCAACTCCTCAACCCTGATGATGTAAGGGTATTTCAAGACTAAACCGTAAGAGTTGGTTATTTGGTACTTACGGTTATGTAATAAAAATACCAAGCAAAGATGAACGGTAAAAATTTTGACCTTCAACTCCTCAACCCTGATGATGAAGGGTTATTTCAAGCCTAAGCCATAGAAGATGGCCATTTAATGCTTTCGGGTATGTAATATGATTACTAAGCAAAGACACAAAATGAAAATTTCGACCTTCAACTCCTCACCCCTGATGATGCAGGATACTGCTAGCCTAAACTATACGAGATGGGCATTTGATGCTTTCAGGTATTTAATATAATTACTAAGCAACGACAAATGATGTCAATTTTGACCTTTAACTCTTCAACCCTGATGATATAGGGGTGCTTCAAGCCTAAGCCATAGAAGTTAGCTATTTAGTGCTTTCGGGTATGTAATATAATTACTAAGCAAAGACACAAGATGAAAATTTCAATCTTCAACTCCTCAAGCCTGATGATGCAGGGTACTGCAAGCCTAAGTCATAGGAGTTGGCCATTTAATGCTTTCGGGTATGTAATATAATTACTAAGCAAAGACACAAGATGAAAATTTTGACCATCATCTCCTCAACCCTGATAATGCAGGGGTGCTTCAAGCCTAAGCCATAGAAGTTAGCTATTTAGTGCTTTCGGGTATGTAATATAATTACTAAGCAAAGACACAAGATGAAAATTTCGATCTTCAACTCTTCAAGCCTGATGATGCAGGGTACTGCAAGCCTAAGCCATAGGAGTTGGCCATTTAATGCTTTCAGGTATGTAAAATAATTACTAAGCAAAGACACAAGATGAAAATTTTGACCATCATCTCCTCAACCCTGATGATGCAGGGGTACTTCAAGCCTAAGCCATAGAAGTTAGCTATTTAGTGCTTTCGGGTATGTAATATAATTACTAAGCAAAGACACAAGATGAAAATTTCGATCTTCAACTCTTCAAGCCTGATGATGCAGGGTACTGCAAGCCTAAGCCATAGGAGTTGGTCATTTAATGCTTTCGGGTATGTAAAATAATTACTAAGTAAAGACACATGATGACAATTTCGACCATAAGCTCCTCAGCCCTGATGATGCAGGGTACTGCAAGCCCAAGCTATAGAAGTTGGCTCGCAAGTGCTTACGTATAAGTAATAAGAATACTAAACAAAGACGAGGCATATTTTTTTACCTTCAACTCCTTCCTGATGATGCGGGATAGTGCAAGCCTAAATTATAAAAGTCACATAATGCTTACGGTTGTTTTTAGTATATATTGTGAGTTTAATGACAGCTTATTAAACTGAAATGTGATTAATAAATTAAACTTCAATTCATCAACCCTGATAATCTAAGTACACAACCTACTTAAGCCGTATGAGTTTGGTACTTATTGATTACAATACATTACGACCCGTTCCTGAGAGAACATTATGATGAAAAGAGTCACTTTGAATACCTAAATCCTGAAAATGCAGGAGTATTGTCATTTTATTATTAAGAGTTGGATTTAGCTGTAGCTTTTTCAACAGGATGGGTTAGGTTAGGTTGGAACATAAAAGAAAACGTAAAAAATAAGCGAGCAGGGTGCGGCAGTGCCCTGCGAGCGGGTGCGCCCTGTTCGTATGAATTGTAAAAGTGTTTTGATTTTGTCTTCTGCTTTACAAAGAACAATTTACGCGCACAAATAGCCCGATGCACCTCTTAAAAGATCTTATCTTTGACCACATGAAACAAAATATGAACTTAGAATATATGTCGCTGTTCAGTGATATTCCAATTTTCTAATGATTTACTTCAAGTAGATAATAGTGCTTTGTTACCCGGAAAAGTGAAAATCAATCTTTATATCGATACGTCTTCGTTTAAATGCGGAGGAGTTGGTTGAAAAAGTATATCCCGATATCTATACTAATATATAAATCTGAAGAGTTTGTTTGTTTGAACGCGCTAATCTCAGGAACTACTGGTTCTAATTTAAAAATTCTTTTTTTATTGAATAGACCATTTATCGAGGAAGGCTTTAGGCTATATAACATCACGCTGCAACTATTAGGAGCGAAGAAATAATGGAAAATGTGAAAAAAACGGGGCAAATTATTCATCTTTGAGGGCTTCCGTTGCGTGCGCTGCGAAAACGGTACAAGACACCAAAAATATATGTATGAAAGAATTATTTTTCTTGAAATGATCTAAAAAAATGTCCGCGACAGGATATGTCTATCTTTTAAGATTAACTCACTAGAACCGTTTTCATGGTAATCAAATTCGGTCGAAATTAGTTAAGAGTTGTATCAACGTAATATAATATTAATATTTGTCCAAATAAATGTGTTGTTGATTAAGAGTATTTAATTGTGAACAAAATTGTCTTTGACATCACTTAATTTCAATGAACATCTTAGAAGATATAGATCTTAGAGATCTTGCGTCGTTTTATCGTCGTGTAATAATACTTTTTAAATACTATTTGATTTTGTTTTAAGGATATTTTGTTTTAGGTTCTAATAATTTCACAATTATTTTTTTATATATGAGCTATATGAGTTAGCTATGTTCTTTTCAAAACTAAATTGTCTAAAATAATAATAGAAAATGAAACGGACAAAGTCGTGGGTAACAGCTATAATTTATAAAGCTGAGGAGGTTGTTTGCAAAAATAAATTATGCCCAAAATAACTATTCCACGCGGACGAAGTCGCGGGCACAGCTAGTGTTACCTATATTTAGAGCTGCATTCTCTGTTAAAATTTCTCTGCAATATCATTCATGTAGACGACACGATCTTATAGAAAGATCTATATATACATAGTATTTTTTAACAACAAGTAAAAATATATGTCAGTTTCACACATTAATTTAAGTAGATTTCTTGCTGATATTTTAATCTGTACATACATGTTTATTGGCTTGGAATTGAATGTTGTTAACTTGATTTTAGGTGAAGTAAAGGAATTTGATGATGACCCACGTGGCCGAGCGGATACCATACCGGTCTGACGCGCAATGGGTTCCGGGTTCGACTCTCGACAGGTATCTGAATGATGAGTTTAGATTACTGTTCTGGGTCTGGGGGTTTGTGTATTCGTCTTGTGTGTGTCCATGGTACCCACGGCACAGGAGAAAATCCTAGTTTGGGGCTATGAGTCAAGAAAGTTTTTTGGTACGAGAACTACCAAAGATTATGGTGGCGAGAAGAAACAGTTTACATAGCTACGGTAATTATCACTTGTTTCTGCATAGCTAAGTGTTTTAGTGTGCAGAAAGTGTGTCTAATTTTTTTTTTACTATGTGATATAGTATCAAAACGTCAAGGTAAATTAATTATTCAAGAAAAGTAGAATATGTCTACTCTGATAGGTACAGTTATGAACCTAGCCTAGTAAATGGAATGTAATATATGCTAAACGCAGATATTTTGTCTTATTATATTCCAGGGGTAAGATCAGGAATGTAAAATATCCTTAACGCAGATATTTTGTTCCATTACATTCCAGTAGTAAGATCAACTTTTTCAAATTCATTTTTTTGTAAGTTTTTTATAGATTCAATAACAATATGGAATTGCTAACCCTTTTCAGACATTCACTTGAATATTGTGTTATAAGTTAGTTAAACTATGTGTATTATTCATGGGCCTCATGATCAAGAGTGGGCGTTAAAAACATAGATTGTTATTGAAACTAATTATAATTAAAATGCTGACTGTCTAAAACAATAACTATTTATTCCTAGTATACCCGCTACTAATACGCGATTTATTTGAACAAGAACAACACAGTTGTAATTCTTATGAGAAAAATCAGTAATTTAATTATTAATTGAATTAATTACATAATTATTAATCTTAAGCTATAAATAAGAAATGAGGTACATTCAATTTGGGTAACATTGAACAGCGGTGTAACTTTGAACAAAGTTGTGAAAAAAATATATTAATTTATTACATGGAAACTTTTTGTTGTTTCAATATCGTACCTGCGTAAAATGGTTTGCCAAAATGTTGTAATAGCAATGAAAGTAAAAAAGGTACCTGTCAATATCCTAATTTTAAAAAATACCGCCTTTTCCGTAGTGAAGTTGTTGCAAGTGTGTAATGCTTCATTTTGAAATAGCAATTATAATATAAAACTTACCGTAAACAGGTGTGTTTTGGTGTTTATCTTTAAAATGTATATTGTATATTGTTATTTTGAAACTGTACTATCCGTATCCCATGTTGAATATTGCGTAAAACTGTTAAACTTTTGACGACGTCGAAATTGGATGTTATATGGGTAACTTTGAACGGTTCAAAGTTACCTGTATCATAAAAAAATATTTTTTTCGGAGGCTCAGGGTCGCTCAGCGTGCTATGGAGAGGGTTATGCTCGGAATTTCGCTACGAGACATGATTCGCAACGATGAAATCCGTAGACGAACGAAGCTTACCGACATAGCTCTCAAAATTAGCAGGCTGAAGTGGCAATGGGCTGCCACATCGCTCGTAGGACCGATAACCGATGGGGAAGAAAGGTCCTCGAGTGGCGACCATGTTTAGGCAAAAGGAGTACCGGTCGCCCCCCTACCAGATGGACCGGTGACCTGAAGAAGACAGCGGGAAACCGTTGGATTCAGAGGACACAGGACCGGTTGGAGTGGCCCCATTTAGGGGAGGCCTATGTTATGTCCATGTTCCGTCCATCCTTTTTTTTTTTTGTTTTCGAGGGGGAAACCTTCCAAAGGTACCCGATGTTCCGTCCATCCTATGGATGGATGGAATAAATAATCAAAAAAAAAACTAGTATCTTATTTTACCACCAAATTGATCGACCTTGATTCATATGGCAAGACCAAGTTGTCTATTGTATTTATATAACAAAATAAATGTATTTTTTATAGATTTGGTTTTAATTAACAAAAATATGTTAATTAATTTTACTCAGACCTTAAAATATTCGATTAATGACGCATTTTATATCCTCAAAAAATTATATTCAAAGTTACCCAAAACTAAGGATAACTTTGAATTTGACTTTTAGGGGTAATTGTGGATAGTTTAATTGTTTTCTCCGTTAATTTATTGTGTTAGATTAATAAACCAGCTAAAAAGGACACTATTCATTTAATAAAACAAGGTGCAATAAATATAAAACAGATTATAATATCACAAATATTGTAAAAAATGTTCAAAGTTACCCAAATCGAGTTTACTTGATTTTGAAACATTTAGTATCAGTCGGTGTTTGCGTTTTGTTTAAATCTGCGGCTGATAGAGATGTCGCTTTATCTATATCCATCTTAAGTACATTACGCGGAATCGTAAAGAACAATTTTATCTACTTATCTTAATTTAATATTTCAGTTTCCTTGACAACTACTTTAGGGCCAACACACATGAGTTACCGTAACGCAACGCGCTGATGGTTGAACGTTGATACGGTGCGTCAAATACACGCAGGAACTGAGACCATTTTTATTGTATCTAATGGAAGTAGCAAATGAGCTTGCAGTCCACCTGATGGAAAGTGGTCACTACCGCCCATGGATACTGGTAAGCAACTTCACGTAGAACATGGGTTCTATCTGAGGTTAAACACAGAAGCGTAGCTGCTTCTGCGGACTAAGAGGTATCGCCTCATATAAAAATGTGCTGGTAACCACACCCTTCCATCGAAACGCAAGCAATGCTTCACGCTAAACTAGGTCTGGCGATGGTACTTCCTCGGGAGAAATACACTGGTTCTACCACCTCCAAATACCATTTTTCATGCAAACGTCCGAATTAATAATGCTTTAGTCAATGTTTTCGGCGGTATGTGTGGTCGCATAATGTCGTAAAGACTAGACGGGACGGTGGGCAAAGCCGCCCATCTGGGAGGAGTCCGATGGGGCCAAGCGGTCAGAGGCTGCCCCGTCCGGTTGCGTTCCTTTGGAGATCCCAGAATTCTCTTTGTAGCGCCGAGGACGGCCATCGAGGGGGTTTTAGTGCGTAAAATCCTACATAACCCTGCGTCGCTCCCACGGCGTCGGGTACCTTTTAAAGGTTTCCCCCTCGAAAACAAAAAAAGGTACAATATAGTGACTGCACGTGTACTAAGAAGTTTACAAATGACTAACCGGGTGGCAAAAACGAAACCTTTAAACGTCATTCCCTCGATGCTGTAATACTAGGCCATGAAACATTTGTTTAACAACTATTCGCTGGATTGAGAGTTAAAAACACATGTACGTAACTGCACCCGTAACGAGTTTATTGTTTCCTTAAAACAAACATTGTTCTTAATTTTGCTCATATATTACAACATACATTGCACGCTTACGGTTTCCTTTTTAACCATAACTTAGAATGTTTTTAAATAAAGTCATGCTAAGAATACTGATCTTAAGTGATCGATTTCGTTCAATACACTACTATACCTAAATCTAAGCCGTGGTAGTATAAAGTATTATTCAAAATACCGGTTTTGTACACTGCATAACTAAAAACAAGTCCTGCAAATCAATCTTGTCCATTTTTTTGGTATATTGACTTTGAATCCTGTTTAAATCTTGTCGTTGGTCTTATGTTGTCGCACTACTTATTAGCAAAAGGACCGACAGTATAAAATATACAAATATGTTCTTTTTTAAATAAGTAGGTTTTGTCTTTTAAAGCGCAGTTCTCTAACACTAGTCTAAACAGGTTCACCAAAGAGCCACGAAATATTAACTTCAAGCATTATTTCAAATCATTACTCAATTTTAGGAACTCTACAATTCGCGGTAAAACATCTTCGCCTTAAACATTAAGATATATTTATTCGATTTTCGAAACCTTCAAAAGGTACCCTACGCCATGGGAGCGACGCAGGGTTATGTGGGATTTTTACCCCCCCGGTGGCCGTCCTCGGCGCTATAAAGAGTTAATAAACGGCGCTATAAATAAACGTTTAACACTAAAGCTTGCAGAGCCAGGTTAATAAATGACGCTAAGTTTATGAAGTCAAGAGAATGATGTCAAGTAAACGTTGCAAGCGAATGACGCTAAGCGAATGATGCTAAGTGAATGACGTAAAACAAATGACGCTAAGCGAAGTGTTAGGGTTAACACTGTAAAAAATGCAATCGAATTGAACATCTCTCATAAGTGTTTCATACAATACCCTTCCGACCAAATGACAGCAAAGCTTAAAACTGTTCAGGCAACAATCGGCATGACGGTTGTACCGCTATTATGAAACCACAAGAATCCTACCTTCATTTGATTATTGTTGAATCACCATTTACCACTCGTAGACATCACTAGTCGCCCGTGTGTAAGTGCCCTTACATTTAGGTAAGTATGTTTACACGCATTGTATGTTAGCGAAATGTTTATACCATGTTGCATGTTCGTTTGTTGAGGGAAACAAATATTAATATACTAATATGACACTTGTGTTTCATGTTTTCTTTCATTTTTTTTATCTGACTGAAGTAGCAAACGAACATGCAGTCCACCTGATGGTAAGTGGCCACTGCCGCCCATGGACATCTGTAATCAACTTCAAACACAACATGGGTTTCATCTGAAGTCAATCACAGATGCGTTGCTACTCCCGAGGACTATGATGGTTGCCTCATGTGAAGGTGTGCCAGCAACCACACCCTTCTATCGAAACGCAAGAAATGTTTCACGCTGGAAATAGGTGTGGCGGTGGTACTTCCCCGGTCGAACTACACTGGTTCTATCATCTTGAAAAATAAATAGTGCAAACTGGTTCGAACGATGTGGACCCTCCACATCGTTCGAAGGATAGATAACCGGTGGGGGACCTCGTCTGGGTATATTAAGTATAGGCCCTCGCCCCCCAAGTGCACTGATGACTTAAATAACACGGCAGGCAACCGCTGGATTTTGATGGCTGAGGGTCGGTCGAGGTCCAGCAGTAGACTTTCAAGGATTGATTAAGAGATTACCATTACCAGGGGAGATCCGATGCACTGTATAATTTACCCATTTGTTAATAAAGGATTTTTTGATTTTGATTTTTTATTTTTTAGAGATAATAATTTTGAAAGGTAGCAAATTAATATTGACAAACGTTTAATTTTGTTGTTCACATGCTTACCTTAATGTTTTCTACCCAAACGTAAAATAAATATTTACATTAATTCATATATTATTACTTTTCGACATTTTACCGCACTAAAACCCCCCCGGTGACCGTCCTCGGCGCTACAAAGAGGACTCCTGGACTAAACGAATCGCAACCGGAATCCTCTGAGCACATTGCCCCATCGGGCTCCTCCCAGATGGGTGGCTGGGCCCACAGCCCCGTCTAGTCTTTACGGTGGTATTCGACCACGTACCGCCATCCTTCCCGGGATCGCCTGACTGGACGGTTCAAGCTCCCACTCTAGCCGCCCGCAATCCCGGAAGCCCCTTTTAGCCGCCTCTTACGACAGGCAGGGGATACCGTCGCCCTATTCTGATCACGAAACTACACGGACCGATGCACAGCCCTAGTGCATCGCGACCCAGCCGACAACCTGAGGAGTTGATGCAGCACCTAGAACGTTCCCAGTATCGTAGGAATGGACATCATTCCGAGCTCTAACATTGACTCGGTTTCACACCTTTAGTTTTAAGACAAAATGTAGTTGTAATTTTTAGTTTAAATTAAATATTAATTATGATTTTGCGTTTTTCTGCGTACTCCGGCCGCCACCAACATAACTATAACGTAAATATTTGCTATTTTGAAGAAACTTTATAAACTTTTACTAAGAGCACAGTTTAATTTGAAAGCTACGTGGCAAGCTCAACATGTGTACGCACATAAACATAAAAACGCATTATAATTATATGGATATCATAAACTGTACAAAAAATTGTATATGCGACATTTTTTTGCACGTTGACGTTTAAAAATTCAGGCACATGAAAAAATGTACCGATGTTTGTTTACATGAAAGATAATTTTAAAATGGAGCTAACAGTCCTTTAGTGTTTAGGTTTTTTCATCGTCCTTGAGCGAATAATTTGCAGGGTTTTTATTTATAACCTTTTGCCGTATCGGCTCAGTATTGTGGTGTTGTGTGAAGAGACTACATCGTTTTCCAAGTTTGAAAATTTGAATTTAGAACACTTTTTTCATCTATTACTTGAGCTAAATTTATTTACGGTGTGTTCTAATTTTTAACGTAATAAAAATTCTAAATTAAAATTATTTGATTTATCTTTGTTCATTTAAATAAATAAAAAATATGTATTACATTATAAAACCTGTCTCAAATATATCTCATTTAGTGTACTCTTAAAATAACTTTAGTGGTTTTCGTCACAAAGCCCTTCGATTTTTAAGTGAATGGAATAGTTTTGATGGTAATAGAACCAGTTACGAATTAATTGTACGACAAGTCCTATGCATCTCTCAATTGAATTTAGGTTGTGAGTTAATTATTTTTATTTTTATACAACGAAATACGCGCAGTATATACAAAATTTAGTTAATTCAACGACGCTTCGAGAATTTGTAAAAAAACGTAAGTATTTTTATATTTATCTGTGCTATATTTTTATGTATAATTTTAATATATATTTTAATCTATGTGGTCATTGTTAATTTATTTAAAAAATATACAGCATAAAAATAATATCATTATAATATAATTTATACTTGTATAAGCAAATACAGGCAGTTTTTCAGCGCCTTTTTTTTTTTGCCAAACGATTTTCTTTCTGAATTTTGTTTTGGTGGTTAACTAGATATGAAATTGTTCTGTAATAAAATGGTTTCAGTTTTATTATCGTGTCTTATATATTATGGCTTATTAACCATGGTGAATAAAAAGCGTATAGGTAAACTTTTTGAAGTCACGAAAAACCGACACTCTGAAGTTAGCTACATATACTGTTAACATTTTATTTTTTTCTATTGTTAGTGCTTTTTCTTTTACAAACGAAGATTAAGGCGAAAGATAAAATTAAAAAAAAATTACTTGTTACACAAAAGAAGTATAACTTCTAATGCGTGTACATAAGTACACACACACACTTTTGTTTTTTTCTAAATTTAAACCCGTTAATTTTTCATAAGACTTTAGGTACAGTCAATTTGGGTAACATTGAACTGCGGTGTAACTTTGAACAAAGTTGTGAAAAAAATATATTAATTTATTACATGGAAACTTCTAGTTATTTCCATATCGTACCTGCGTAAAATGGATCACCAAAATGTTGTAATAGCAATGAAAGTAAAAAAAAGGTACCTGTCAATATCATAATTTTAAAAAATACCGCCTTTTCCGTAGTGAAGTTGTTGCAAGTGTTTGATGCTCCGTTTTGAAATAGCAATTATAATATAAAACTTACCGTTAACAGGTATGTTTTGGTGTTTATCTTTAAAATGTATATTGTATATTATTATTTTGAAACTGTACTATCCGTATCCCATGTTGAATATTGCGTAAAACTGTTAAACTTTTGACGACGTCGAAATTGGATGTTATATGGGTAACTTTGAACGGTTCAAAGTTACCTGTATCATAAAAAAATATTTTTTTCGGAGGCTCAGGGTCGATCAGCGTGCTATGGAGAGGGTTATGCTCGGAATTTCGCTACGAGACATGATTCGCAACGATGAAATCCGTAGACGAACGAAGCTTACCGACATAGCTCTCAAAATTAGCAGGCTGAAGTAGCAATGGGCCGCCACATCGCTCGTAGGACCGATAACCGATGGGGTAGAAAGGTCCTCGAGTGGCGACCATGTTTAGGCAAAAGGAGTACCGGTCGCCCCCCTACCAGATGGACCGGTGACCTGAAGAAGACAGCGGGAAACCGTTGGATTCAGAGGACACAGGACCGGTTGGAGTGGCGCCATTTAGGGGAGGCCTATGTTATGTCCATGTTCCGTCCATCCTTTTTTTTTTTTGTTTTCGAGGGGGAAACCTTCCAAAGGTACCCAATGTTCCGTCCATCCTATGGATGGATGGAATAAATAATCAAAAAAAAACTAGTATCTTATTTTACCACCAAATTGATCGACCTTGATTCATATGGCAAGACCAAGTTGTCTATTGTATTTATATATCAAAATAAATGCATTTTTTATAGATTTGGTTTTAATTAACAAAAATATGTTAATTAATTTTACCCAGACCTTAAAATATTCGATTAATGACGGATTTTATATCCTCAAAAAATTATATTCAAAGTTACCCAAAACTAAGGATAACTTTGAATTTGAGTTTTAGGGGTAATTGTGGATAGTTTAATTGTTTTCTCCGTAAATTTATTATGTTAGATTAATAAACCAGCTAAAAAGGACACTATTCATTTAATAAAAACAAGGTGCAATAAATATAAAACAGATTATAATATCACAAATATTGTAAAAAATGTTCAAAGTTACCCAAATCGAGTTTAACATTGTTTATATAAAAACGGATTATTTATCATTATCTTATCATAAATACATGTTTAATTAATCTAATTCAATAATCGAGATAATAATTAGGTAATGGGGTCATCTAGGCAAAATGTATTATCTGTTGTCCGAATTCTCAGAAATCTGTTCGTGAACGTGACATATGTGTTTTTTTTTCTATTTTACAATGTTTAAGGTACTTAAAACCATTTTAGTTACGAGTAAAAAAAAATATCGTTACCAATTTTTTATCTCGTAAAAAAAATTGAGGCAATCTTATTTCCAAAAATATTTTTTATTTTTATATTACCCGGTTAGTTTTTATAAGCTTTGCGTATTTGTCAATTTTGCTCTCTACATTTATAAAGGAAAACGTAGGGTGGATAATTTTACGTTGTTCGATTAGTTAACGTAAATTTAACTGCATAATTATTAATTGCTACTATCAAGGAGATCCTTAGACGTGTGGTCCGGGGACTTCAATGGAGTTTTGGTGGTAGAGGCATCTGAGGGTATAACAACTACCAAACACTATAAAGCTCAACTGGACCCCCCGTAAAATGTGTTTAGGACAAAAGATAGGTAATGTACATAATAGAAGAAGTCGGTTAAAAACGTATTATGTATAAGACTTTTTTCGAGCCTTCAAATATAACGTAACGCAATTCTTGAAGATTTTTGACCTTTCCTTCCCCCTCCGTGAACGTTCCGTAACGTTGTTATGTAACCCCTTTTCCCCTTCTCAAAACGTTACATAACACCCAAATGAGCATATTAATCCGTTGTATTTTTTTTTTATTTATTGAAGTAGCAAACGAGCATGCAGTCCACCTGATGGTAAGTGGTCACTGCCGCCCATGGACACCTGTAATCAACTTCTTACAGAACATGGGTTCCATCTGAAGTCAATCACAGATGCATCGCTACTCCCGAGGACTATGATGGTCGCCTCACGTGAATGTGTGCCGGCAACCACACCCTTCTATCGAAACGCAAGAACTGCTTCACGCTAGAAATAGGTGTGGCGGTGGTACTTCCCCGGTCGAACTACAACTACCTTCGAAATAAATTTTATTTATATTTGTATTTATAAAATAAATTTTATTTATATTAAAATCATTTTATTTCAATAAAAAACAGTGTTACATAACACATTATTCAAACCCCTCTAACGCCCTTGTAACGCATCATAATGTTTTACAATACCCCTCCCCCAACCACCAAATTGCATTACGTAATATTTTAACGCACCATATACTTCTTCCTGAAAAACATAATAATGATTTCTGATGTAAAGTATACAATACATAACTTCGACAAACCAAAAGTTGAAATGTAGGATTTATTTTTTAAGACAACTTAGACTACTATTTATTTATTGCACCTCTTAAAGTAAAACTTACAATAAGGCAAACTTATTTACATGATAAGTAGATAGTTTATTAATGTAGGTTTTATTTGTTATCTTTTCTATATTTTATTTATATATAACTATTCTGTGTTTCAATACTTATACTGTCACTTCTAGTTTCATTCTTCTCTTATTTAATTTTTCTATTTTATCTTTTACTTTATTTTCTTCTTTTTTTCTATTTTCTTTCTTTTACTGTTACCGCCTTCAATTTTTCTGCACTTCCCAAAGGTTGGCTGGTAGAGAATGCTTTTTAGCATTAAGCCCGCCTATTGTACTACATTTTTATTGGTGCAATCAAGTTCAAATAAATAAATAAATTTCCCAAATAGATACTTACGTAATTATTAATCGTTTCTTTTCAAGGTCTAAAAAATGTAACGCTTGTTGAAGTAAATGACTTGCCTTGATTCTATCATCGACCTCTTGAATTGAACAGATCTGTCAGACTGTCTGTCTGTAAACAAAGTGTTTATCAATGGGTTTTTTTATAATAGCTGGTCTACCGCGACTTTTGCTTAAGAGAAGTAAACAATACAAAAAAGTACCATTTTAGTATTTTGATAAATAATATGCATTCCTTGGATTTTGGTGATATTTTCGGTATAATTGATGCATTGGCGACTCGTCTGGTGTTGTAAGTGTCCATAGGCGACGGTGACTACTTTCCATCAGGTAGCCTGTTTGCCTTATCGTTAGGTTTAAGTATAAAAAAATGCATAGGAACATCCAAAAAGAAAAACATTTTTTTTGAACTATTGCATTTATCGCCGGCTTTGAGCACGGCGACCGAATCAAGAAATTCCGTAACGAAAAAACCTTATACCCCCCATTATGCCTACCATGTAGCGAGGCCGAGCGTTCGCTTAACGTGTATGTATGTGGTACGACAGTACGAAGCTCGCACGGCCGAGACGAGCTGCTCGGAAATCGGACAAATATGTAAGCAGCTGCTTGTGAGAAATAGTCCACCAATTCAAACTCTCTCATTCTGAGAGAAGATTCGTGCCCAGCAGTGGGACAATAATGGATTGACGACGTTTATAGGAAAGTATACAGTATAAAAGAAAAAAGATTTGAATTAATATCAAAGAAAAAAAACTTCATAAATAAATAAATAATTTTATATGCGTAAGTTGATAACATGCAATAGCTTTACCGCGGCAGTCCCCGAGTGCCGCACATTTTTCTTTAATACTATAACAGTGTTATTTCTTGCGAATTTGAATGCGGTTCGACCGAGGAGGTACAACTGCCACGAATACTCCAAGCTCTGCAGCAGTTCTTGCGTTTCAGTGGAAGGGTCTGGTAGCTGAATAACCTTTATATGGGGGATCATCTTAGTCCATCTTAGAGGAGTAACAAAGCATCTGTGACTATCTTCAGATAGATCCGCGACGAGGACCCGGAGTGACGGAGCGGTTACCATACCGGTCTGACGCGCAATGGCTCCCGGGTTCGATTCCCGGCCAGACAGGTATCTAAATGATGAGTTGAGTCCATGGTACCCGCGACACAGGAGAAAATCCTAGAGTGGGGCTATGAGCGTAGAAAGCGTGTAATCCTCTATTTTATATAAAATGCCTTGGAAATTTATTCATGGGGGCTGTGGGCAGTGGTGACGTCTTACTATCAGATAATTTGCAATCTCGCTTGTTTCTATAACATTATAAAAACTGTTATTTACTTTAATTTATATAGTAGAACATCGTTTTCAAGGTTTATATATTTGCCTTTGCGGGTTCTAATCCTTGTAATCAAGTCCTAACATTCTTAAGTAAGCCAGTAAAATATACCAATTTTACATAATTTACGTCCTTCTTACTAGTTCTTTTAAAAGAAAAGTTTTCGGAGGTGTGTGTAGTCCACCAATTCGCACTTGGCCAGCGCGGTGGACTATTGCCTAAAACACTCTCATTCCGAGAGAAGACCCGAGCCCAGCAGTGGGTAAATAATGGGTTGTCGATATGTCTGAGTACAAAGTAATTACAAAAACAAATTAAAAGTTAAATGTAACAAATTAAGGTTAATCTCGCATTAATTTGGCAAAACGAGACAGTGAACATTTCATTACAACCTATTTGATAAGTAAATAATTACTTTAGCGAGAATTGATCTTTATGACGGTAATTCTTTAACGTCATTTTTAAATAAAGCTTACGCTAATTTAAAAGTACTGTTACTTGATAACAATATAATAAATGGAGACCAAAAAATGTTGGAATGATAATTTAGTTTATAATTACCTAAAAGTATATAGGTACAATAGGCAGGTATATATTTAAAGGAGGTAGAACCAGTGCAGTTCGACCGGGGAAGTACCACCGCCACACCTATTTCTAGCGTGAAGCATTTCTTACGTTTCGATAGAAGGATGTGGTTGCCGGCACACTTTCAGATGAGGCGACCATCATAGTCCTTGGAAGCAGCAACGCATCTGTGATTGACTTCAAAAGGAACCTATATTCTGTATGTAGTTTATTGCAGATCTCCATGGGCGGCAGTGACCACTTACCATCAGGTGGACTGCATGCTCGTTTAATTTGACGCTCGGTTCTTAAGCTTAGCCTTGGAAGAAAGTGATTTATTTTGTAGATTATTTTATTTCACTTTTAGAAGTTGGTGCTCAGTTTTTAGTGAAGCTGAAGATTTTTACGTCAATATATTTATTTTAGAATACAAATTTTACTAACAGTGTTGAGCTGAGAATGTCATTAAATTTGTCCTATTGTAAGTTTTATATTGTTGAGATTCAATTAATAAATATTTACAAATATGACTTTTTATATTTTCTTTATGATTAAAGGAGTAGATAGTGATATGTTACGGTAAATACGAACAGATTCAGCTTCGTAGATATAAATATGTATCAAAAGTCAAAACCGAGAAGATAATTTTCAACGATTTTTATGAATAGGTCATTATTAATTATTTTTATGCCTCACACGGCAATTTTAGATGGCTTGCTTTATTTATAATAATAAGTGTAAGTAATTTATTTATAAATTTAGTTTTTATTTAGTCTAGTTTATGTTATTTAATTTTATTAACTTCCTCTGTTGTTTCTATATAAATAATGAATGGTTTATGAAAGTATTTGTCAGTTTTTATAAATGTTGGAGTGTCATTACGTTTCAGTTAGGATACCACTACCACACTACCTTTGTACCCGTTGTACCTATTTTTTAGACATTAATATTATTATGGATTTCCACTTTAATAGTTGGTAAATCCTGAAACCCCCACCCCAAAACCTTCAGGGAGAAGGTTATTCAATTTTCCCAACAAGTATAGTATTGCCCAAAATTTTTGATAATATTGTACTTGTGTGTATATTTGCTTGTTTCTGCAATATGTGTATGTTTATGTTTGAGTCTAGTTTATTGCAGTATTTATGTAAACTTTTCGCAACGACTATTATTATTATTATTATTTATATTTATTTCTTTAGAAATCTCTGATGTAAATGAATCGGTAGAATGAAGGCCGTTCACGGGTTTATACCAAGTGAGCGACCATATAATTGTTATAATATATTTGTATATATATTATTTAAAAAAATAATGAATAGTTATGTGTCTTTGCCAGTCTGTAGAATTTCCTAACTATCCTGCAAGTGCATATTACTGCTTTCTGCATATTAATGTATGTTTTAGCCGACAAATGTATGGATTTTAAAGCGATGTGCAATTGTGTAAGTATTACTCCGGTTCTTGAGAGAACTATCGGTATAATATTTACTGTTCTAAGTAACCACATTCGAATATCTCTTCTCTTGGGTTCGTATTTCTTTTTCGAATTAGTGCTCTGATTAACCTATTAATTCATTGTATTATTTGCTATTGTTATACGCTATCTGTCTCCACCTATAATTGTAGTGTCACTTATGTTCTTTTATCTATAATTTATATTGTTTGGCTTAATTGGTTCACATTATGATCAATTTAAACAAATAAATAAACATCTACGCATGTATTTCTAGCGAGAAGCAGTTTTGCGATTTATTGGAAGTGTTGATTTCCGTTGACTTACATATAAGAAATATGGCTTTATTTGATAAAAATTTTTGGATGCAGTTTGCGTTATAAATACTATTTTATTTGAACATGGCTTACATAATTACATATTTACAGATGCCGCCAAACGCAACAGAGGAATTGCTGCCAGAAGTCACCCACGTGAGAGTGGAGAAGGCGTCTGCTGCAGTGGACTACGATGAGACGGAAACGGAAACCACAGAATGCAATCGGAGTGAATATATGTATGGCGCAGGTGATTAAACATGACTTTACCTATGTTTATTTTTTTATAAGATGAAGTAGCAAACGAGTATGCAGTTCACCTGATGGTAAGTGGAACTGCCACCCTTGGACATTTATAAGCAACTTTACATAGAATATAAGTTCTATTTATAGTAATCGCAGATGCGTTGCTACTCCAGAGGACTAAAATAGTCGCCTCACCTAAAAATGTGCCTGCAACAACACCCTTCCAAAACAAAACGCAAGGTTTGCTTCACACTAGAAATAAGTGTGGCGGTGGTACCTCCAAGGTTCTACCACCTGGTAAATAAATAAACACGCTTTCCACACTCATAGCCCCACAGTAGGATTTTCTCCTGGATCGTGGAATCGAACCCGGGACTCATGGCGCGTCAAACCAGTATGGTAACCGCTCCGCCACGCGGGTCGTCGAAATTCATTCAAAAAAGTATGTGATAGAAATATAGCGCAATACTTGCCTAATTCAGGTGATCATTGAATCCTAATTTCAGGTGACGCTATATTCACCAGTTTCGTCGTGGCGCCACAAGTTGTAAGCGTGTGGCGGGGCACATGGGGTATAATGGACATGAACAGACGTATCTTCCCGTACCCTCAAAGCTATATTTTGGGCATTGTTATACACGTGTCGTTCGCCTTAATTAGGTATGTACATCAATATGAATAAATAAATAAGAGGGTACAATTTATGAATGTTTGATTTGATTAAAAAAAAAGAGTGATTTCCTACTCAATACTTTTAATACCTGATGAGCATATTACCGTGGCAACGAAATGCAACTACATCTATGTTTAGCACATTAGAAATGGTTAACAGTGAACACTATCCATTAGGTGATATCCCACTGGTTTGCTACTTTAATAATAAATAACGCTTTCTACACTTAAAGCCTCAAACGAGATTTTATCATGAGTCGTGAGGAAAATGGATACACCAAGAAAAATACACAAACATCCAGCTCCAGAAAAGAAATTTAAAATCATACTTTAGGTATTTATCTAGCCGGGGATTAAACCCAGAACCTATTACGTAACAGACCGGTATAGGGATCGCTCCATGACGCCCTATACCAATCTTACTATTATAACTATGACTTACTATTTCAGAGCGCAACTGTTATCCCGCTCGAAGGGTGCGTGGGGGGAAGATGGCAAAGCGGGTCGATGGCTTCGAGAGCGAGTTCTATCCCGTGTGTACACATACGTCTTCATACTGGCCTGCATCTTGCAATGGCGGGGCGGCTTCGGGCTTTTTGACATGCTGGTGGCAACCCTGCTGCCTGATGATAAGGATCCACATAGGTATTAAATAATAATACTTTCTTTATATAATAATGAAGTAGCAAACGACCATGCAGTCCACCTGATGGTAAGGGGTCGCCGCCGCCCTTAGACAGCTGTAAGGAATTTCAAATAGAACATAGATTCTATCTAAAATCAATCACAGATACGTTACTGCTATGCTGATCGCTTCACTTAAAAGTGTGCCGACAACCACACCCTTCTATCGAAGCATTTCTTAAAATTCCTTTAATTATCATTTAATAACAATCATTTTCATTTTCTTCATCAGGCCTGTCCTCATAGCGGGGCTGACACTAATATTCTACTTCAGTAGTACTGCGCTGCGATCTTCCAAGAATATCCTCGCGTCACCATACTTCCTAGTCACCGACGGAAAAGAACCCACCTACATCTTCACTACTAGATACCAAAACAAGGTTAGTCATAATTTTTTAATATTAGAAAAAAATGGAAATAAATAAGAAAAAAAGACAAACCCGCTGAGTTTCTTGCCGGACCTTCTCAGTTAAGGTCGTATTCCGATCCGGTGGTAGTGTAAGAAAAAAATGTAACTGACAATTTGTAAGTGCCTCCGCAGGCCTATACACAATATACTTACAAAATAAAGACATTTCATTTAATTTCATTTGGTCATATGTATTCGTAGACATAACTTGTGACCGAATAGTTATCCAGGTTTTGATTGAAGTCTTCCGTTCAAACTTGACCAATATAGTATTCACGATATCAGTCTGGGTATTTCTAATGCTATCTTCAAGGCCTGATTAACCCTTAGGGCTAATTAGGCTGCAGCCTAGGGCGCGAGGATTGTGGGGGCGCGCTGATATCGTGATTTCGCATGCACTATTAATCTAGCATCATTGCATCTACCCTACATATTTCAACTAGACCGAGACAAAACATTAACACACCGGAGGATGTAGATTTGGCGATTTTTTTTTTTGCTTAACAAACTGTAGTTAATACTTTTGGGCCGACTGTAACACACCTGGTGGGGGCGCGTCCTTATAATTAGCCTAGAGCGGTCAGAATTCTTGATCAGTCGCTAGCTATTGACTAAGACCTTCCTTTAAACCAGAATACGGTAGCGGGTAAAACTACTGTTATTAGTTAATAATAGGCGTTACCCCCTTGTAACTTAACTTGTAATGTAACTTTAGGTTACATTTTTGGCTATGTTTCTCAGAGAACGCATATTTATTAGTGTCCAAGTAAGCAAAAGCTTAAATCCAAGTTTGTGAGGTCGTTGCCCTTGTCCTCCAAGCGCCATCTTGGAAAAGAGTTGAAATTAACTGAAATGAAATGAGATGTCTTTATTTTGTACAGTAGGCCTATACAAAATAAAGACATCAGACAGGGGCATTTACAAATTGTCAGTAACATTTTTTACACTACCCGGATCGGAATAAGAGCTCAACTGAGAATAAAAACTTTTTAACAAAAAATATCTACCGACTTCCATGTCACAAAAAAGTAAAAAATAATTTAAATATATTTTGGTCTAGAACATACTCAGTACTTAGTACATAGTCCTGAAGTCGGTGCTCGACATATTTCGCTGGACGACGGTAACTACGTCCTATATGAGCACCGACTTCAGAACTATGTACTAAGTACTGAGTATGTTCTAGACCAAAATATATTTAAATTATTTTTTACTTTTTTGTGACATGGAAGTCGGTAGATATTTTTTGTTAAAAAGTTTTTATTTTACACTTTTTAGTGACTATATTTTTATGTTTGTATTTAAATAAAGCCTCTAAGTTTGCTTTGTGCATCTACATATTCACAAAAATTAAACATAAAACACTTTTACAATTCATACAAACAGGGCGCCCCCTCTGGAAGTACCCCTCCATCATCAGGGTTGAGGAGTTGAAGGTCAAATTTTTCATCTTATATTGTTGCTTAGTAATCTTATAACATATACGTTAGTACCAGGTGGCTAACTTCTATGGCTCAGGCTTGCAGTACCCTGCATCATCAGGGTTTAGGAGTTGAAGGTCAAAATTTTAATTTTGTGCCTCTGTTTGGTATTATTTTGTGCCTCTGTTTGGTATTAACCGTAAGCACCAAATTGCCAACTCCTATGGTTTAGGATTGAAGTACCCCTTCATCATCAGGGTTGAGGAGTTGAAGGTCAAATTTTTGATTTTATATTTTTGCTTAGTATTTTCTTTACATAACCGTAAGCACCAAATTGCCAACTTCTATGGTTTAGGATTGAAGTACCCCTCCATCATCAGGGTTGAGGAGCTGAAGGTCAAATTTTTCATCTTATGTTTTTGCTCAGTAATCTTATAACATATACGTAAGCACCAAATGGCTTATTCCTATGGTTTTGGCTTTAAGTACCCCTGCATCATCAGGGTTGAGGAGTTGAAGGTCAAATTTTTGTCCCATGAATTTGCTTAACAATTTCATTATATATTCGCAAACATCAAACGACCAACTTTTATAGTTCAGGCTAGCAGTACCCCTGCATCATCAGGATTGAAGAGTTGAAGGTCAAATTTTTCATAGTAACTACCTACATAGTAATTTTATTCTATATTTTACTCAATTGGACTTCTCCAGCTAAGGTTCGGCCGACTATCACTAATTTTATTATTTTGCTCCAAAAAGTTGAAGATCCTATGATTAGAACCTTATCAAACTCTTATCAGACTACCCCTGGAGTACATCCTTTCTAATAAAAAAAGAATCATCAAAATCGGTTGGCGGGATATTGAGTTATTCATACATTTATCGCGTACATTGAAAATGCAAATTTAAGACTTATGCGTTTTTCTTATGGATACCCTAGTCAAAAAAATACTAAAAAAAAATGGGACCCTATGACACGCACTACCTTTCAAATAAAAAAAAAATCATCTAAATCGGTTCACCCAGTCCGGAGAAATGAGGTAACAAATATAAAAAAAAAAAAAAAATACAGACGAATTGATAACCTCCTCCTTTTTGGAAGTCGGTTAAAAACCGGCAAGAAATTCGGCGGGTTTGGCTTTTTTGTTATTTTAAATCTTTTTTTTAAATATATTTACAAATTGTAAATGGTTTTCGAGTTGTATCTGCCTATCTACCGTACAGAAATCTTTGTAAAACATATTTTATGACAAATTAATATTTGGACAACTGTAGTTCTATAACTTTTGTAGTAGAGTATAAAATAACAATTATTAGGTATGTAACACGAACGAAAAGAACACTTGATAACTTTGAAACAAATTTTCGTCTATGAAACTATTAGATATATTATATATATTATTTCGTATGGAGATGTTGCTGCTGGAATCCATCCACAAAGGAAAACCTTTAGTATTAAAGAACAGTGCTTTCTACAATCCTAGTACCACACTAGGATTCTATTCCGTTGGTGCCATTGGCGCACTCATATACGAATACATAAACACCCAGACCCAAAACAGGATTCGGAAATCCCTAGCCCTACACTAGGACATTCTCCTGTGTCGTGGGTGCCATGGACACACAGAAACAAACAACATGAATCTAAATTTAGCATTCAGAAATCTTCCGGGATCGAACCCGGATACATACATCAGGACAGTGACTGCTCCGCCACGGAACCTCACGCTTTCTACACTCATAGCCCCACACTAGGATTTTCTCCTATGTCGAGGGTACTGTCCATGGTACACAAGACGAATACACAAACACCCAGACCCAGAACATGAATCTAAATTCATCATTCAGATACCTGAGAATCGAACCCGGGACCCATTGCGCATCAGACCGATATAGTAACCAATCCGCCACGCGGGTCATCAAAAGTAAAAAAGGAATATCAAAAGTCTTATCTGCAATCCCCGAGCGATGAGGGTCAAGGTGCAATACGTTGTGCGCCGCAAGGAAGCGACGTAGGGAACGTCAGCGATGATTTGTATGATTTGCTGGCCATCAGGCGCATTACGCTGAGGGTCGGCCATTACAGGGCCTTTGTCCGGATTATTGTAATGTTTTGTAAAGTAGCCTCTTAAGCGAGAGTCCAGGATTGAATCTCAAGCGCGTACTGAAGTTTTTCTTAAAATTAGGTGAAAATAATTTTTAACTCAGGATTATTAGAAAGCTAAGCAGTGATAGTCTCGTGGTTAAAACCCGGTTTCTCAATCGAGGGTCTGAGATTCAATCCCAGGGACGCAGCACTGATTTTTTCTCAAAATTATGCTTATTAGAAATTAATTATTACTCGCTTACGATGAAGGAAAATATATTGATAAAACCTACAAACATGAAATTTCCCTGAAAAAAGAAGTTTTCAGAAGTCTACCATTTCCCATTAGGCCAGCCCGGTGAACTTAGCCCTAAAACTCTCTTATTCTGAGAAAAATCCTGTGCTTAACATTGAGAAAATATTGGGTTGATTAAGGTTTTGTAACAGACGTATGTAATTGCGTGTTACGTTTAGTACGAAGGCTGTGCATAGTGCAATGATAAAAATGGGTTCAACGAACAGCCTTCTGCATTTCGAGATAAGATAACAATAATAAAGAAAGACATCTAGTTCAACATTTCGCCAAATAAAGTAAAATAGTTGAAACTACCCCTAATAACGTATCTTTCGTCTTTCATATTAAAAATTGTCGCTTTCACAAAACAAACATAAATGTTACGTTCCTTTAATAACCGCGCAGTTTTTGTGTTTCGATGGAAGGGTGTGGTTGCCGGCACACTTTTATATGAGACGACCATCTTAACGGGAGTAGCAACGCATCTGTGATTGACTTCAGATAGAACCCCGTGTTCAGTATGAAGTTGCTTACAGATGTCCATGGGCGGCAGTGACCGCTTACCATCAGGTGGACTGCTGACGTTGCTACTTCAATCTTATAATTAAATTAAATTAACCGCGCGCCTTACAAATTTCTCTCTAAAATGAGAACATAGCGCATTTCCCACATGAATCGCCTAATAATCCATTAGGTTATTTATTTGGGTAATAGCATTACCCATTACCCATTAACTAATAACTAACCTTTTAAAATGGTATACGTAAAATTTTATATAACTAAAACTTTTTTTTACGAAAGCACTTTGAATATTTTAGAAAGCTAGGGGTCTCCAATGGAATGCGCTGGTCGATTTGATATGTTCCTTTGAATCGTATCGACGTAGTGGTAGATAACAATTTCTATAACAATAAATGCTACTGTACACAGAACCTGCTCCGTTTTTGATATCGAATTAATAAAGTTGCATAGTTATGAATAGTCCTACAGCAACTTTAACTTAGAAGAACATTTAGAAGGCGTAAACGTATGACGATGTGTACTAAAACATATGACATAATCATAGCGAAGTGCTACCATTTTGTGAGCTTTGTTTCCATTATTAATTAAAAACAATAAATAGCAACAACTACTCTACTACTAACCCGGATACATATACACAGCAGGGTTAAGTGTACGGCAGGAAAGGAGAAAAATTCTAACCTTTCATATACATGGAATCATCGAATTTAAAGGGTAGTTTGCTTAGTACGGGTAGTACTTCAGTCCTTATCTTAACGACTAAAGGAAAATTAACAACAACAAAGATTGGTGATAACTCTACTTGTGTGCTTTGTCTGTGATCGCTTCACTAAGCTCTCTTATCTAACGCCGCAGTTATTTCTCACACAAACTGCCTCCACGCCGGTTTCGTCCTGACGATTCACCTTTAAGAATCTCATTATCATCGAGGGTGTTCAACTCTATATTTAGTCGCATCGTTATCAAATCGGTCCGCGGAGGCATCAACAAACAAGGAGAAAGCGAATGGCGCCTCCGAAGCACGATAGGGAGACTACATCCCAACAAACAACGTATACGTCACGGCGCACGGCGCGGGACGCGATGATAATGCAATTATATACAAGCCGTAATCTGTAGTCGCGTACTGAACCCGTGGCTGGGCACTCGCACATCAGACATGCGTGGAAGCACCGCCGGGCTGGCCGACACTCTCGCGAGCGGCTCGCGCGCACACGCCGCGCTGCTAGAGTTCGCCGATGTGGTGTTCGCGAGCGTGGTCGTCGGCCCCGCCGTCGTCACCTACTGGAAGTCGACGTGGTCTCTCATGGACTTGTACGTGCTCACCGACCAGCAAGTGAGCAGCGCGGCCGCGTGCGCCGCCTTCGGCCTGTGCTGTGACCTGTTGTTGTGCGTGTTTCAGACACAGTTGAGCGAGTACCTGAGGCCGGATCGCGGCAGATTGACTTACTACGTGTTCTCGAGGTTGTACACGTGTCTGGCGGGGGTGGCTTGTGTCGGGGCGTGGCGGGGTGTTTGGAATCTCCTGAATGAGTGCACGGGCGATAGCGCCAGGACTCTGCTGTCCACGACAGCCGCCGCCACGCTGTCGCTGGCGGCGCTGCGGACCTTGAGGAACATTTGTGCCGCGCCGTTCGCGGTCGCGGTGGACGCGCCACAGGATTACTTCGAAGTCCCCACAATGTTTAGAACGGTTGGTGCTCATCGCTGATCATGTCTAACAAGCTAAACGTATTGAGTACATTGCTTTACTAACAAAATCTACTTCTAAATGATGCAATGCTGTTGTTTTTATCAAGATAGATATTCAAAGAGCTAGCAGAATATTCGATAGGACGGCTACGGAAAGTTTTGATATACAGAAGACAGAACGCATGACATATTGTTATCCATAAGTATCACATACGAACAGGAAGGTACACAAAACGTGTGCACTTCACAATCAAACGCGTCACGCGTCAAATGCCCCAAATCCTTTAATAGCGAAGTATGTAAATACATTAAAGGATTTCTGGTTATTTTAGCGTTTATCTATGATCCCATGAAAATCCTATAAAACATGCTGACGAAATGATAACGATTCCGCAATTAGCTTTAGGTAAATATCGAAAATCGCGCTCAAATAAAATAAATATTTGAATAATATGCATCTAAAAAACATTAATATTTTTTTAATTTAAACTTGGTATCTGTTGAAGATATGTAAATTATATTTTCTTTTAACAACGTCACTTATGACTTTGCCTATTTAGTCACGCATTTGTGTTTACGTATACCATAACATATATTGGTTAATCTTGTCTGTCTATTTATTTTATTTAATAAAAATGTGGATTAATAATGGCCATTTTCCGCTTATCACGCTCTCGAAATAAAACTTTTGATTTGGTTCATGCTCTTAAAGATTCGTTGTTGTTTTCATATTTCCGTCAAAAATAGCAAGTTTAAAATCATTGCAAAGAGTGAATTAAGACTATTTTGAACGTTAGTATTATGTTTTTTGAACTTTATTCTTTCTTTATTACGAAGTCTTCTGGTTATAAACTTTTGCTAATGATCCATCGCAAAGTTCGAAATTCGCCCATAATTCGACTCAAAAACTAAACTTGATATACTGTCAAAAGTAGCACGAATATTTCTCAAATTCAACTAAATTTTATTGATTTCATGCTTATTTTAAATACAGCCTTTAAAGGTAAAAAAGAGGTTTAATTGACTAAGCTGCATTTAACAGCATTAATGGGTATGTTGACAAAGTCATTTGATATTTTTGATGTTATGTGTTTTCATAGTAAGACATTATTCGATATTATACGATTAACGAAATAAGACATTCAGACAATGTCATGACAAAACAATTATGACAACGAACTAAGACAATTCGTTTATCGTATATGTGGTTGCAAATGCACGGTAGTGTGTGTAATGTGTTTGTAGTAGATTTTGTGTATGTTTTATGCATTATTTGAAAAAATATTAGTATCTCGTACTCCTCTACATAAACTATAACCGTGCTAATTTTCATACTCCTCAGTTAGCGGCAAGTTTTTTAAAAACGAATCCCAAGTTTCTGCTTCACGTATTAATATGTATGTTTATTTATTTTGGATCATGAAAAGCTTCTTAAAAATTCAATTTTAAAGGCAACCAAAGAGTTTTAAAAAGTTTTATGTTGTGTTTCTTGTTTATAATTTGTTACTATATATACTGTTTATAGCGTAAGTGCCCCAAATAATATAATACCGTATCTAAAAAATACATTAAAGGATTTCTGGTTGTTTTAGATTTTATCTATGAGAGTATGATCCCATGTAAATCCTTTAAAGAAGGATCGCGTAATGATAACGATTCCGCAATCGAATTTAGAAGAAATGAAATCACATCACTATGAAAAAATCACATCTTTTAGGCATTCATAATAGTCAGAAATTAAATCTTTTTGGAGCGTGTGATGGTCGAATAAAATCGGTCAAGAGCGACTCGGACATAGCGTTCAGTACCATTAAAAGTATGGAACGGTAAAAAATTCGTTGATTACCAACGAATTTTTTACCGTTTACGGGAGCTTCTTTAAATATTTTCTTTGTTTTTAGTTATCCAAACCAATTCTTGCACCTATACCCCATACAAATTATGAGTGATAAAGAAAAAGTATTGTATTCCTTGCCATTTTTGACAGCTTCATATTGGTTTATTTTAGACCGAAAACAAAACGTTGAAACGAAAACAAGAATTCTTGTTTTGTTGAAACATAAACTCGTACTAATGGTATCATATTCCTACTGCCTCCATACGTTTGGTACAGATTGTTTGTTTGTTTGAAGCGGAACTAGGTAATTTGCCCATAAACCAGATCTCTTCAGTAATAACGTGTATAAATACTATAAAGGTGATAAGCACCACGCATTACGTTAGTGTCACGTCAAGTCTATTACAATCTCGACAAGAGCAAAAATGATTTGACGGTTGCCAATCAAATAGCAATATGGAGATTGAACGAAGTAGTGATTTTATTTTTTTCGTTTTCTAAGGTAAGCAGATTTTATATTTATTGCATACTAGTGCCTTGTGGTTTTACCCGTTAATAAAGCAGTTTTAATGGACTACATCTTAATGACGACTAAATGTTACATCAAGATACTATATTTATAATACTTGATAGAGATAATATATTTATAATAGTTTTGTTCTGATACAATTTCAATTATATAGACTAGCAGACAGACAAAAACCCTAAAAATATGGATATTCCTATATTTAATCACTATTACTTAAACTTCAAACTACCTTTGTAAATATGTGCGATATAGGTACCGACAATTAGAACTTCACTTGTTACCATATACATTTTATATTCTGCATATTTAAATAGGTAGGTGTATTTTATTCGAAAAGGTAGCTAAATATTCGTTTGGTCCGATATGAAGGTCTAGGTTTAAATCTAGGATATTAATCTCATACTTTTTAACATGCGTACTGGATAAAGAAATAAGTATTAGAAATTCATTATTAGATGATAATTTTACATACATTAAATATGAAGAAAAATATCAAGAACCCATTGATACATCTGCCAAATATTTGATATTCCTTAAATTTCATACGCAGATATAACTTATTATATGTAATATTCGATGAATATCGAAATGGAGTGATTATTGTACCAAATTGACAACGATTTGAGGTTCAATAACAGTGAGATATTTAAATAAACGAAATTAATATTACCTTATGTGAATTACATAAATATAAAAAATAATCACTGTATAAACTTAGGTACATCAAGATGACGCCACATATATTTAACTTTGTAATTTCATTGTGCTTCTGAGTTCTGATCTACCGCTTTTTGAGAATTTCTGCCAAAATGTTGACATAAAAGTGTTATGACATCAAAGCAGTAAAATTAAGTCATTGAATTTCAAGAATTATAATATATTGTAATAATTATATTTCACACTATTCAAATCTTTTCCATTTAATACTATCATATCGATTTTAATTGTTTTTAATGTTTTGTCATCTGCTTGCCGTTATAGTGAATTTTGATTGCCATCATGATTATATTAAGACTCAAAGATGAAATAAAATCGACTAATGTAAGATTCATTAACATTCGCCTATGTCGAACTCTATTATGTAACTAAACTTTAAAAGCGTAACCCTATTATAAAAAATCCACTGTCCGTATGTCAGTCGTACCTCATGAACCGCTTTCTCATGACAGCTAGACAGCTGCTCCCATAAGTCCAATGAATATGAAGACCCAGGAAAAAATGTACGGTAATCATTATTAGTTATCACATGAGTGTTTTTAAACATTTTAGTGACATTTATAAAATACTAGTTGAACCCCGCAGCTTCAACCGCGTTAAAAAACCATATATCGATTGTTACGTGGGAATAAGATATTTTCCCACAGTAGAAAGTAGTCTATATGTTAATCCAGAGTGTCAGCTAACCCTCTACCAAATTTTATGAAAATCGCTCAAGCCGTTTAGACGCAAAGAAGTAACAAACATACACACTCACAAACTTTCGCCTTAATATTAGTATGATGATTATATTAGTATGACTATATTACTATGATGATAGTGTGATGTACGGAAACCTTTATGGGCGAGTTCCACTCGCATGTTGCCGGTTTTTTATACATAAACCTAGCCTATAAGGCAGATAGGTACCTGACAAAAATAGTCACTGTAGCTTATAGACATTTGCAATTCCAGATTCTTAAAGGTACCAGCTCAGAAGGTGAAATCTATTCGCGCCTTTTTAAAAGAGCCCCGTGTCATAGCGCTTCGGAAATACTATTGGAAATATTTTTTTGGACACCAGAGAAGTCGCCAAGGCATCGCTAGCTTTTAAGGAAAGTTCTATCTAATTTTTTTAAGAGCCCCATATCATAGCGCTCCGAGAATACTACCTGTACAAACATATATTTAAAATAAAAACTGACTTAACTACTGAAATATCACAGCTCAAATTTATAATATGGTTTGCACGATCGGATTCGCGGGTTTTGCTAGTTCAAAATAAGTTCAGAATTATACGTCAAACGTCAAATCAAAAATAGTATCAGCATAGATATAGGGTGTCAAAGACGTACAATGACTGATTATAAATGTTACCAAAATCAGTGTTATTACCTACACTCTTATCAATTAACGTCAAGGTATGAAAGATTGATTAGTTTTATGTTGCAAGTATTAATTACAAAAAAAAAATATTAAAATAATTTACAAATATTGGTACAAGTTAAAATAGTTAAAACTTTTCACAAGATATATATTTTAAAAAATATATATGTTGTGAAAAGTTCTCATAAGATATATATTTTTTAAAATATCGTTTTCTTAAATATATTTAAAACGATATAGGTACGCGTAAAAGAAAACGAAAAAAAAATAACTTTAGGTAGTACGTATATGATTAAATATTTATTAATTTAAGTTACAAATTAACGTCTGGCTTTGAAATATGAGTATGCAATTGTAACAATTATTTTCGAACTAAATTAAAAAGTTCTTTTCACTTAAACACATTATGAAGAACATTCATGTTTTCTTCAGAAGCGTATATAGTATTGTGGGTTACTGGACTTTGTCACGATACAATGATCTACTGCTGCGAGCAAGCTACCTTTAAAAAGAAACTTGACAACAGGCGAATAACTTGATTATAATATTTTTCTGTAAAACGGGAAAACTATGAGCCCGCAATACTCGATTCACTTTCATTTAAAGCGACCATCTCAATTCTCAAGCGTAGCACCACATCTATGATTGACTTCAGACGGAACCCCTGTTCTATACGAATTGATTACAGATGTCAAGAGCGATAGTAACCACATAAGAAAAACCATTAACATTCTCAATTAATCACTATTTAGTTATTAGTAAATCCACTTAATCGGTTGCAAAAAAAAAATCGTTCCTTCAATTTCATAAAATATTTGACATCGCATAAACCACTGTTTCTTAAAAATAAAAAAATAATGATAGTTATTTATTCAGGTCCTATTCATGCTCCATTAGCCAAATTGTGAACGAAATCCAGAACCTCACATTTTTATCTGCCCGCTTGACGTGAAATGCCCCATTGACATGATACAACTTTTCCAACATCGCTTTTTCTCAAGTGGAATAGTTACATTCGTCCAAGTATCTATCTTCCACGCTTTCTTTGTTGTTCTTTAAAGCGAAAATATTATAAAGTCTATAAAGCAAAATGAAGCGGGATGGAAGTTTTGTATCAAAATCTTGACAGTGCCTTCTTTAGCGCTACTTTTTATTCTCTTTACCTACGTCTTTGATCTTTAGAACGTTTCAAATCAACAAACATAGTTATGTTAGTTTATGAAAGTCGCAAAAATTTAAAATATAGTGCGTGACGATACAGTTGGTTTTGTGTATCGGAATACAAGTTTTAAGTCGGTTTTACCAACTGTTGAGATTGTTGTAACCAGGTAACCATGTTCTACCAAATGAGATTGTTGTAACCAGGGAGGTACCACCGCCACACTTATTTCTAGCGTGAATCAGTTCTTGCGTACCAGAGAAAGAGCGTGATTACCGTCTCATTTTCAAATGAGACAAGCGTTATAGTCCTCGGGACAACCAACGTATTTATGGTTTACTTCAGATAGAACCCCTCCTCTCTACGAAGTTGTTTACAGGTGTCCATGGGCGATAGTGCCCACTGATCATCAGATAGACTGCATGCACGTATACTACTCAAAAAAAATACCTCACGTAGGGTAGATATATTAATCTTCCACCAATGCTAGTAAACAGTTCTGCCATGCCACAATAGCTTTCCTTTGGCCACTATCTATGCAACAAAGTCCAAATATCCGCAATAAAGACCTTTAAAGGTCCGAGAACCTAGTTAGACAAATAAACACATTACGATGCACCATGTTGCACAGTTGGGAAAATTTGAGAATCTTGGTCGAACAACTTATTGAATCTGTAGATATATTACTAAGCTAAGAAAAATAAAAACTAAGCTTTATAACATTTCTATGAAAGAAATAAATATTCATATAAATATTTACAAGAGCATGAACTCATTAAGCTTAAAGTCATAATCTAAGATCTTCGTTCCGCCGATGGCTACAGATTTAAATCGGATAGATTGTTGCAAGTACAATCGTATATCGTCACCGTTATTTGAAACGTGTGCAAATTTACACATATTAGATATTTCTTTTTTTTATATGACTGAAGTAGCAAACGGGCATGCAATCCTTAGGTGGTAAGTAGTCACTGCATTAATGGACATCTGTAAGCAACTTCATACAGAACTTGGATTCTATTTGAAGTCAACCACAGATGTATTGCCACTCCCGAGGGCTATGATGGTCGCCTCATATAAAAGTGTGCTCTCAACCACACCCTTCCATCGAAAAGCAAGAAATGCTTCACGTTAGAAACATCACAGTATACCCATGTCCAAGGGAAAAAGTTGCGCGACAAAATTTCCTATGAAATGAAAGAAATAAAATGGAAATCGGTTTAGAAACACCCAAGTTATTTAAGATTTTAAGAAACCGACATTTTCCAATTTTCCGGGAAAACCGCCGAAAGGTTTTCATTTTCCTCAATATGGGACTGCCTGTGAAACTAGCCGCATACAATGTCGTATGAATCGTGTCGGTAGGTCGACGATTTCTAGCCATTTCGCCCGAACATACATAAAAAATATATATATATATATATATATATATATATATATATATATACGTGACGAATAGATAACCTCTTTCCTTTGGGAAGTCGGTTAAAAAGAGTTCGTAAGTGTAAGGAGATAAAAATGGGGATAAAATTTGTATGAAAGTTCGTCAATTTTGATGCTAACTCAACTAAACTCGGTATCTATATATATATATATATATATATATATATATATATATATATATATATATATGTGTGTGAAAGTTCGTCAATTTTGATGCTAACTCAACTAAACTCGGTACTTGGCTGTCTGGTTTGATAAAAAGGATAATTTCACCATTTTTGGAAAATCCTTCTCTAAAAAGGTTGAATGGAGATTGAAAGTTTCTTTCGGAAAACGGCCAAATTTGACGCAAGGTCATTGTAACTTAGTGTTTTGCATTTTGGATCAATATGTTGCTCACTATAATATAACGGGGAGTTTGACTATATCCAGAAGTGGATCTCAAATGTGTAATATCCATCCATCCATCAGCCTTTGAAAGTCCACTGCTGGACATAGGCCTCCCCTAATCTGCGCCACTTCGACCGGTCCTGAGCCATCTGAATCCAGCGGTTACCCGCCGTCTTCTTCAGGTCATCAGTCCACCGGGTCGGGGGGCGGCCTGCACTCCTTTTGCCGAGGCGTGGTCTCCATTCGAGGACTCTTCTACCCCATCGGTTGTCTGTCCTACGAACGATGTGGCCTGCCCATTGCCACTTCAGCCTACTAATTCTGAGAGCTATGACGGTAACTTTCGTTCTCCTACGGATTTCATCATTACGAATTCTGTCGCGCAGGGAAATACCAAGCATAGCTCTCTCCATAGCTCGCTGAGCGACTTTGAGCTTACGCACGAGGCTCACAGTAAAGGACCACGTCTCGGCGCCGTATGTCATCACTGGCAACACACACTGCTCGAACATCTTCGACTTCAGGCTCTGAGGTATATCGGATGAGAAGATATGGCGCAGTTTCCCGAACGCTGCCCAGCCGAGTTGGATTCTACGAGTGACCTCTTTCTCGAAGTTGGACTTACCCATCTGCACCACCTGCCCCAGGTAAATATATTCGTCAACAACTTCGAGGGTGGTGCCGTCTACAACGACCGGTACGGGTGTGACATGGACGTTAGACATGATCTTCGTCTTGTCCATGTTCATCTTAAGACCCACCCGTTGAGAGGCACCAGAGAGGTCGCTGAGCACGGTGTTGAGGTGCTCCATCGACTCCGCCATGATGACTATGTCGTCTGCGAATCGAAGGTGAGTGATATATTCGCCATCGATGTTGATGCCGAATCCTTTCCACTCCATCAGTTTGAACACGTCTTCCAATGCAGCGGTAAACAGTTTCGGGGATAATACATCCCCCTGTCTCACACCGCGCTGCAATTGGATCGGGTTCGTACATCCGTCGTGTAATCGGATCGACATTGAGGCTGCCTTATATATACACTTCAACACTTCGATGTACCGATAGTCAATCTGGCACCGCTGGAGCGACTCCAACACCGCCCATGTCTCGATAGAATCGAAGGCTTTCTCATAGTCCACATAGGCCACACACAACGGCAGATTGTACTCCTCGGCCTTCTCTACTATCTGCCGCAGTGTGTGTATGTGGTCCATGGTACTAAAGCCTTTTCGGAATCCGGCTTGTTCGGGAGGCTGGAAGTCGTCGAGCCTGCGAGCTATTCGATTATTGATGACCCTCGAAAACACCTTGTAGACGTGGCTCAGAAGCGCGATGGGCCTGTAATTCTTCAGTAAAGACCTGTCGCCTTTTTTGAAGAACAGTATCACCACGCTTCTGCTCCACGCCTCCGGTGCTATACCCTGGCTTATGACAGAATCGAACAACTGTTGGAGCGCTTTCAAAATAGGCCTCCCTCCTGCTTTAAGCAATTCAGTTGTGATTCCGTCTTCGCCGGGCGCTCGGTTGTTTTTGAGCTGTTTGAGGGCCAATCTAATCTCGTACAGGCTGACGTCCGGGATATCTTCGGTATAATGTCGGGTTAGCGTGGCTCGCTTGTCATTGACAAGCGGCAAAGGGCCACGTGAAGCGGTATATAACTGCCCATAGAAGCGCTCAATTTCTCTCTGAACTTCAGGCCTCGCGGCAACTGTGGTGCCGTCATCCGTCTTCAGCTTCGTTAATAAGCTATGCCCAACACGCAAATCCCCTGCGAAGACCTTGGAGCCCTTGTTCCGCTCAATTTGCTCTTTAATGCGATTTGCATTAAAGAGACGGAGGTCGCGTCGCATCCTGTTAGAGATTTGCGCGTTGAGCCGCCTAAGCTGCGACAGTGAAGCTGGAGACTGCACACACATTGCCCGCCGTTCTGCCATAAGTTCGAGAGTTTGGACCGACAGTCTTTGAGTACTTCTATTGGAGGGGGTCTTATAGTACTTCGACCCTACCTCGTGGGCAGTTTCTACCAACTTGGTGTTCATTTCGTCAACATCAACGCAATTTTCTAGGCATTCCAGGCGATTGCGTAGCTCGAGTTGAAAGTCTTCAGAGCCCTGGATTTGACAAGATCTTGGACGGAGTATCGACTTCATAAGGCGGGACCGTTCCAGCTTGATCTTGATATTTAACGTGCCTCTTACCATCCGATGATCGCTTCCGGTCTTAAACCTGTTGATCACAGAGACATCGTTAAATATGTGCCGCTTGTCTGCCAGTATGAAGTCAATCTCGTTTTTGGTAGTACCATCGGGACTCATCCAGGTCCATTTCCTTTGAGGCTTCTTCTTGAAGAAGGAGTTCATCATATAGAATCCTTCCTTTCCCAAGAAGTTAGCCAGCAAATGGCCTCGATGGTTCCGATTACCAATGCCAAAGGGCCCTACCTTCAACTCATCGCCACATTGAACGCCCAGCTTTGCGTTGAAGTCCCCCATCACAACCGTGAAGTACGATTTTGAGGTACGTATGGCTTTAGATATGTCCTCATACATAACCTCAACCTCGTCATCAGAGTACATCGATGTCGGCGCATATACCTGTATGACCTTCAGCGAGTACCTCTTGGATACTCTGAGTATAAGGTATGCTACCCTGGGCGACACACTCTTGATCTCCACGACGTTGTTGACAAGTGACTTGTTGACGAGAAACCCGACACCACCTTGGGACAGATGTTCGCCCTCCCGGTGGTAGAACAAGTTACCAGATTTTAGGATCATCGTGTCCTCCCCCTGTCTTCGGACTTCAGATAATCCTATAATACTCCAGTTAAGCTTGTCTACCTCTTCTTCCAGCTCATATATCTTCTCATCATTCCTCAGAGTCCTGGTGTTATATGTTGCCAGGTGCAGAAGTCGTCGGTTGTGGTAGCTCGATCTCTGCCGGAGATTCTTAGCACCCCCTGCCCCGCCGTAATCGTGACCGCTACCATAGCCAGGAATAGCGGGGCTGCCGGGGACTGGGGGCCATGGTTTCGGTTGAGCTGCCATTAGGGGGTTTTTGCCGTAGTCACCGCGCTTGGCTGTGCGTGTTGGTGACCGCAGTAAGTTTTAAGTTCTCAGGGTGATGCTGCTGCCCATCACCTGGTTCAAGGTCCCTTAGTCGCCTCTTACGACATCCACGGGAAGAGAGGGAGTGGTGCTATTCACAAGACCGACACCACACGGCCGTAATATATGGGATCATAATATGCAGAGCAATGATAGCCTAATGGTTTTTTTTTAAATCTTATTTATTTAGAAGTTTTTCGTACAATGTATATGACAACTCCATTATTTCTTAACATAATTACACAAAATGATAATAATAGTTACAATTTCTTAACAGTAGTAAAACTATTGTATTATCCTATTTTGATGGGATGCATTGATGAAAATATAAACGCGTTTTGCCTGTGAAGAAGTTGGCTCTGCCAGAATACTCTGGAAAGCACCAATATCGAACAAATTTATTTGTAAACTTTTCATCAATACCTCCCTACTGCTCAGATTATGAGTACATTCCAACAAAACATGTTGGATGTCCTCGGGCTTATTGCAATTTATACAGTTGGGCGATTGTACCTTTTTCATCAAAAAACTAAACACGTTTAAAGGCATATGTCCAGCCTAATGGTTGAAACTTGCCCTCTCAATCAGAAGGTTTGAGGTTCAAACCCAGGCACGCACCACTGACTTATGTGCGTATTAGAAATTAATTATGTCTGCTTTTCGGTAAAGGAAAATATCGTGAGGAAACCTACTAACCCGAGAAATCTTTTAAAAAAAAGTTCTCGGAGGTGTGTTAAGTCCACCAATCCGCACTTGGCCAGCGCGGTGTCCTATGGCCTAAAACTCTCTCATTCTGAGAGAAGACCCGTGCCCAGCTGTGGGACAATAATAGGATGTACCCTATGCTTAATCCGAACGAATTCACAGGTTCTGCTAGCATTTTATATAAATATCCAGTTGTTGAATTTGCGTGCAAACGAGTCTCCTTACTACAAGTTGATTAAGTCTCATCAAAACAACGTTTATATTTTCGATAAAGCTAAAGCTCGCAAAGTGTTTTTAAAGAAAGTATTCGTTCAAAAGTAGTTAAATAAATAAATTGTAAAAATCAAAACGTTAATTATTTTGATTAATTTAAAGGATATGTTTTTATTATTTGTGGTATTTAATCGACATTTATAAAAAATATTAATATTCAGATCGATCTGCGTATCTTTCCATAAATCATCAATTGACAGGGAAAAAATAAAACAAATCATTGATAAAGCTTTTGTTAACGAATATCTGAATAATTTATCTGAAAAGGAAAAGCCAATGCAGATTATATCTTTATTGTTGAATAAGATATTCTTATTAATAATTACAAATAATTAAATATATATAACGGAGCGAGTGCGATATCAGGATAGTCGAGGTCTTCATTACTGTCCATTCTTGAAGATTTCAAGTAAAACACAGGAATAAACTTCTTCGATTTATTCACAATTGAGGAGGTCCGATCGCTTCGACGGTTGAAACAAGAATCTCCTTCTACCGGCAGGCACTCGCTTTTTTATAACAATGTTTGATGAGGTGACAATAACAAATTTATGGAGGGCAAACTAAATTACAATTCTAAAAATCACTAAATTTTGCTAATTTAATAAACAAACAATTTTCGATTTTTCAACTAACTAAAATAATTATTTTCAGCGAACTGTTTTTCATAAATACGCGGTGTCGCGCCGACATATACAAAGTAGCATTAGGTAATTTCCAGCAAGTCAAAGCCTGTTGATCTCCTAAAGTAAAACTAACACAGTTCTACGCACCCTTTCAGATGTAGACGTAGACCGAAATTCGTAGCACTCGGACACGGATTTCCGTATACCTGTTATTAAGATAGAATTGTGGTCGAGTTTCCTCGAAACAACCGTTTAAGTTTTTTGTTATGATGCCCATAGAGTTCATGAGCGAAAACGTTAACGGTGGTCGTTTTGAGTACGTAATAAACTCGTACTAAGGTTACTTAAGTAGCAAACGAGCATGCAGTCCACCTGATGGTAAGTGGTCACTGCCGCTCATGGACATCTGTAATCAACTTCATACAGAACATGGGTTCTATCTGAAGTCAATTACAGATGTGTTGCTACTCCCGAGGACTATGTTGGTCGTCTCATATAAAAGTGTGCCGGCAACCACACCCTTCTATCACAACGTAAGAAATGCTTAACGCTATAAATACATAGGTGTGGCGGTGGTTCCACGGTTGAACTATACTGGTTCTACCACCTTCAATACTACCGTTTCTTCTTCAGGCCGTCACTTCGCCTGCCTTTAAAATTTTGTATTTTAAAATTATGTTGAAGTCGTGTAATCCGTTAGTGACACAAGCCAGGTTGTACAATGATAATAGCATAAACTAAAGAGCGAGTAACTTGTTTTTATTCCAGGCAAAGATAAACATTGCCTGGAGCGTAGACAAATTGTAAATTTTATTTTGTAATTTCTTCTTTTCTGGGTAAAATATAGTAAATTATTGTATTATTATTATCTGTGCTTCAAGCGAAAGTGAGGGTTAGAACTTTTTAAAAAAGCGAGTAGAAGAAGTCAATTTGGCAAAAGTCGGACTTTTTTCCAGGGCACAGGCATTTTTACCAGACATGTTATGGAGCTCTGTAACCATAACCGAAACTATCGGATATCTGAAATAAAAATGTATCCCTAACCATAACGGAAACCGTTTTAAAAGTTTCGGATAATTTTGGAAAGAGGGGACACCTAAATTAGACATGATTTTAGTAAAAAATCAAAGTAATTGACTAGGTAGCGTTCAGCTTTCACCCGTCGAAACGGTAGAAATTCGACCGTAAATTTAATTGAAAAACTAAAATTCATATTGTCCAAAGTAGCAAGAATATTTCTGAAATTCAAATAAATGGTAATAATTTTCAACTTATTTTAAACGCTTCCGTTAAAGGTAAAAAGAGGTTTAATAAGCTAAGCAGCATTTAAAAGCAATAGGGGGTATTTTGACAAAGACATCTGTCATTTTTGACGTTATGTGTTTTCATAGTAAGACATTGAATGTTCTTTTTCGTTTATTAAATGTATTTGTGTCAAATGCAAGGTAGTGTGTGTAATGTGTTGTAGTAGATTTTGTGTATGTTTTATGCATTATTTGAAAAAAATATTAGCATTGCGCAATCCTTCTCTACATCAACTATAACCGTCCGTAATTTCATACTCCTCCGTCTGCGGCAAGTATCTTAAAAACGAATCACAAGTTTTTGCTTACGTATTATTATATAGATTAGTTATATTTGTATTTTCAATTTTCTCATAAATGTGTAACCGAAACTATACTATACCGAAAGTAACGGATAAACCGAAATCATATCTGAAACCGATATGTCGGCGCGACACCGCGTATTTATGAAACATACGTCCCCGATAATAATTATTTTAGTTAGTTTAAAGATCGAAAATTGTTCGTTTATTGAATTAGCAACATTTAATGATTTTTAGAATTGTAATTTAGTTTACCCTCCAAAAATTTGTTATTGTCACACCACCAAACATTGTCATAAAAAGGCGAGCGAACGCCGGTAAAAAAGATTCTTGTTTTAACCGTCGAAGTGATCGGACCTCCACAATTGTGAATAAATCGAAGAAGTTTACGCCTGTGTTTTACTTTTCAAGAATGAATAATAATAAAGACTCCTGGGCTTTCCTGACGTCACTCTTCACACATTCACTTCGTTAGATATAATACTATTGCTATATCCGTATTCAGATCCCAAATATCATATCCATACCATCTCTGATTTTTAATGCACTATTATCTTTAAGTTGGTTCTGTGGCCGATTACAAAGTTCATAGCAAAAAGATATAACAGTTACAACTCTGTTTAGGTCAATACCAGATTATACTTCAAGGGCTCGTTCGTTTCTCGGTCATCGATATGAATATGCGTTATTGTGCAACCAGAATGATTCAACCCCCATTATTGATAATACTTTTTATAAAATTTATGTAACAAACGAATTTACAGTCCACCCAATGGTAGTTATCGCTGGTGCTTATAGACATCTGTAAGCAACTTCATATAATATACAAGACCCACCACACACATGTAAGACCCAACACATATAAGACCCGGGTTTCATCTGAATTTAATAACAGATGTGTTGCTACACCAGAGGACTAAAACGGTCTCCTCATATAGAAGTAAGCCAGCAAGTCGTTGCAGGCTTACTTTCATTTGGACGACCCGCGTGGCGGAGCGGTTACCATACCGGTCTGACGCGCAATGGGTCCCAGGTTCGATTCCCGGCCTGATAGATATCTCAATGATGAGGTTAGATTCATGTTCTGGGTCTGCGTGTTTGTTAATTCATCTTGTGTGTGTCCATGGTACCCACGACACAGGAGAAAATCCCAGTGTGCGGCTATAATGTAGAAAGCTTGTGTAAAAAACATATATGTTCTACTACCTAACCTCTCTACTACCGCACTTTTATTTATTTATATAATGCAATTACTTATTAAGAAAAACATTCAGCAATAGTTGTAATTATTCACTAGTCCGGGCTAAGTCCGGTGACTTAACATCCTCTATTTCATTTCATTAATTGTAGCCAGGCATCATTTTATTTAGTGTAAGCGACGGGCATGTTCATAGGCTAAATGTCTAATGAACTGAATTTGTCTCATTTGCTTCTATATGCCAATGTTTGAATCAGGATTATTATTATTTAATTTATTTTGTAAAAGTGCTGAGATTCCTGTACACTCGAAATCTATATCCAGTAGCGCTTTATCATTAGCGAACGTGCTAATAATTGCTACACCATCGAGTTATGCTTAGTGAGATGTAAATAGTAGGTACTGTGTAGGGCCTTAGACACTACCCTGGTTCTATCCATCATAGGTGGTAGAACCAGTGTAGTTCGACCGGGGAATTACCACCGCCACACCTTTCTTCCTAGCGTGAAGCATTTCTTGGCTTCTCTCTCTCTTTCTTGGGTGTGAACTCTGGGGTGTGTAGGTTTCCTCACGATGTTTTCCTTCACCGAAAAGCAGTGATAATTAATTTCTAATACGCACATAATTGAGAGGGCAAGTTTCAACCACTAGGCTATCACTGCTCTACGATTAATATTTAATACGAAATTGAAATGGTATTGCTATATTTACTAAGTTTTCTATTATCAGCAAATGAAAGTAGATTTTTTATTTTTCAATATTGTAATGTACTTTTTTTTTGTTTTCGAGGGGGAAACCTTCAAAAGGTACCCGACGCCGTGGGAGCGACGCAGGGTTATGTGAGATTTTTACCGCACTAAAACTCCCCCCGGTGGCCGTCCTCGGCGCTCTTCGCCGAGGACGGCCACCAAAAAGAGGACTTCGGGATCTCGAAACGGCTTCAACCGGAATCCTCCGAGCGCGCTGCCCCATCGGGCTCCTCCCAGATGGGCGGCTGGGCCCACCGCTCCGTCTAGTCTTTACGACGGTATGCGACCACACATACCGCCGTCCTTCCCGGGATTGCCTGACCGAACGGTTCGAGCTCCCACTCTAGCCGCCTGCAACCCCGGAAGCCCCTTTTAGTCGCCTCTTACGACAGGCAGGGGATACCGTAGCCCTATTCTGACCCCGAGGCTACAGGGACGTTGTAATGTACTTGGTAACAGCGATACCAAAACAATACCACCAATATCGAGTCATCGCCTGCAGTGGAAAAAGATTACAAAGTCTTTGTTTTGTCTCTTACCTATTACTTTTACACAATATTAAGCAATATTTAATTAGTTAATCGATAAAATAGATGCGATATAGATAAGGATATCCAAATATAACATGACAGATAATGAACTTAGGTGTTAAATCCAGTGGTTTCACTTTGAAGGCACTACCGTCACACTAGTTTCTACCTTAAAATAACAGTTTTAAGCACTGTTGTGCCTCGTATTATTTTCTGTGCTTGAAAATAATACCTTATTTTTTGATAGAGAAAATAAATTGAAAGATATAGAGACAAAAAAAACTTCATTATATTTAATTTGATAGTGTTTTGTTTATAAGATTGAATAGCAAACGAGCATGCAGTCCACCTGCAGTCATGACTTCATATTTAACCCTCGTTCTGTATGAAGTTATTTACTGGTGTCCATGGGCGTAAGTGACCGCTTACCATCAGGTAGACTGCATGCTCGTTTGCTACTTCAAATTTATAAAATAGCAAAGTGTTTCAGATCTTTACGAATTAACGCAAAAGAATTCTCTAATCGTGAAAGAACGTGTTCATCAGATCTAATTAGACACAATTTGAATCCGTTTTTGGACAAGCTAACTACTGGAGAATAAAAGTGCATTCTCTACGAGAATATTGAGAGAAAATGCTACTGTAAACCAGGAACCGCGTTAGCAATAGTTCCAAAACCAAGTATCCATCAACAAAAAGTACTGGTTTGTTTGTGGTGGGACAGGAAAGGTCCAGTGTACTACCAGTTGCTGACAGGGAAAACCATCAACGCGGATCTATACTAAAATTAGCTAGGTAAATTGAATGCAACTATTAAATAAAAACCGCCAGAATTAGCATCTAGAAAAGGAATAATATAATTCATTTAAAATATTCATATTTTCGTTGTAAATTTAACATTGTGGTACACATATGGTGGTGTGTATAAATTTAACTTATATGTTAATGCATCTATTTAGCTACGCATGCTGTGCTGTGCTGCAATAAAATACGACATAATTTTCCCTCCAAACCAATACATTGCACACTTTTCGTTTTCGGCCATAACTTGCGATGTGGTTTCGAACTAATATCTAAATTATCAAAAATATATCTGATCGGAAATAGTTCAACGTCGGTATATCTATTTTAAGACTATCTTGCCTTAAAATAGATATAAAATAATATAATGTTTATTTAGTTATTTCACAACTTCACGTAACACTTGATTTCTAGAAAAAATAATTATCTTAACGTAAATCGGTAACAAAGATATTGTATTTAGAAACGGATAAATACGAGCGGCCATCTTATTTATCTTACAGTATTTTGTTGTTTCAACTGACTGCGACAGAAAGCTAATTAAAACGCTTTCTACACTCATAGCCCCACACTAGGATTTTCTCCTGTGTCGTGGTTGCCATGGACACACACAAAGACGAATACACAAACACCCAGACCCAGAACAAGAATCTAAACTCATCATTCAGATACCTGTCTGTCCGGGAATCGACCCCGGGACCCACTGCGTGTCAAACCGATACGGTAACCGCTGCGCCACGCGGGTCGTCAATGTTTAACAAGTGTACGTATGTGTTTATGAATATATTTGTGTTTAAGCGTATGTATGACAATTTCCTTGATACTAGTCACCCGTCGCAACGTTCGAAATTCGACCGTAATTTAAATTAAAAAACTAAACTTCATATTGTCCAAAATAGCTCCAATATTTCTCAAATTTAAATAAATTGTATTAATTTTCAAGTTATTTTGAACGCATCCGTTAAAGGTAAAAAAAGGGGTTTATTAACTAAGCTGTATTTAAAAGCAACAGCGGGTATTTGACAAAGACATCTGACATTTTTGACGTTATGTGTTTTCATAGTAAGACATTGAGTGTTCTATTTCGTTTATTATGTATGTGTTTGTGTTAAATGCATGGTAGTGAGTGTAATGTGTTTTTAGTTGATTTTATGTATGTTCTATGCATTATACGCAATTTTTTTAGCATTGCAATACTCCTCTACGTCAACTATAACCGTGCGTAACTTCATACTCCTCCGCCTGCGACAAGTATCTTCCTTAATAACTACTACTAAATAGAAAAAAACCAACATGCGTTAAATTAAATAAATTATAATAAAAATGAAATATATATATTTAATCTGTACTTTATATAACTACAATGCTGTTAGATAACTGTGCCTTTAAAAATGAACGATATTCTTAAAAGAACAGACAATTTTATTATTGAATTTAATTTTATTATAATTCATCCAATCCAAAGGCATCCTAGAAAAATATTTCAAACTAGAAATTATTATGAAAACAAAAAACTCAACGGATAAAACTAACATTTGCAGTAGAGTGTATTTTTTCTAACAGTACAGTTCATTTAACTCCTTTTAAGAGGTTGTCTCAAAGTAGCAATTGCACGTTTATTTATCAACTTTTATTTGATATTGTTATAATAATAGAAAATATATACTTCTCCTACCGATTTTCTCTTTATTTTATCTGACTGAAGTAGCAAACGAGCATGCAGTCCACCTGAAGGTAAGTGGTCACTGCCGCCCATGGACATCTGTAATCAACTTCATACACAACATGGGTTCCATCTGAAGTCAATCACAGATGCGTTGCTACTCCCGAGGACTACGATGTCGGTGTGCCGGCAACCACTCCCATCTATCGTAACGCAAGAAATGCTTCGTGCTAGAACTAGATGTGGCGGTGGTACTTCCCCGGTCGAACTACACTGGTTCTACCACCTTTCAGATTTCTCTTCCTCCTTTGATTGCAGGAACCATTTTCAAAAATTCTATTCCTTATATCACTCTTCAAACTACGTTGATTCCTATGATATTTTACAATCATAATGGATGGACATAATTTATACACAATAAAATAATGTTAAAAAATAATTTTAAAACAAACTTTAATTTCAATGAACTGAAAAGAAAACAAAATAAGTAGTCAAACCCATCATTTAGTTGTTTCGTACCATTTTGTAATAAATAAAAGCTTGTTTTTTTTTTAAGTTTTTTTAAGTCCACTTGGTGGACACTGCCGCCCATGGACATCTCTAATCAACTACACACAGAACATGGGTTCCATGGGAAGGCAATCACAGTTGCGTTGCTACTCCCGAGGACTATGATGATCGCCTTATATAGAAGTGTGCCGGCAAGCTAAAACCCTTCAATCGAAAGCTTCACGCTAGAAATAGGTGTGGCGGTGGTACTTCCCCGGTCGAACTATACTGGTTTTACCACCTTGAAAAGTATATACCTTTACCTACCTGTACCTTTTCGTAGTGTATTGAATTTTATAAACTAAGTCCTTTCATTTGATACCCATATTGAGTGTGTACATACAAATATACATAATCTTCCATTTTTTTTTATGGCGGCCATCTTGAATTTGGATGTTTTTTCATATTGTCCTGTATTTTACGCATGAAGCTCTTTCGTCTGATAACCATATAGGGTGGGTAATACAAAAATATGTAGTCCGCCAGTTTGTTGTGTTGGCCATTTTGAATTTTAATAACAATATTGATTGTATATAATTGTATTGTTATCAGAACTACGTATAAGTATATTCTAACTTTCAGCTCAATCGGACACTGAGAAGTGGGTTCAATTAACATTGTAAGATTTAACCAAAACACACATACTTACCATACTTACATACTTACCCACAAACGTACGTAAATGCATACGCTCGAAAAACATTACCCTCCTGACGCAGTCGGATAAAAATATTACTTAAAAAAATTTTCGATGTCACAACATTTTTTTTTATTTTTTTTTTTAATTTATTTATCATTTAACAATTATTTTAACAATTAAAATTAAGCAGCATTAAAAGGAACCACAGGGGTTTGTAATATAATGCTAGTACTGGGTTTATATCGATTCGTGTACAAGTTTGAATATAAAAGCGGCTTAGAACTAAACATTGCTATGTGATCAAGGTGTTTAAGAAGTGTAATTTTATTTTTTTCTTAATATTGGTATGGTTAAGTTGATCACGTAAATCATTAGATAATGCATTTATAATGCGATCATGTAAATCATTAGGCAATGCATTGATAATTATTTTTTTAAAACTTACTGAAGTAGCAAAAGAGCATACAGTCCTGATGGTAAGTCATCACTGCCGCTTATGGACAACTGTAATCAACTTCGTACAGAACATGGGTTCTATCTGAATTCAACCACAGATGCGTTGCTACTCTCGAGGAATATGATGGTCGCCTCATGTAAAAGTGTGCCGGCAACCACACGTTCTGTATGAAGTTGATTACAGATGTCCATGAGCGGCAGTGACCACTTACCACCAGGTGGAATGCATGCTCGTTTGCTACTTTAGTCAAATAAAAAAAAATGTAATCAGATTGTTAAGTAAATACATGCGATTTTTTTGGCCGTTATTTTGTTTTGTTTTTCTGTATAACCTGATACTGACAGAATAAATTAAAATTTTAACTATTTTAGTATCGAATTCCTCAAGCCGTCGTGATTCTCCCGCTTCACTCACATCGACTACAGTAATTAATATTTTGTGTGTTAATGTAAATCATAGACTATATTTTTGACAAATTTCAGTGAAACCGACCGGTTATCCTATAATAGAAGTTCTATAATAAATCCTCAAAAACACGGAATTTATAATACTAATTAGATTATCAAAACTGCGTGCTTTCAGCTAGTAGGTACGTTTGGAGCAATGCGTAAAACTTATGCTTTTGACAATCAATTTTTGAGATAAAAACAAGTTCCTCGCTCTTTCTAAAAGGGGTTTAATTTGTAGGTACTTCATTTATACAGGCTTTTTCTAGATTTTTATTAAGTCTTAGAGAATGTTTCTTTATGTTTACTTTGCGACGTTCAGTAAGAGTAATAAGTAATAGAGTAATCGGGTATTCAGATAAAATAAGCTAAATTTTAAGAACTGTCGTTTAAATATTTTTAATCTGACGTATAAATCAATCTCTTCGGATTAATCATAAGATGATAAGAATGACGAAATTTCAAATGTAATATATTATTAGGGCGAAAATACTTGCTATCAACTATGTTTGATTGGTTGAAGGAAAACCTGACACGATATTAAACTCCGCCCAAATCGTCTGGTCTGGTAGGGTTCTCACATTTATGTTGTAAATTATGTAATAAATACAAGTGAATATGATTTGATTAGGTCATTTTCGTAAGAGGCTCTTGCAAATGTTATTTGAGCCGCATTTGGCTACTCAACTATCAGGTCTGTATCAATTGAATAAAGTAATATTATTATTATTAGTTTACTTTTACTTTTGTAATTAATTGATTTTTTTAAGAAACTGAGTCGTCCTTGAAACATTAATAACATATTATTTACCGAAGTTTAAAATTCAAGTTTATCTTAAAATTACATTTGAGCGATTTCTTCAGTGACTATTGATTACAAAATATTCATTTCCATAAATTTTAGATGCAATTAATTAATTTCAAAAGATAGTTAATAAACAAAACAAGTTGTTAAAAATAAAAATGAAATCTTTGTTTTGATATGATATTATGCTTTCTATTTGATACTGATGGATTAAAAAAAACATTTATTATAAGGTACGATATGCTAATTATAACTTACCAATGCGGGTGAGACCGCAAGGCACGGCAAATAAATTGCTACCTTCATATTGTTTCAGATTTTTTGGAGTTCTTGAGTTGCTTCGAAAGGTCCACGACTAAACGCTACGAATACTTCTATTTCAGTCGTTTTTTATCTTCATTATTTAATAATTCATTTTAAAAGACTCGGATTTGTCACATTCATAAAATATACGGTGATTGATATCGCGATATCTGTCTTTCTCTGCATATATAAACGATTTTCGTGCCCAAATCTTTACATTTAATCCCTCGACTTTCGCTTCGAACAGGCAGTTCCAATATTCCTAGTGTCTGACTGTAAGCGATCGTGCGCGTATCGTTTTTTTAACATTTATCTTTTATACTTTTTTCATTGATACTTTGAGTCGCTAGTGCGCGTTATTTATTAAGACCATCCTAATGTATAGGAAGTGTGTTCAATAAATCTTTTGGAATTGCATTGATCTCCTATTTGTGAATGGCTAGTTCGCGTGTTATACGTAATAAAGAAGTATTCGATATTTTGAACTTGAAACGTATCAACCCGTTCACACTAGACTGCGTATTCGCGTCCGCTTGACCAAAGACTGCAGCGGAGTGTCTTGAAACGGCACTCTACTTGAATAATATAGTTTTGGAGGATTAATATCGTCATTTTTTAATCTGAGATATAGTAATAGAGTGATAAATTATCCGCGATAATATTACTTATACGGACCAAGTAATACTAGTCGAGCAGATCTCAACAGACCTCGTTTCAATATGCGTGGCAGCGTATTTGAGCTTTTGGGACAAGTTGTGAGTGGTCCGCGGGCCTTAGAGGCTCTCTTGGAGTTAATCGACACTCTGTTTTCGATATTTATCGTTGGACCCCTGGTTATGATTTACTGGAAATCGGCATGGAGCCTAATGGACTTGTACATTTTGCCTGATTATCCGTTTTGGAGCGCACTCCTCACTGCCGTTGGAGGTCTCTGCGTTGGACTTTTGCTGTGTGTGTTCCAAGATCACTTCAGTAGATGGCTGACTCCCGAGATTGGGTGGATGTACTACGTATTAACGAGGCTCTATACATGTGTGGCTGGCATTGTCAACGTCGGAGCTTGCAGGGGCGTTTGGAACATGTTAGACATCACCATATACGACCCAGACCTCGTCGTATTGACCACTGTGGTCTCCACGCTGACGTTGATGTCCTTGAGAGGTATTCGCAACGTTAGCTCGCCTCCCTACTGCATCGTCGTGGACTCTCCAGATGGATACTTCGATGCGCCAACATTTTATAAACAGGTGTGTTTTAGATTTACGGACATGTTAAATTATATTTCGTTAAAATCTATATTCGTTTAATGCTTGAATGTTTGATAAATTCTACAACATTTGATACTTTGCCCCATTTGCCACAATCCTGTCATAATTCCTACATAAAAAATTGTAATTATCTACACAAGCATTTTTTCTTTACGATTAAGATGTTTTAAATGTTTTTGTTTAAAAAGATTTCGTTCATGTTCACGCAGTAAAAGTATTTTTTTTTTATATTAGGTACTTCATGTAACTTAAAGCACTTTACAGTCCAAAAACAGGTTAAATCACTTTATTAAAATGTTTAAGTGTTGTGGGGTGGGTATATAAAGTTTAAATATCAAAACATTTTTTTTATTATAAAATTAAAGTTGCAATTCAGTCGACCTGATTGTAAGCCACCCATGCACATCTATAAGCAATTTCATGTGAAACATGGTATCTATTTAAAGTCATTCACCGATGCATTGATACTCCCGAGAAGTAAGATGGTTGCTTCATATAAAAGAGTTCCGGTACCCACACCGTCTTATCGAAATGCAAAAACTGCTTTACACTAGATATACCTAAGTATGGCGGTGGTAGGTACCTTCCTGGTCAAACTATGCTATTTTTACCGCCAGTTATAAGTATATATATATATATATATATATATATATATATATATATATATATATAAAGATGAGATTTAAAACTTACCGAAACCTCCAAACCATTTTTAAAACTTATATTTCGAGGAATGGAAAAAAGTTTGGTAAAAATAACGGTTTATTTAGCAATTTCAAGGAATCAATTCAAATTCTTTATTTTTCATATTTTTCTGTATGTTTATATTTTTAATCTGGTAGTAGTAGTATATTAATAGTAATAGTAGGTGAAGTAAAAACATCCGATCTATTTTATCTGATTACGTCAGAAAGAGAGTAATGTTTTTCATATGTATGTAGGGTAGGGTAGTGCAGGAGTGCGTCTGTTTTTGTTTGATTGTTACAAAAAAATAAAGAAGCTATGTATGATATTAAGCGTTTTTATGAGCACTTGTTATTAAAGTAAAAAAATCTGTCATTCATAAAAATATAATTTTTGGTATTTATTAAGGAATTATTCGGGAAAACTCAGCGCCCAAAGTAGTTTAGTAGTGCGGACCTGAGGGCGCATTGCTGCAATCGTCATATTTGTAGTGAACAAGACCTCCACAGTCTGTGCACTTCTCGTGCCTCCATTTTTGCGTAAAGTACACGCTATCCAGTCTTCTGCAATGGGTTCCTTATAGATTTCTGAATAACCTGGATCATTTTTTCCGTGTTTTTTTCTGGAATAATAATTGTATTGGTCGTTAGGTAACACTGCTGGCTAAAAAGTCAACTTCAGAAAACAATTCATCATAAAAATGCCAAACTATCTCTTTGTACCCTTCCATATCATATATCATTATAATATCATTACTGCCATCTATTGAAAACTACTCGACTACCAGATATTTCGTTTTTTTTGCTTATTTTTATATACTTTCTTAATCAAATCTTTACAAAATACGAATAGCTTTTGTGGCCATTGACATTTGACACCTCAATTTCGCAGGAAGCCCCGCGTTGTGACTGGCAAATGGGTGTGCGTACTCTTGTAAACCACCACTCTTACACCACCGTAACTTATATGAGTATGGTCGTGTCCATTTCTTTGGCACGCGCTATACTCCAATAAATATTTTTTGAAGTAGTATGGTATCGCTCATTAACATGTGCTTGATTACAATACCTTCTTTGTTTGTGTATGACGCCAAAACGACTATATACTTATGGTATTTTTTATTACTTTTTACCTACTGAGTCCTCCGCCCTTCCGGGCAGTTACATATAGGTTCAAAGTTTAAATATTTTCCATTTTTAATGCACGATTTTTATTTCTGAACGATTTTTCATTTCTGTTTAAAAACACTTTAGGAATTACACACAACGTTTTAGGAAATTCAACCCCTAAGGGTTTCATTTTTATTACAAACTTTTTTTAAAATAAGTTTTTTTTTTTCAAGTTACAAATAATGTAGCTATTGTATCAACGGTTTTGGAAAGACACTCTTAAAAATAATAAATCTGCTTCAATATAAAACTGGCAAGCACTAACAAAGAGTTTCTCGTGACAAATTAAAATAGGGGTCGGAACTTATGTAAAATATCCTCAGATGTTAATTCATTATCATTAACTTCAATCGAAAAATCTTACCATGCGGTAGAGACTTAAACATTTCTCAGTTTCAGATGACAATAAAACATTTAAAAAAAAATTACACAGAAAAGTAAAAGAAATCATTCCAAGAAAATTTCATTCGAGTAAAAATATAACCAAGAGGACTACAAATTCAAAAACAATTTATAACATATGCGTTAAAGAATACTAAAACTATCAAAAACATGACTTCAGACCAGACAGATTGATTGCCGACTATATCTTATCATTTGCAATTTAATATAATTATTTTTTAGGCATCGAATTAGTGTCAAATGCGGTCCGCGTCTAAGTTCCTATATCCTATTTTTTAATCCCTTTAAATAAACGTGATATATTATAAGAATATTTATGTTTTAACTGATTATTAATGTTATAAATGTATAATTTTAAACGGTGGCTTATACAAATATTTGTATTTAATCAATTTTGAAAATTCTACGACTTAGAAGCGATACATATGGGTATACAAAATTCTATGAAAATCTCAGTTTTGAAGAACATTTGAGGCTTTTGACTGGAACCGAAAATAATGTGTTTAGTCGTATTCCGGAATTCCACTTTGCAGATAAAATTGGGGTCGTTTGACCCCAATTCACTAAGTTTTCTTAGTTTTAAAATTATTGTAATTTATAGTTTAAAAATATTTATATATTGCATTATAGTATGAGCAGACAAAGTTAAAAAAACCATTATAATGATTGATGTAAAATGATTTTCTTTTATCAAAGTATTTTTGATCGATTAAAAATAAAGATAGGCGAGGAAACGTCAGCTATATTGGGCGGGTAAAACCACAGAGCGCAATATCGATTATTGTTTTGGGTATTTTTGGAATTAATGAGTTGGAACTTAGTGTATTCTCCTAATCGCTCCAAATTGGTTTTCACGAGAAGTATCGACCGGAATTGTCATCATATCATCAATCATCACAGTCTTTCGATTAGACAAATTATCATTAATATCGTTAACAGTATTTTTATTACTAAATAGACGGAATTGATGTCTCAAGCTCTCGAGGATTTAAATTATTTCCCGTCTCGACCAAGCAAATTTCTCGAGCAGAGACCCTACTCAAAGTACTACATTGCAATCAGTAAAATTTCCAGTAATTTTCATTATCATCAAAAATAATTTTGCCGTGATTCATTTTAAAAGACTTGGATTTGTCGTTTGGATAAAACAGTAGCGCTATCGCGATATCTGTCTTTCTTTGCATATATAAACGATATTCGTGTCAAAATCTTTTACATTGGGGAATCCCTTGGCTTTCGTTCGGACCAAAAAGTGTTTTCATAATTGTAGCGTTCGACAGCGGGCGATCGTGCGCGTATCTCAATTTCTTTTTTATATATTTTTTACTTTATTAAATTTTTATATCACTGGTGCGCGTTGTTTACAAAGCCATTTGATGTATACGAATCGTGACCGTCAAATATTATAGACTTACGTTGAATCTCCGTTTTGTGAATGGCTATTTCGTGTGCCGTAACTAATAAAGAACTATTCGATATTTTGATGTTAAAACGTGTTAACCCATTCACACTGGACTGCGTATTCGCCTCCGCTTGACCAGAGACTGACTACAGCGGAGTGTCTTGAAACGACACTTTACGTGAATAATATAGATTTTGGAAGATCGATATCGTCATTCCTAAAATCTGAGATAGAGTATTCAGTAGCAAATCTTCGCGATAATAATTTATATATACGTAAAAAGCTAGACTAGTCGAGCAGATCCCAACGAACCTCGATCCAAAATGCGTGGAAGTGTGTTTGAACTTTTGGGACAAGTCGTCAGCAACGAGCGGGCTCTAGAAGCACTTTTGGAGTTAATCGACACGCTGTTTTCGGCGTTTATCATCGGGCCTTTAGTTATGATTTACTGGAAATCGGTATGGATCCTAATGGACTTATACATTTTGCCTGATTATCCATTTTGGAGCTCATTCGTCACCGCCCTCGGGGGATTCTGTATTGGACTGTTACTATGTGTGTTCCAAGATTACTTCACTAAATGGCTGACTCCAAAAATCGGATGGATGTACTACGTATTAACGAGGCTATACGTATGTGTGGCTGGCTTTATCAACGTCGGAGCCTGTAGAGGAGTTTGGAACATCTTAGATATGACTCTAGACGACCCTGACATTGTCGTCCTGACCACTGTGGTCTCCATACTGACATTGATGTCCTTGAGAGGTTTTCGGAATATTACGTCAGCCCCCTATTGCATTGTGGTGGACTCTTCAGAGGGATTCTTCGAAGCGCCAACATTCTATAAACAGGTGTGTTGATTGAAAATATGATATAAGTTTATATTGTATTTCGTTGAAATCGATATTAACAATTAGTTATTTATTGAAAGAATAGCATCAAATATTTCACTATAAATCAAACCATATCGTTTAAATACCATTTTCTCGTGATATAACTAATTTTTCGTAAATAATCGAAATAATGTGTCTAAATTGGAAATACAAAAGGAATGTACTAGTAAACCTATATTTTGGTTTTCACCAATCACCTAGGTTCTAAATTCGTTCTGTCCTAGTGGCTATTTTATTAATATCTCTTTCTTACGCATGTTCTCTTATTTTAAAAAGTATAAATCGTTCGCTGTCATTATTTGTAAAAATCCCTTCAGCAGAGTCCAAAATGCACATGAGCTTAGAAAGTAACAATTATTTTATATTTATTTTAACATAGGTGCAAGCGCTTTTCTATGAATTTGTACTAAATAGTACCGTATTCTAGTGAAATTGCTATTATTTAGTACAAAAGTAAAATACTGTCTACTGCCTATTTATTGAGTTACTTTTCATTCGTTTAAAGTGATTTGTTTTCACATTTCAAAAATAATAGTTTCTAATATTCTACTGAATTCGGTTACATTTCGTATGGATAAGAATAAAAAGCCTATATACCCTTGCTTCTCTTGACGTAAGCAAAAAAATCCTTTAAACAGGAAGAACTTTTTGTCGCCTAAATTCGGTCTATTTATTCTAAACATTCTCCTCCTTAGCATAAGTTCAGAGTCCAACCAATAAAGTTTTTCGCAGGATATATAATCCTTCGTAGCAGAAATGTATCCGGGTATATATGACCTAACTACAATTTCTTTGTCTCAATTTGCGTCATAATGCATATGATAAATTAATACAAGACAAATTAAAAATAATTCCCAATCAAATAATACGTGCGTGGTCAATTTTGATTAAAATTATAAGATGTTATCGTGTACTGATTTTATCAGTGGTTACATAACACATTTTTATAAACGATCCAAATTATGGAAAACAAAATCGGGCATTGTGGTGTTTTTCTAGGAAATCGCTTTGCAAATAATTCTGAATAGTTTTGTCGTACATTTCCACGAATGTATATAAACTTTTGTTACATAGTGTTAATATTTATTAAATTTTAGATAATCGAGATATTTTTAATCTCGTATGATAATACAGTTAATCGTTTATGAACGTCATAGTTACGCAGTATACTTTTTCCTCGAATGATATGCAAAATGTACATTATACATAACTTTATTTGGATAATAGTAATCTTTATTTGGTTACATAAGTATTCAGTTATATACCTACACTAAATACTTATTTGGCATCAAAAACAGTCCACTGCTTAGTTAACTAGCGCACGCAGCACGCATCTTGCTGTACGCGTGACAGGAAACAATCACACGCGTTACAAAATATTTATTACTCTTTAAGATTCATTAAATAAAATATCTTAGTATACTTTACCTTTTTAGGAGTTCCGTTGTTTTTGAAAATTCAGTATATATACTTGGAACAACACTAGCGTATCCAGGGCAGCGAGTATCAGGAAGCCTCTCCATTCCCCTTAACTTAACTAAATTCCTGGATTTAACAGTAGAACAAAAAGAACGTTGCGCTATAGATTCAAGTGTAATAAGATGTTTAGAGTGCTACTTACACTGTAATATTAAAATCAAATACAGTTGTGATGATGTGGTCGAGTTATTAATAAAAACTAGTGACTCGTCGCAACGGTCGAAATTCAGCCGTAATTAAAATTAAAAACCTAAACCTTATATTGTCCAAAGTAGCACCAATATTTCTCTAATTTAAATACATTATAATAATTTTGAAGTTATTTTGAACGCACCCGTTAAAGGTAAAATAAGGCTTAATTAACTAAGCTGCATTTAAAAACAATAGCGGGTATTTTGACAAAGACATCTGACATTTTTAACCGACTTCCAAAAAGGAGGAGGTTATCAATTCGTCTGTATTTTTTTTTTTTTTTTTTTTTTATATTTGTTACCTCATTTCTCCGGACTGGGTGAACCGATTTAGATGATTTTTTTTTTATTTGAAAGGTAGTGCGTGTCATAGGGTCCCATTTTTTTTTAGTATTTTTTTGACTAGGGCATCCATAAGAAAAACGCATAAGTCTTAAATTTGCATTTTCAATGTACGCGATAAATGTATGAATAACTCAATATCCCGCCAACCGATTTTGATGATTCTTTTTTATTAGAAAGGATGTACTCCAGGGGTAGTCTGATAAGAGTTTGATAAGGTTCTAATCATAGGATCTTCAACTTTTTGGAGCAAAATAATAAAATTAGTGATAGTCGGCCGAACCTTAGCTGGAGAAGTCCAATTGAGTAAAATATAGAATAAAATTACTATGTAGGTATTTACTATGAAAAATTTGACCTTCAACTCTTCAATCCTGATGATGCAGGGGTACTGCTAGCCTGAACTATAAAAGTTGGTCGTTTGATGTTTGCGAATATATAATGAAATTGTTAAGCAAATTCATGGGACAAAAATTTGACCTTCAACTCCTCAACCCTGATGATGCAGGGGTACTTAAAGCCAAAACCATAGGAATAAGCCATTTGGTGCTTACGTATATGTTATAAGATTACTGAGCAAAAACATAAGATGAAAAATTTGACCTTCAACTCCTCAACCCTGATGATGGGGGGTACTTCAATCCTAAACCATAGAAGTTGGCAATTTGGTGCTTACGGTTATGTAAAGAAAATACTAAGCAAAAATATAAAATCAAAAATTTGACCTTCAACTCCTCAACCCTGATGATGAAGGGGTACTTCAATCCTAAACCATAGGAGTTGGCAATTTGGTGCTTACGGTTATGTAAAAATAATACTAAGCAGAGGCACAAAATTAAAATTTTGACCTTCAACACCTCGACCCTGATGATGAAGGGGTACTTCAATTCTAAACCATAGGAGTTGGCAATTTGGTGCTTACGGGTATGTAAAAATAATACCAAAAGAGGCACAAAATTAAAATTTTGACCTTCAACTCCTAAACCCTGATGATGCAGGGTACTGCAAGCCTGAGCCATAGAAGTTAGCCACCTGGTACTAACGTATATGTTATAAGATTACTAAGCAACAATATAAGATGAAAAATTTGACCTTCAACTCCTCAACCCTGATGATGGAGGGGTACTTCCAGAGGGGGCGCCCTGTTTGTATGAATTGTAAAAGTGTTTTATGTTTAATTTTTGTGAATATGTAGATGCACAAAGCAAACTTAGAGGCTTTATTTAAATACAAACATAAAAATATAGTCACTAAAAAGTGTAAAATAAAAACTTTTTAACAAAAAATATCTACCGACTTCCATGTATGTTCTAGACCAAAATATATTTAAATTATTTTTTACTTTTTTGTGACATGGAAGTCGGTAGATATTTTTTGTTAAAAAGTTTTTATTGACGTTATGTGTTTTCATAGTAAGACATTGAATGTTTTATTTCGTTTATTATGTATGTGTTTGTAACAAATGCAAGGTAGTGGGGTGTAATATGTCTTTAGTTGATTTTATCTGTGTTCAATGCATAATTAAAAAAAAATATTAGCATTGCGCAATGTTTCTCCACATCAACTATAACCGTGCATAATTTCACACTCCTCCACCTACAGCAAGTACCTATCTTAAAAACGAAACACAAATTTTTGCTTCACGCATTCTTATATAGATGTTGTAGTTAATATATCAAGCATAATGCGCCATCTAGCGGATAGGGCGAAACAATGTCCGCTGAATTATCAAAAATCGTATTTTCATTGGTAATATAAGAAATAAGCTTTAATTTAAGAAAAAATACGTAATATTTATCAATTAAACAATAAAACTTTGCAGGTTTATTTTAACGATTTTACTTACGTTAGTAATATCGTGCCAATTATTACGCGATCTATGTATACGTTAGACACTGATACTAGATTTGTTTGCTTGACTTGAAGAATTTGGCGCTAATAAAAGAAAAAACGGTCTTTAATTAAGTACAAATATTGTCTGTAAGATTGGGTACTATTATGTTTGGTTTGTTTATGCCTCCCCATTGTATGATGAGCTTGAACTCTGTAGACCCCCAAAACCTATTTTTAAAAAGGTTAAATATGCACGTGTATGTAAGGAACGCTATACAGTAGCTGTAAAGAAAGCCCTATAAAACATGAATAATTAAAGTAACTGATTAAAAAATGAATCACCATCATAAATAACCTAACCTCGTGAAATCAAAAGATAATTTATTGAAGACTAAGTCCAAATAGGCTTAGCAGCTACAACGTAGACTAACTATCGATAACAGATTCGAATCTTTGGTAACTCATTTTATCATTTCGCTTGATCTAATTATCGATTATATCATTTGCTAAATAGAAAAAATAATTTATTTATAATATATAATCTCTGTATATCATTTGAGACTACTACTATCGCTGAATTGATACATTTTAACCGCGATTTCTTTTGAATTTTGTTGTGACCGCGATCCATTTAACTAAATGAAAATATCAACTGTGAACAAATAAAAACGAATCGGTTACCCATTACATTTTAAAAGATAATTTCTGATTTACAGCAGTAGGTACTGATGAACATTGCTATGTTCTGATTTTAAGGGTGTAAGATGTCACTTACCGAAAGGATTCCAAGTCCAGAGGAGTTTCTTTTATGGTCTAGCCCGAAAAATATCAACAAAGAGTCCCAGAATATATTATTTTAAAACACGCTTTCTATACTCATTTTTCACACTACAGGATTTTCTCCTGTGTCGTGGGTGCTATGGACACACACTAGACGAATACACAAACACCCAGACCCAGAACATGACAAACTCTAAACTCTAAACTCATCATCCAGATACTCTGGCCGGGAATCAAACCCGGAACCCGTAAGACCATCATGTAATGCCTATTTATTGGCGACCAGAATGAGGGAGCAGTAACCATGGTCGGGCATGAAGTTGGTCTGAGCGTAAATCTTCGGCCTTATTTTTATTTAAAAAGGGCACGAACGAGAGAAAAGGAGAGACAGATAAATGATAAATTAAGTTTTTTGTTCTGGGTCTGGGTCTAAGACAAATTTATATCGCAAGTAGGTACTACACAAGAAAAATTGTAGTATGACGTTAATGACCGTATACGTTAAACGGTCAAAGCTACACCAATTTATAGATATGAAACGAAGGCAGCTATCGACGACCACACAGGCGAATACATAAACACCCAGACCCAGAACGAGAGTCAAAGCTCATCATCTGCCCGGATGGGACCGAAACTAGTCTACACAGCATGTAAAGCCAACCGTATGCTTAGCCGCGCAGGTCGTCAACAGCATGCAATCCACTTGGTGGTAAGTGGTTACTGCCGCCCATGGCCATCTGTGAAGTGAAACCCTTGTTCTGTGCGAAATGATCGCATCTGTAACTGGTGATGACTTCACCAGTGAATCACAGATGCTTTGCCACTCCGCGAACTAAGGTTTCCTCAAATGCAAATAGACCGGGAACAACACTCTTAAACTATAAATAGGTGTGGCAGTGACACCTCCACGTTGCAAATAAAACAATTAAAGCATTTTTAAATCAGAGCCAATAAGAATCATATCAATTTAAATTATAATTTTAATTGCATTGATATAGGGCTTATAATTTGTATCCGATTAAAAATTTCCAAAGATACCTTTCATATTAATGAGCAAGATGCCGCCAAAATAGATAAACGCTGTTTGTTGACGTTAATTAGTTATTATAATCACTGTCTCTATAAATTATGATAATGTTCGCATTTGTTCTATAGATATTGATTACTGATAAAATTGTATATTTTAGGGTTGATAAGTTGATCATTTTTTGTGTTATAAGTTTGATAAGGGCTAAATTTGATATAATGAGAGCTGTGATAGCCAATAACTTGGTGGATTGAGGGTCCAATGTTCAAATCTCAAGCAAGCTCCTAAAATTTTTGTAAAACCTATGCGTCTTAGAAATTAGTTACTTACTTTACGGCAAGAAAAAACATTGTTAGGAAACCTACACTCATAGAAGTTTAAATAAAAGTGTGCGACACCTTTGTATATTAAGTCTACTAATTCGCAGTTGGCAACCGCGGTAACTATGGTCTAAAACTCTTTCATTTTGAGAGAAGAGCCGTGCCAAGCAATGAGATAGTAATGGTTTGACGACAAAGTTTGATATTATAAACTCGTGTAAAAATTAATTATTTATGTTATGTTCTGTGTTCGGGTGAAATGTTTTTTTTTCCAAATTTTTTCAAGTAATACAATAAAACCATTCAGTGCTTTCCTTGAAGAATTTAAACATTTGCGTATATTTTTCTCGTCTTACATATCTAAGACCGCATATTATCGTATTAATAATAGGTTTATCCCTAAGACAGAATAGATATAAGATATTTCTTAACCAATTTAACCTAATTCGACCATTGTTTACTTACAGAGCAGTAGAGAGACGGTGCTATATATACTGGACTGTATATTCTCCGTGACGGTGGTGGGGTCCTTGGTGGTGTTCGTGTGGAGGGGATCCTGGGCGCTGTTGGACATCTTCCTCTTCCCTGACGATCAAGTCAAGTCCTGCTGGACTTCTTTGGTGAGTATTACGTTTAAGGAAACACTAAAAACGTGACCTCATATACATTACAATGACACCATTCTTCAACGAAAGTGAGTGGAGGAACAGAAATTTTAATAAAATGAACATATTCATTCGCAAGACCATAACTTGCTGTCCAAATCCATATTATTGATACTGACCATATTACAGCCAACTGAAAGAAAGAAAAAAAAAAAAAAAAAAAAACATCTGTGAGCCACTTTGTATAGAATAGAGGTCTATCTGAAATCAATTACAGATGGTAATAGTCGGTCAGAGCAAGCAAAGCTCTCTTTTTATAATATTTTTTTTTTCTTACGTTTATTAAAAAATATATAAAAATACATTAAAAACCTAACCAAAATGGTATTTTAAAAAACTAAAATGCGACCGAATTTTATATGAAAAAATAACAAAGGCAATTAATATATTTTAATGTCCTTCTGATGAACCCTTATGTTTTGATACTTACTGCGATGTTTTTGACGTTACCTATTATAAAAAGGTGGTAGAACCAGTGTAGTTTGACCGGGGAAATACCACCGCCACACCTATTTCTAGCGTAAAGCATTTATTGTGTTTCGATAGAAGGGTGTGGTTGCCGGCACATTTTCACATGAGATGACCATCATAGTCCTCGGGAGTAGCAACACATCTGTGATTGACTTCAGATGGAACCTATATTTTGTATGTAGTTGACTGCAAATGTCCATGGGCGGCAGTGACCACTTACCATCAGGCGGACTGCATGCTCGTTTGCTACTTCAGTCTGATACAAAAAAAAAACATCATTGCCCTTAATACGAGTTTGTTAAGTTTCCTCAAAATAATCACTGCTTACATTTTTTGTTTCTATGGAAACGCAAGAAAAGCGCGAAATACGCAAACTTTCGCCACAGTTGACATATTTTAGTAGGGGAGCCCAAAAGGGAATTTTGGGACATACTCGCGGCAGATTAATATGAAGTAAAATACTTTATATATTGATAGGTATCTCCAGCCAGTATGAGACCTCAGCATAGGTGGTACTCCCAGGGGAGCTTAGTAACCCTCCCACTCCCTTAGGTGACGCTGAAATCGTCAGATTAGCAAATTGGACACATCTCAGGTTCTAATTCACCTCCGCTTATCCTAATCTGGCGCGCTTGAGTGAGTCATGACGTCGTTCTTATTATGTAACTTTGTTTACCTCCTACCCCCAAGGATACACTTAAATCGTCAGATTATCAAATTTGACACATGTTAGGGTGTAATAATAATTAAGCTCCCTTTGCCCTAATATGATGCATTCTAGTAATTCCATATCATAGATTATTTTTTAAAAATTTGAAACTCTGTAGCCGCTTATCCCACCACTCAACGAGAAAACATTATAGGACCACTTATTCTTCTTATCATTTATCTACCAAACTTAATAAGTTTCCGCGACGCTCGAGTAACTCTACATTTAGCATCCTGGGCTCCCCTACTATTTGTACGGTGCTTTCGCTGAAAAACGCTTCAATTAGATTTTAAGGTACTAGGAAATCTGTTGAATCTAAGAGTCAATTTATCTTATATAACCAAAGTTAAACGTAATACTTGCCATGTTATGTGTCGTGTGCAGTAATTATATTTTTTAATAATAATTGCGGGGGATAAGAAAAATCCGATGATTGATAATTTAATCAAAAGTTTATCTTGGCAAAAGTAAGCTGGGAATTAAGGATCTTATCATTCAATATATGCACTGATAAAATTGCATGATAAAAGCTGTTTCCGATGTCCTGCGTAAATACCTTGGTAAAGTTTGATGAAGCTATCTTTATATAAACCAAGTATTATCATACATGTGTTATTACATGATGCAAGTAATGAATTTAAATCAAAAATAAAAAACAGTACTTAGGTTTTTTACATACACTCAAAAAACAAACACAAACTCGATGCACATTAAATTCAAATTAATGAATAGTAGCAATGATTTTTACTTAGTCTCTTCAAATATATTCATATTTGTTATTTTTCCCAAGTATCGTCTATGATAATAATATTAAACAAAAAATGACTTATTTATTTGAAGAGACAATTAAAGTAAAAGTTAATAAACTTTTCGTAATGTTAATAATAACAAATATGAATATGATATTTGTTATGATTAACATTACGGAAAGTTTAACATTTCAATTTTCATTTCATCTTCACGGCCAAATTTGATACCTATCACTTTGTAAAGTTTGTAAACCTTATTTCGTAAAGTAGTAAGGTAAGGTAGGTAATTAGTTCGTAAAATAAATTCAAATATCCATACATATAATACATATATTTTAATATAATACATAATCTCTATCTTCACAAATTTTAAGCTTTCATACATGGCACAAGAACTGACTAATTAAATTCTTGTCCAATGTTTGTACGTTCCGATATTTAAAAAAAGTATTCACTGATAAGATTATCTAAATCTGATTTTTTTGATTTTGTCTACTTATCAAATTTGTAAAAATTCAGAAATTAGATCCTTAACTAAATTTGATTTTGAATTCCAATGTCTAAACAAAATGTAATTGAAATGATTGATTACAATATTTAGGTTTATATCTTAATCTAATTTTGATTTATGATAACTGAACATATTTCAGAAATTGGACCCTTAAACAAAAGTATCTATCTTTCTATACTAAATCATTATTGTCTAAATTTGATTGTATTTTCTGATAACTAAGCATTTTTAGGTTGTAAAAGATATAAATTTAAATTTGTTTTAAAATTTCAAAGATTACTAGTTCACAAGTAGACCCCTTGACAAATCTTAATATAAATTCCATTAACTAGATATTTCATTAATATCTCAAAACATTGATTTTGTCTGATTTTAAATTTCCATATCGGGAGTATAGGCACAAAATTGTAAAGAGTTTGCTTAATTGATTGGAACTGAATTTTTCTACTGGGAGTTTAAGGATTCAAACACTGGTCACGTAATTATGCATTACTCGTATTAACGGCGAAGGAAAACATATTACGGAAATCCACAGACCTGAGAGTACTTCAAAAAGTTCTCAAATGTGTGTAAACAAATACCTCCTATAGAGAGGAGACACTGACATGACCATAGCACAGGGAGAGAGTCCTCAATAACCCATTATAGTCCCACTGCTGGGCACTAATCTTCTCTCAGAATGAAAGAAATTTATAGCCATAGTTCATCAGTTGGGCAATGCGAATTAGGCCAAATTACGATAATTATTGAATGATGACCAACTGTAGTGTTTTGCAATATTTTTTTACAACACACCTGTAATTATTTCTAGCGTATAGCAGTTTATAACAGCATTATATGGTATGGTTGCCGGTTCATTCTTTAATGAGGTGACCGCCTTAGTCCTCAGTATAGCGACGCATCTGCGATTGACTTCAGATAGTTTCTGTAAGAAACTGTTTACAGGTGTCTATTGGCGGCGGTGAGTACTTACCATCACGTGGACTGCTTGCTTGTTTAATACTCATCCTTATAAAAACACCTTAACAGAAGCTACTTTAATGTTACAAAAAAGTCGTATAACTTACGGAATATGAATACTTTAAAATTCCAAGTCCAGTCCTCAAATTTGTGAAGTCTATCAACTTCACACACCTTTGAGGACTGTTTTAAAGAACTCTCAGGTGAGTAGATTTGCTCCCGGTGTTTTCTTTTACCGTAAACGAGTGATAATTTCTAAAACGTACATCGTTTGAGACAAGCCAGTGGTGAATGCCTAAGATTTATACCTCAAACCCAATTGAGAGACCAAGTTTCAACCATTAGGCTATCACTGCTCGAATGGCAGAGTGGAAAAGTCGGAGAGGTTGATGAAGATTATTATTTCGTTTTGTTCTTAAAATAGTATGTAGATTTCATAAAAGGTTAACTCTTTACGGTTCGATTCTGAAAAATCACTGCGACACCTATTTTTGCTTAATATTAACAGTGTTTCACGCTGCTGTGTTTTTGTATGATTTGGAAAGTTTAGGACTTATCCCAGGTATTTCACATTTACGGGGTGGAAACAGTGCAAGCACGGCATACTTCAGATTTTTAGTGGGTAGTCTGATTTCTCAGGAGTCCCACATACCTATCGGACTCCCCCGTGTTCGATGGGATGTATATAGGCATTTTCTTGACTAAAAAAAGGGTATTTCACCTTGGTTTTTTTTATTTGACTGAAGTGCAAACGAGCATGCAGGCCACCTGATGGTAAGTGGTCACTGCCGCTCATGGACATCTGTAATCAACTTCATACAGAACATGGGTTCTACCTGAAGTCAATCACAGATGCGTTGCTACTCCCGAGGACTATGATGGTCGCCTCATATAAAAGTGTGCCGGCAACCCTTCAACGAAACGCACAAAATGCTTCATGCTAGAAATAGGTGTAGCGGTGGTAGTTCCCAGTCGAACTACACTGGTTCTACCATCTTCAAAAGTCCTCAAGGAACGCAATTGTAGCCAACAGCGGATCAGCCCGATCTTATCTGATTACTGATGATCGTTGATGACAGTGACCACTTACCATCAGGTAAGCTCATTTGCTACTTCCATATTGTAAAAAAAATATTTTTTCCGCATATGGGTCATGTATTCGCCACTGAGTCAGTGACCACTTACCACTTAGCTCGCGGCAATTGGCTCTTCCTCCCGACTATCTTGTCCCCCGTCAGTAGTACGATCATATTTATTATGCTCTAACCGAGTTCTGATTTTTAAGGTCAATTATGTTTTCGATAGTCAATAAATATTTTGTATTTTACTACAATATTCATTTAAATTTTCAACAGACCCATCGGCTCTATAGTTTTAAGATGTAACCTGGTAATTTATGAACATATTCACAAATGAACGATTTTTTAATCATAAAAGTATTATCGACAATATCAGTATTTTGAAAAAGAAATTCTTTTCTTCTATCTATTTATTAGCAAAAACTTGTGATTCGTTTTTAAGATACTTCCCGCAGACGGAGGAGTATGAAATTACGCAAAGTTATAGTTGATGTAGAGAAGCAGTACCAAATGCTAATATTTTTTTCAAATAATGCATAGAACATACATAAAATCTTATAAAACGTATTACACTACCTTGCATTTGACACAAACACATACATATTATACAAAATAAAACATTTAATGTCTTACTATGAAGACACAAAACGACAAAAATGACAGAAATCTTTGTCAAAATACCCGCTATTGCTTTTAAATGCAGCTTAGTTAATAAATATATTTTTACCTTTAACGGGTACTTTCAAAATGACTTGAAAATTATTACAATATATTAAAATTAGAGAAATATTGATGCTACTTTGAACAATATGAAGTTTAGTTTTTTAATTTTAATTATGGTCGAATTTTGATCGTGTTGGGTGACTAGTAAGACATAAATTTTCAGGAAATATAATATAATTTATGAATAATAAAGATTTTCATAACATCAAGAATAAACCAATAAAGCTTTATGGGTATTATCAAATGATTGCTATTGATATTACCTTTGGTTTTTATTAGAGACATATCTTTATATCATTTATAGTCTAAGTCCTACTATATAAAATCATTCTCAATTCATAAGTTTCGAAATACAATATGGCAATAATACGACTGATCTCAGCTGTTGAAATAATTTGCACACACATACATGCGGTACACTAGCGTCACACCTACACATAGAAAGACGCCACGTGGAGTCATCGTAAGCAATTTAAATATACCTCCGGTCGGTACTCACCGGTATATAAATAACTGATGTTTTAACTCCACTTTGATAGATAGGTACTATTCAATATTGACTGCAGATAACTGTTTACAAATTTTACTACATGTGGCCTGGGACCTCAATCTATTTCGTATGGGCATTGGAATGCCATTAGTAAATGTGTAAGCTGTAATATATATATATACATATATTGCTTAAAGTGTCCCTCGGAAAACGAAAAGCGACAAAAATCTGTACTCTATGTTAATTGATACGTAAATCACACTCACGAAAACTGTGTCATCTATACTAATATCATAAAGAGGAAAACTTTGTATTTTTATATGTTTTTCATGAATTAATTTAAAAAAAACTACTGATCCAATATTAAACATTCTTTCACCATTACAATGCTACATTATCTCTGAGTAATAATTTAAATTTTAGTACCCTTATAATATGTGCTGCTATATATGCATTGTGGCTAGCACGTCACATTCGATATAATTGATTTATTTTGATAATTACAATTAGTCTTTATTTCCATACTACTAGCAATATATACAAACTTCAATAAGTTATATTAAACACAGTAGTTTCGATTGTAAATGGTTTAAAACATTCTAACAGACAGACAGAACATCTAAGAATTTAAATAAATAATATTTTTGCTTGCGGCAACTCTTCCGCGACCTATTTTTTTCAAAAACGCAATGCACTTCTACCTATGTGAAACTTGCATTTTCATTATTTGTATGTTATCAGAATATACCTATATTGTTTTATTATGCGATAATATGATTATTATCAGAGTTATTTGATTACAAATATGTAGAGGTAATCGCATAAGTAATTAAAACGCAACCTGTTGTCTTAAATGTCTATATTCCTGTATTCTATTTCTTGACGTAATAAAGTAAATTTAATTATCTTTATAAATGAGTTGTTGTACGTCAATTACACATACTTAGTACTGACTGAAGTTGTTGGAATTTGTAATAATAGATGAAACATTATCACCATAATATCTGTCTATTTTAATTAACAGATTTTTTAAAAGATTTGAGGAACAAACAAGCACGTAAACCACCTAAAGGTAATTGGCAACTGCTGCTCATGGACATCTGCAATCAACTTTATACAGAATAACTGTTCTATCTGAAATCAATTACAGATACGTTGTTATTCCCAAGGACTAAGATGGCCACCTAATATAAAAGTGAAACTGACAACCACACATCGCTGACTATTTGAAAAAACGTTATATTTTACACGAAGCTTTTTATACATTAGGGTTTTTTTAATCTAACTGAAGTAGCAAACGAGCATGCAGTCCACCTGATGGTAAGTGTTCACTGCCGCACATGGACATCTGTAATCAACTTCATACAGAACATGGGTTCCATCTGAAGTCTATCACAGACGCGTTGCTACTCCCGAGGACTATGATAGTCGCCTCATGAGAAAGTGTGCCGGCAACCACACCCTTCATTCAAAACGCAAGAAATGCTTCACGCTAGAAAAGGTGTGGCGGTGGTACTTCCCTGGTCGAACTACACTGGTTCTACCTTCAATTCGATTCCTCTGGTGTTGCCAATAACTATCGGCAAAGGTAACTACTTTCCATCGGTATATGGTTTGCTATATAGCAGACGGGGTACCTAATGATAACATTAAGATCAATTATCGAAAAAGTGAACTTAAAATGCTAAATTTTATACGCGGATTACAAATAATAAATTATTTGCTATAATTTCAATACCAATAACGAAACTTATTCTCACAGCGACGCCGCTCAATTGACTTAATAAGTACTAGTGAAAAAAAATGTTCTGCTACATTCTATATACAAACTAATTGATGTTATAAGTTACTAGATTTTTTAGAAACTTTAGAAAAATGTATAATAATTCTAAAAGGAAACAATTAATTGATAAATAAAGGGCACCATTCGTCAAAAAACAATAAAAACGCCACTTTTAAGTAAAAATAACATTTGAGAATTTTGAAGAGCAAAGACGTACGCAATAGCAAGATTTCAGAATATTGCAGTACTTGACGTAATCGCTACAATCTGTCACTTCCACGTCTCACGTTCAATATCAGAGGATGACATTGAGGCAAGTGGCAAGATGGACAGAAATACAAGCCGAGCTGGCTTTAACTGGTGCGTTTACCTTATTAGGCAAGTTCCTGAAACATGTTCTAAACTAGATAATCTGCGGCTATTCTTAGAGCGCCATGATGAATCGTTTTCGCGGGAATCAAATCTAACTTGACGTAATTTCATCATGTTTGTTGTTGAACATTAGCGGTACCTGCTATGTCTCTTGCGTTAAAAATCTCTCAGGTGCAAGAAATTGCTTTTAGGTGATACTCAATTTCTTATGCCTTATACTCTCCCTCTCTTTAATCCATCCCTCATTGGTGAGGATCGGGGCTTCTTTGCTGGATGGTCTCTTCCTATATGTCGTAGTCAGTGACCGTGGCAGTGGTCGTGTATTTCAGCGCATACATCTGGGCGATACATCTGGTATTTCTAGATGTTTTGACTCTCGATCAAGCCATCTGTTTGAGCTACATCTTTGCAATCTCTTGGCTTCTACTTTATTTGTCACCCCTAGTTTTTCTAGTAAACAAAAACCGGACGCAATAGTAAGTATTTCTAGATGTTGTGACTCTCAATCAAGCCATCTACTTTGCCTGCCCAAGTTTTTCTAGTAAACAAAAACCTAACGCAATAGTAGTATATAATAGGGTATTGACACCCAAAAATATCTCCAGTAAATGTTCCTTGACAAATTTACATCATTTGGAATATTTCCTCTACTGTCCATAACAGTAACGTGATCTTGAACATCATCTATGTATGGAAAATATCCAGCAACTATAATGCTTGGTTCAATTGCCGGCCTTTGTCCGCGATAGTATCGTTCAAGCTGGCCTTAACAAGGATTTAGTGTACTTTTATTTATATCTGGTGCGTCTTATAATACTAACTTCGCACTTCATTATATCAGGTTTTAAGGAAATTTAATTTAATAAGTTAGTTCGAATCTAAGGAATTTCGAGGATTTTTTTTTGCTAGCTTGAAATAAACACTAATTTGAATGTTTCCTAAATAATATTAACACTAAGCTGAATCAATAGGCAACTAACAAAATAATCTTCAACAATCCAATATGAAAATTATCTAAAAAATACTTTCCTTCTCTAATCACATTGAGCTGCTGCTAAGCCTGAAGTAAGGGCTCTGGTTGATGATGATGAAGTAATACAAAGATATATAAAGCATTATAACCCTTTTTTAGGAATTACCTATTATTACCTATTCATTTGTGGCTGACTACAAGTAAGGTTGCAATTGTTTTAGGATTGATTACATATATGGAAAGGAGTGACAATTTACAATTTTAATTTTAATCAAAAATAAGGACTTCACGACCTTCAACAATACATATATCCTAAAAACGCTTTAGCTAACTACAATGTAAATCATGGATATAAAGCTAATTTATCTAATCAGGCTCCAACTTGATAAGAGGACAAGGATGCTTGCATCGCGATACGCAGGAGGAAAACTGTCATATTTATTGTCATTTGATAAATAATCAGCTGATAGAAACTTTTATGATTCCGCTCCGACAGCACTACCACACCACCTATCGCTAATAATAGCAGCATACGTTTCAGCAGCCATATGGTTCACGTTTTGATAAACACCTGCATAATTTAATCTTACTCGTACTATGCAGTTTTTACCAATATTTTTTTTAATAATCAACGGGTACTCACGATATGCGGTTTTTTAATTCTTTAAGAATTCTTTTTGCCATGTAACTGGGTCGAAATATCGGCAAAAAGAATTCTTGAAGAATTCAAAAACCGCGTATCGTGAGTACCCGTTAATTATTAAAATGTATCAACTCCGCGATAATACTAGTCTAAAATCATATATTTTACCAATATTATCCTGTTATCCTATTAATATTATAAGCGAAAGTTTGTCAGGATGTGAGTTTACTCCTCTTTAGCGCAAACACTACTGGACGGATTTTTTTAAAATATGGAACACACATAGTCTATTACCTACATTGAAAAAAAGGATACTTACAAAGGATATTTATAACCGTAGTAGAAATGACCGAGTCAGGCGAAGCCACGGAAATGACTTAGTAGTTTTTAATACGTGTAAATATTGCCAATTTAATTAGCATGACGATACGCATGTTAAACACAATTTAGTTATTTTTCAAAATCAAGTAGCAAACAATCGCTCAGTCCACCTGATGGTAAGTGGTCACTGCCGCCTATCTGGTGGTATCTGTAAACAACTTCATGCAGAACAGGAGTTCAATATGAAGTCAAACGCAAATGCTTTGCTACTCCCGAGGACTAATAATAAGATGGATCAAATAAAAGTGAGCCGTTAAATATTTCTATTGCGTGTGCCTAATTTCAAATATAAAGCAACTGGTTTATAGTATTTATGTTTTACTGGTAACAATTAATAGTATATTTTACGATAACATTATAGTTATACAAATTGATTGATAATAGAGTTACTTGGAGTCTCGTGCAGTAGGACGAGTATATTGTCAGTTTCCTTAAAAATCTCATTGTATATTTTATTCATAATTAAAAAAATTAATATTAATTAATTTTTCGCGTATTTAAACATCTGGTTAATCCTAGCGTCGTAGCACCATGATTGATGTAGTGTACATACAACAAATCGATGCCATTTCGCCTGCGATCTGTTTGGTTTCTTACTTTCTATGAGGCGATTCACTTAGTCCTCGGTATCTGTGATTGACTTCAGCTAGAACTCTTGTTCTATGAAGTTGCTTACAGATGTCTATGGACCACTGACAACTTATCATCAGCTGAACGGCATGTTCGTTTCGTCAGTAATATCTTTAAGCTTTAATCTAAGTTCTGATATTCCTGCTAAATCACTTGTGAATGAAGAACACAAGCTTGTGTCGCCTGAATACTAAATTGAAACCTCTGCAAAAAGTATATCACTCTTAACGTACACTCATTACAACAATACATCAGCGCTAATACGGCTTTGATGCGTGCAGAGTCAAACCACAAATTAAAATCACCTTAAAACAAATATATTTAACCTTTTGCCGTATAAGTCCGATAAGTTGACTGGCACCTTACTGTTAAAATGCTGAGTACACTTCCAGTATAGTAATACCGCCAGTAAGGTAGGATAAAATCCAAGAAAAATGTAGAGATTAGGAAAATTTGAAAGGATCCGTGGTATCTAGACTAGTAAGGAATTATAAAAACCTACTTATAAATATTCCTTACCACAGACAACCATAGATCCATAAAAACAAATGTCGAAGAAGTACCAATTTGAAGATATACAAACAAAATTATGTGGAAACCCTCTTATAATTGATTATTGGCGAGCAGTTCAATGAACACATTGTTTACAATATCACTTATCTACTCGTTAATTACATTTTGCTACGGAAACTTTAATTGTGTTCCGAGATATAATCTATTTAGGACGATGTTAGCTGTTCTTCAATGTATATGAGATAGTAAAACTTATATTTCTACTTAAGACAATCGCTATCAACTTTCGCTTTATTTTACACCTATTTGCCTACGCTTCATATATAGGTCTAACGTCACTGATAGATACTTTGTTAGTACAAACCAAAATATTTTTCATCTTGTTTTTTTAATATTTGCAATGATACAAGTTCAAGATGAAACATAAAGAGCTGACAATACAGAACAGGAAGAGCTAAGAATAATTCTTAGCTATTTCCGTACCAAAGTTAATTAATCTACATTTCTAATGCAGCTGGAACAATTTAATTAACGTACACCTACCAGCCAGGATCTATGCAATATTGATACTTACGCGAAAATACAATGTGTATCAATTTATTGTATTAATGTAGTGCATACTACATTAATACAATAAATACATACACAGATAGATAATACATACACGTAGGTACATTTCACTATATTTGTTACCGACTTTTTGAATAAAATTGCGTTATTTACGATGTAAGTACTTACCTACACTATTTAAGTAGGCTAAAAGATAACCGCAAACTTCAAAAGAATAATGTTTTAATAATAATATTTGGCGAGATTGTTTATCTATGGTATCTAGGTTTTTAAAACTTGACACAACAAAAAATATTATATTTGCATAGCGCTCAGTTGCGTCAACTAAATATACCTTTTCCAAAAACTGTCACACAAAATCTGCCACTTCCAACTTTTTAACTAATCCCCTCATATAATCTGAGTTTGCTAAGATATCTAGCAATTCAAGTGTTATACCACTATTTATAAACAGACAGTATTTACAAATCATATCTTTGGATGGTGCTTTCCACAACTCGTCAAATAACAGCTATATTTAAACATGTTTACAGATGATTACTTCTTAAGCTGTGCCATTAAGATTTTAAGTAGTAAGGCCAATTATTGAGGGGCTTACGTTTCATCCATGTGTTCATAAAATACCGATAAGGAAGTCGTAGGTTTGTTTAGGGATTGTCAGCGGCGCCGTACCGCGAACTAGTCTGTCGATTTGTTTGTTTTCTGATTAAAATGGATCTTCTGTTTCTCTTTTTAAGGCTAACTTTCTCCTTGTCTAAACTACGTATTTATGTGGATTTTATTATATGAATATTTAATGTGAGATTATCCTTGTAATAAAAAAAATATTTCATCTTTCAATAACTTTAGACATGTCAAAAAAATTAAATGAAATGCAATACATTTACATGATTACTTATTATTGAGGAGATAGGAGAAAATATATCAACTTGAGTTTAGATGAAATATTAATATTTTCGAGATAAATGACACATGGTACACAAACATTCACACTAGAACTTTACTTTAGTCACAAAGATTAAACTAAGATGTTTATTCTCCAACAGATAGTGGGCTACGCTTTGGTGGTGTTCACATTTGCGCTGCAAGCGCCGATGCGGTGGGCAGCAGCGCGGCTGCAAGGGGCTGCAAGGCTGCTCCTAGCTGACCTGTACCACTTCCTCTCCTTCATAGCCACCGTGAACGTGTGGCGAGGCGTATGGGGTTTGCTGGATATATATTTCTTTCCAGGTAGGCCCTCAGTCTCTGTCCTCGACTCGCGTTAATTCGCTAAAATTGATATGAAATTTTTTGCAACCTTTTTTCATAGTAACTTTTGTTTACATCCACAGCACAGAATTTCTTTATTAGTTATTAATCAAATTAGAATTTCTTACTAAGTCTCGTCTCTCGTCTCGTCAACCCATTATTGTCCCACTGCTGGGCACGGGTCTTCTCTCAGAATGAGAGAGTTTAGGCCATAGTGCACCGCGCTGGCCAAGTGCGAATTGGTGGACATCTTACTAAGTACTACAAAAATATTAGCTTCAAAATTTTGTGATAAAAATGTCGACTGTTCGATGATATTTTACAATTTTACAATACTTAATATATAATTTATTATGTCACAGATACACCAAAACTCAGCAACTGGTGCTCCCACATCGTCAGCCTCGCCTTACTGATCCTCCTGAACTGCTCCAACTCTGTCCTGGTGCGAGGAGTCTACATCGACGCAGAAGAGCCCGCTGGTGACTGCGTCGTATTCCCCTGCCACTATCTACGACTATTCTTCCACAAAGAGAGAACCAAGAAGAGACACAAAAGAGCACTAGTCGCTGCAGCTGCAGCAACCACCAGGAAAACAGAGGAAGCCAGCGTACCTTTACAAATGCCTGAAGAGAAAGTCTAAACGGAATTGACCTTAACAACATTGTACAAATACGGATTAAGTTATTTTTTTCTTCCGCCAATCAATATGAACTTCAGAGCATTGAATTTGGTATCCGAATGATGTTTCGGTAACCTTGTTTACTGCATAACCTTAATTATTATTGTTTGCGTCATTCGATTCAAGTGTTAACGCATATAACATAATGTGAGCATCCATGTAGATGTTGTCAATAACGTTTAACATGATAAAGACATTCGTAGGCACCAGTGATCTTCTACTTGTCTGTCGTTTGCTTATGATGTAGTGATTTTAATTTCTGATTTTCGTATGACTTAAACTTTTATCGTGCATTGATGATGCATGATTAGACTATCTGTCTATTAAGTATAGTGCTTTTAACATGGAGAACATTTTGTTAATTTTATTGATGATAAATGAAACATCAAAGAACAAAAGAAATTACCATATCATGAAGTTTGTAGCGACGACAATTACTGAAGGGTGTTACAGGGCTTCATTCTAGGCCCACAAACCTTTTATACAATAATTTAGATTGCTTTTATTACTTTAAGATTTGAATGACGTTATTTACCATAAAATAAATGATAACTGGACTACTTTTTATTGTTTTGTTGTTTGTTATAGGAATCTGTGAACAATGTTGTAAAGATAAAAGGTGTTACAATTGCTTGTGAGATAAATGCCAAAAATTATACGAGATTACCAATAAATTTTTATGTGTACAATTCCACCTTTTCGATATCGAATTTTATTTATTGTTTCTGATTTTCAAACATAAAATGGGTGTAAAAATCAAAATTTAGATATAGAAACATGTTGTAAATATTTTTGTATCGGACTTTTAATAAAAATGTTATCGTTACTTTCCTGTGTTTTTAAAATCCTTGCCTACTTTAACATAAAACATAGGTATGATTAATATTTATTATTATTTAATCAGTATTGGTGGTACTATAAGTTTTATTTTTTATGAAGTGTAAAAGCGAATTCATACACTTTATTAAATAACCATTACAAAAGAGAATAACTACTAAGAGAACAAATTCAGTTTACTGTGTTCATTTTCAAATTATTACCTAATTATATTTTGTACAATATTTTTAACCACATAATTATCCCATATTTTATTAAATTTGTATTACTTGGGTTACTAATAAACAATGCATAATTGTGTAATATCCATTTCAAGTGTTCAATATTTAAAATTAAATACGATACGCCGAAATGTTCTGTTTAAAGATGAAAAATAACAAAAATATGGAGAAAAATGTGTATTATTAAAACGATTTCGTCTCAATCTTGAGTTTTGTTGTCCATTTATTTTAAGTTTGAGTATGTAATGAAATCTAAGTCAAACTTCGCATTCATTCCGTATTTTGTATAGAGCTTAGTACGTAAGTTTATGTAAATATTGTCTATTCCTTGTTGTAAAAACGTCGGAAATACCATTATACAATAAAATAGATTTTACCATAAACATGAAGTTTTAATTTTTAACCAAATATTGTGATTTAAGTCATAAAGTCTCATTTTTTTTTAAACATATAAAAAGTTGCCTTGGTTAACAAACATCTGTTGCCACTAGTGTTACACCTTGTTACAGCACACGGGACAGGTAACACAATATACCTAAAGATAATTATTTAACGACAGTACGTAATGATTCTATTAGTTCATTTATATTTAACGTATTGTAAGGAAAAGTATTAGATTCTTTACATGGGGTTAAGTAGAAATGTTATTAAATGTATAAAATACTATAAGTTACTGGATAAAACGTTAAATACAATTATTTAATTTTTAATAACCAGCAATAATCAGCAAAAAAGTTATACAGATTAAATAATATCGTAAGTAAGTAATAATTGTATTTATAATCTGTCTGTTCTGATAGTGACGTGTGCGTGAGTACTTATGATAAATTATTATAAAATTAATATGTTTTAATGTTTTAAAATGTTTGTGCTAAAGAATAAAAAGAAGATTGCAGCATGTCACCGCATAACCCATTGAAAGGCTGTGTTTTAGCATATTTTTTAGAATGAACTAAAAACGTCCTCAGTGTAAATAGTGCGCTAATATCACCGATTTAGGAAAATAATATGATACAAATATATTTCACTTGTATATTAGTAATATACATACAGAAAATCACTACATAGTATAAACAAAGTTGTTTCTCGCTGTCTGTCCCTATGTATGCTTAGATATTTAATACCACGTTACTTACTATCCTTATCGCTAGAATGTCGTACTTTTGCACACAACCGTTGGAGAGAGGATATAAAACATGTAAGCAAGTGAACAAGACGAGATCAGATCATATCAAGTATAGAGGTGGTAGAACTTTTTGTCATTCGACTCCTACCACCACTAGACACCACCGCCGCACTTATTTGTGCCTCACATCATCATTATTCACTTTATGCGCTTGGTGGTCTGATCTGAAGGGCCCACACCTTTCAGATCCGTCCAGAAAGGAGGCATATCAACATCTATGACAATTTTGAAATGGGTTGTAAACAGGGTTAGCAAAAGTTCCGATTATGCCGGACGTCACGATTTTTTAATCAAAGTTAAATGTTACGCGCGGGACAGGGTCCCATTTTCGGAAAAGTCTTTAGAAAAGTCTCTCCAGTCTAACCTCGGCCTCTTGTCTCTAGAATTTGGTCCTAAATATATCTACGAGTGTATCAAGTCCATGACATGTAAAATCCATGTAGAGCTACGTTTTCGCTTCTGTTCTCGGGAATTACTCGGTAGCCGGTATCTAAATCCACTGATTACACTACAAATCCACTGAAAGGACAGCGCGTGCCCGTGAAATGTTTTCACACTCATAATGTCACATATCGCCGCCACTTGAGGAGAAATGATAAAATCAAATAGTATAAAATGATGAAATAACATAAATATAAAGAGCAATGATAACATAATGGTTAAAACTCGGCCTCTTAATCGAGGATCCGTGAAACGAGTCCCATGCATGCACCTCTACTTTTTCCAATATGATATTCTTATTAAAAATGGACTATAAATGTTTTACAGCAATCTCAAAGGTGTTTTGATCTCGAGGGAGAAACCTTCAAAAGGTACCCGACGCCGTGGGAGCGACGCAGGGTTATGTGACATTTTTAATACACTAAAATCCTACGTTGGCCGTCTTCGGCGCTACAAAGAGGACTCCGGGATCTCCAATGGAACGCGACCGGAGTCCTCCCAGCGCGATACCCCTTTCGAGCTCTTCTCTGTCTCTTCTACTTTTACGGTGGCATGCGACCGCACATACCGCCTTCTTTGCCGGGGTTGCTTGGATGAACGATGCGAACTTCCACTCTAGCCGCACGCAACCCGTACCCCCGTAACTCCTGAAACCTGTGTATCTCCCCTACCCCTTGAAACCAGCACACAATAGTGCATAACATGAAGCAAAGACCACAACACCTGGTGGTGCTACCTTCTCCTCGAACTACAAGGATTTCTGCCACCTTTTTCTTTATTTGATGTAAGAAAAGACACGTATTTAAGACAAGCTTCACCGTCTATACCGCTTCGGTCACGTTAACCACGACAAAGTGTATCTTATGTATCAATATAGGTAATAAACTACCTATGTACCAAATTTGTGCTTATTCCAAATAGTAACTTTCGCGTGAAAGACAAACATACATACGTTCTCACAAATTTTCAAAATTGTAATATTATGAGGCCATGAGGAATTAAAATTATTAGGATGGTACAAGAAATTAAAACTTTTTGTTAATCTTTGGCATACCAATTCGCTATAACACAAGTCTTGTCTTTGCCTAAATCATGGAAATTAATATCTTGGCGTGTGTGCAATGATAATCGCTCCGATTATCTAGCGATAAAGTTATTCCCCTGGTATCGTCCGAAAATCGGCATGGGTTCAAGGATTAGGGTATTCCCTTCCGTGTGTTCAAATAAGTCCGATTAACCGATTGTACTGATTACTAGGGTAATGGAAACCGTAATATAAACTGATAAGTTGGTATTTCTAGAAAGTTAATCGTAAAAGCCTAATTAGGTTATGTCTAGACTATATATTGCAGTAGGTCTTTCAGAAACGTATTTAAAACAAGTTGGTAGAAACAGTGTAGTTCGACCGGGGAAGTACCACCGCTATACCTACCTATTTCTAGCGTGAAGCATTTCTTGCGTTTCGATAGAAGCGTGTGGTTATTGGCACACTTTCAGATGAGGCGACCATCAACCATCCTCCGGTGTAGCAACGCATCTGTGATTGACTTCAGATGGAACTCATGTTCCGTATTACAGATGACCAATGGCTGCAGTGACCACTTACCATCAGGTGGACAGCATGCTCGTTTGCTACTTCAGGCAGATAAAAATGGTCGAAAATTGTGCCAGCATTTAAGACAGTCATTTGGAAAATTTACTGCCAGAAACCGCCTACACAGAATATTATCAAAAATATTGTAGGGCCATCGAAAATTTGGTTTAAGCCTCAATAAGAGTCAAAGGTAAGCGTTAAACGTGAATGTATGTTTTATTTGGTATGTTTTACAAAAACACTGATAATAAATGACGAATAAATGGCTTGAAAAATATATTACCCCAAGAGAGAGGGGGGCAGGTTTGACCATTTATTAAAGTCCCACAATCCTTAACCAGATTAATATGCTATAAAATCGCAGCATCATAAGAATATCAAATTTATAACTGCAATTTCAATTTTATTAACAGTTGATTTTAAAGTCTACCTCGCTCCAGAGGCAGCTTTTAAGGTATACTAGTATAAAGCTGTTTAACTATGACTAATTTACTATAATTAATTTAATTAGTAGGTATATTAAAATTATATTTTTATTAGGTACTTTTTTAACAGACTTAACATACTAAACTGTCCGCCTTATCGTTAGGTACAAATATAATATAAAAAAGAGACACAACTGGTATTAAATATCAGTTCCAAATCACAATTAAATGTTACCTAAAAATAACATTAAAATTAAGGTATTTTGTAATGCTGCCTATCACCTAGATTTTGTTCCTTAGTCTCAACCTATGTGTGCCGCATGCACAATGTAATTTGTATGTGTACTAATAAACCAGTCGCTTTCGCACGCTTCTGCGATACAGTCATTTTATTCAACACCTCATTCGCAATACAATTCAATACAATTTACACTGCCTAACATTGGCGTATATAAACTACACACAAGTAAACGCCAAAGTGGTGACCCCGACGTGATTTGAACACGCAACCTTCTGATCTGGAGTCAAACTATGAATGAAATAATCTAAAAACTAGTCTAGATCATTGGAAAAAAAAATGAAAATAAGATGTGCGCTACACACCTGCAATCAATGCCAAACAATAATTTCTAAAACATTCAAATATTACCGTAGCACGGGGTAAAGAACCGCGAAAATTGTAACGATAATATCCTGTCCTCGAATAATTGTACCTCCATAATTATTTTTAATAATCAATTACAATACTTCAGGAAACGTTCGGTATCATAGAAACGTATCCGATAACAGAAGAACGATAACAGACACCTGCAATCAGTAATTTAAATAAACTAGCCACCCGTCACTTCAGTCGAAATTCGACCGTAATTTACATTAAAAAACGAAGTAGTACGAATATTTCTCAAATTCAAATAAAATGTAATAATTTTCAAGTAATTTTAAACGCACCCGTTAAATATAAAAAGAGGTATAATTATCTTAACCGCTTTTAAAAACATTGCGGATATTTTGACAAAGACACTGACTGAAAATTTCTGACGTAATGTGTTTTCATAGTAAGACATTGAATGTTCTATTTCGTTTATTATTTATGTGTTTTTGACAAATAGCTCGGTAGTGTGTGTAATGTGTTTTAGTTGATCTCATGTATGTTTTAAGCATTTTTCGAAAAAAAATATTAACATTCTGCACTCCTTGTCTCCGTCCTAATCCGCCCGCTGCATATTACTTAAAAATGCTTCACAAGTTTTTTGCTTCACGTATTAATATATAGATAAATAAATTTATGATTAATTAATCCAAACAGTAATTTCTAAAACATTCAAATATTACCGTAGCACGGTGTAAAGAACCGCGAAAATTGTAACGATAATATCCGTCCTCAAATAATTGTACCTCCATAATAATTTTAAATAGTTTCCTGAAGTATCAATTACAATCGTTCAGGAAACGTTCGGTAGTATCATTGAAACGTATCCGATAACAGAAGAACTCATTCAGTCTTCGAGAAACAATTTCCAGAATATTTTTATTATTATTTTAAAATAATGAATTCTAATTTTTTGGACTTTTATTCGTTCACTGGGTCTAGAAGTTGACATAGCTTTGCATTTTTGTTAGATGTTAACAGATCTAAAAAGTTACACTAATCGATACCTTTTTTCATTTTGTTTTTTTTGATGACGGGGAGGAAATCTTGAAAAGAGACTCCGAGTTATGCAGTATTTATACCCACTAAAGACTGCTCGGTGGCCTTCCTCAGCGCTTGCAGGGGAACACGGGATCTCCAATGGAACTGTCCTCCTACACCTTCTGGTCACACATCCTGCCGTACTTTTCCTCAGCGCTTGTAAGGAATCTCGAAATCTCCAATGGAACCGGTGCTACCTAGCGCGGCGTCCTTCACGGCCTCATCTCTTGGGGCACGTGTAACTGCACCTTCCGGTCACACATTCTGCCGTACTTCGCCGGGCTGTTGACTGGGCGGTTCGAACTCCCACTCTCGCCGCCACAACCCTAAAGCCTACTTTAATTTCACTGATTTGATATTACCATTATAAATACGTTATCCCAGTTAATATATAAAATATATTACGTCCTATATATAAAATATAAGGTCCTGTATATTGAATGAGGTAGATAGATTTTAATGGCATTCTAACTTAGCCTTCCCTTAAGAAATTCAGAATCAAATTCAGATTCTCAATACTCAGGAGTATTGAGAATCTGATTCTCAATACTCCTGAGTATTGATTGAGAATATTGAGATTCTCAATACTCAGGAGTATTGAGAATCTGAATTTCTATTCCTAACACCTACCACTTAAATGACAGCATTGACCACTTACCATAAGGTGGCATGCATACAATTTATTGTTAGAACGTACTGGATATAGGTACCACCGCCACACCTACTTCTAGCGTGATGCAATTCGTTTTTATTGAAGGATGTGGTCGTCGGAAAGGCATTAGTGATGGTCGCCGGAAAGGTATGTGTGATTTTGGTAGAACCTTTGTTCTGTATGAATTTGTCTTACTATCAGGTGGATTGCATGCACGTTTGCCACTCCAGTCTTATAAAAAAAAACTTCAAAATTATAAAATATCAAGTTATAATTCAAATGACATTGAAGACAAGTAAATTCCAACACGATTATCGATAATCTATTGCACCGAATTTCCAGTCATAACAAATTATGTCACAACACTTATATCACCCTTATCGTCGTGTATCCATACCGCCGTCTAGCCGATACTTTATCTTATTTTTATTTGAAAATATCGCAAATAATATAGACGGGGCCACCTGATGGAACATGATTGACGGTCATCCAAATTCGCAAATCATTGGCCTCGATTCACCGAAGATATGTGGTTACATAGTAATTATTACTTTTTAACCGATTGAAGTAGTAAATGAGCTGCCTACTAGGTAGTTGAACCAGTGTAGTTTGCCCGGGGAAGTAACACCGCCACACCTATTTCTAGCATAAAGCAGGTCTTGCGTTTTGATGTAAGGGTGGGTTTGCCGGCACACATTTATATGAGGCGACCATCTTAGTCCTCGGGAATAGCAATGCATCTGTGATTGACTGACTTCAGATAGAACTTCATGTTTCATATGAAGTTGCTTACCATGGGCGGTATTGACTCGTTTGCTACTTTAATCTTATAAACAAAATACAGAACGAGAATTCTATTACATATGCGTTACTAATACCGAGGTCGTCTCATATGAAAGTAAGCCGAGAAATGTGATAAATATATCCACAATCAAACTACACTGGTTCTACATTCTGGGAAAATTAAAAAAATATATAGACTTTGATAAAAGATTTTAATGAAATATTGGCTAAATGTTAAGTCGAGATACTTATTATATACCTAAGTATCGTTTAAATTAAATTCAGTAGCATTTGTGATTTCTCAGCCGCCCTTTCCGCTTATAGACTTCTGTAATTAACCCCAGTTAAGAACAGTCTTAGAGCAGTGATAGCCTACTGGTTGAAAGTTGCCCTCTCAATCGGGAGGACCGAGGTTCAAACCCAAGCATGGGACAATAATGGGTTGACAATGAGATGAGTCTTACCTGAGCTTTTTTTATACTTAAACCTAACGATAAGACGGGCAGACGGGGTACCTGATATAAAGTAGTCACCTTCACCTATGGACATTTCCAACACCAGAGGAGTCGCCAATGCATCGCCGGCTTTGAAGGAGAGCTCTTTTCTCGCCTTTTTTGAAGAGCCCCATGTCATAACGCCCCGGGAATACCTACCTCAGGAGGAAGCTTGTTCCACATCTTGCACATCAGTGGCAGAAACGAGCGTGCAAACCGAACCTTGGACGACCGCCACGGATCCAGTTAATGTGTACGGAACTTCGCGTTAGTCACAGATACTTTGCAACCTCTGAGGACTAAGTTGGAATACGTCTCAGACCAAAACTCAGCAGCGCTTAAAACTGTTATTATTAGGCAGAGTAAGTGTTTCTTCCGGAATCCAACCACAAATCATACTCCTTCAAAATCGATACGAATCATATACGACGAAATACTTATTGTCATTCCGTACATGTTTACTATTGATAAACCACCCAAATGATAAATCCTTCTAAGAATAAAACCTAATTATAGACGAATGGAACAAAACCAGAGTTCTTTGGCCTGGCAGTTGCGCTCAGACGAAATTCTAGATAAAGACCACGTCCTTATAAAGTTAGGGTAGGGTTCAAGTTGATACAACGAGGATAGTTCTCATAAATTTGTCAGTTCATTGAGAATGCACTGACAAGCTATCACATGAGTTATGTGTTATCTTGCGCTAAGGAGGGTATAGCCGTCGCTACTGGATATACTTGTCTGCGGATTTATTTTTGACATACAATCTATCAATATTATCTAATTATTTATTGTTTTGCCAGGTGATAGAATGATAATGATTCGATCGGGAATGTATCACCGCCACACCTATTTCCAGTGTCTTATAACATAATTAATATAAAACAATAATTTAATTGGTTCTTGTCGGCGCATTTTTATTTTCATCAATTATCTAAGTAAGGAATAGCAATGTACCTATGATTGAAATCAGATAGAAGTCATTTTATAAGAAGTTGGTTATTTAGATATCTATAGGAAACTAAGACCGAGTATCACCAAGATTAACATGCAATAACTAATGCAAATGATCCGTTACTGATCATTTACGTACACCGCAGCTCTACAAACTGTCATGAGATATAAAATATGTGTGTAAATTGTAAAAATCTTAGAATTTACAATTATTATAAGGTGGTAGAATAATTCGTAGTTCGATTCCGGACACCTGTCTGCCTTATAACTTTTTTTAGCATACGCAAACGAGCATGCAGTCCACCTGATGGTAAGTGGTCGCTGCCGCCTATAGACATCCGTAAACAACTTCATACAGAAAATGTGGTTCTATCTGAAGTCAATTACAGATGCGTCGCTACTCCCGAGGACTAAGATGGTCGCCTCATATAAAAGTGTGCCGGCAACCACACCCTTCGAAACGCAAAAACTGTTTTACGCTAGAAATAGGTATAGATATAGAATAGAAATACTACACTGATTCTACCACCTATAAAACAAGGGTACAAAAAATACGTAACACGAAACGAAATGTAGCCGCCATACATAGTACATAGTCTTACTATTCCACACCCTTTTTTATTAGCTTTTTATTAGCTTCACCTGTATGTTTGTATGTTTGTAACCGACTTCTTTGGGCGCGATTTTGACCCACTTTAAACGGCCAGATTTCGTTCAAACTTTGTAGATTTATTGAGGACCGATGACAATACACTAATTTGATAAAATTATTCAATTTTTTAATTTGACTAAAAAGTAGAAAATAAGTAATAGTTTAAAAAAACTAAAAAACACGCTTTTTATAGAAAACAGAACTAAAAAATTGAAAATAAATTTAAATGAATTTAAATTAAGAAAATAGTGTTAAAAATTTCAATGAATATTAATTAATAATAGTATGAATAAAAAAATTACTTAATTTAAAAAAAAGCGTGGGATGCATGGTGTCAATGTTTATAGATATTTTATTGACATATATGAATAGAGTGATTATCATTTCGATAATATCTTAAAAAGCACCCCACGCTTTTTTTAAAATAAAATATTAAAAAAAAGCGTTTATTTAGTTTGGTTTTCTATAAAAAGCGTGTTTTAGTTTTTTTAAACTATTATTTATTTAATAGTGTAGAATAGTGATGTTATGTAATCCATAACATAGAGAATGTGTGACGCAGCTGGCACTCAATAAAATTCAAATTAAGGAGATTTGAAAATCGCGTAACTCCGAGTTCGCGTAAGTCGGGGTAGCGTAAGTCTAGTTATTACTGTATTATCATGGTAATCGCGATCGAAACCAGCGGAGCCGTAAAAATAAGCTAGTGTAATATAAAAAATAGAAGAGTCCTCGAATGGAGACCACGTCGCGGCAAAAGGAGTGCAGGCCGCCCCCCGACCCGGTGGACTGATGACCTGAAGAAGACGGCGCGTAACCGCTGGATTCAGATGGCTCAGGACCGGTCGAAGTGGCGCAGATTAGGGGAGGCCTATGTCCAGCAGTGGACTTTCAAAGGCTGATGGATGGATGGATGGATGATATAAAAAAACTTTGCAGGATCAGGCTGTACTTGAAGAAGACACAAGTGTTTTATTGTATACGGAGTACCTACCACATCGCAGACTTGACGTAAATTGTAAATTGTTTCTCGATATTGTTTATGAATGTCTTATCTCAACATGGCGTCACTGATGCAGTTAAATCATACAATACAGATTACTGTTAATTGAATAACTCCGTATGCCTACATTATTGTTGTTTATAAACCCATATCATAAGTCAGGACTGTCAAGATGCGGCCAAAATAGATGACATAGATCGATTTATTATAAACTAGTGATAGCTCAGCCATTTCAAAATTAGCTTGTCGAACGAGGTTTGAATCCATTGCACGCTGATTCTTGTTACACGTGAATCTGACTGAAGTAGCGAACGAGCATGCAGTCCACCTGATGGTAAGTGGTCACTGCCACTCATTGACATCTGTAATCAACTTCATACAAAACATGGATTCTATCAGAAGTCAATCACAGATGCGTTGCTACTCCCGAGGGCAATGATAGTTGCCTTATATAAAAGTGTGCCGGCAACCACACCCTTTCATCGAAACGCAAGAAATACTTCACGCTGGAAATAGGTGTGACGGTGGTATTTCCCAGGTCGCCGTATGTAAGTATCACACAAGTTACCTTTTAGATAGATTTTAGTTGGTTATCATGTAAAAAAAAAAACAATAAATGTGAAACCGTAAAAATATTTATTTCACGTCACGTGCTTTCAGAATCGTATGCTAAAGTTGGTGTAGGCTATCCTGGTAGTGTACGCCCAGTTGGTCAGATCACACTTCTCGATCTTGCATCCTGGAGAACCCGTGGTACTAAGCCAGTCGATCCTGGAACAAAATATTCCATATTTTTTTATTAAACAAGGAGCAAATGAGGTTGGAGTTCTTGATCATGGGAACAACCACCCAAAGACATGTTTCATTAACCATAGACACCATTGATACCAGGTTTTACGTTTTTTCATACGATTGAAATAGTAAACGAGCTTGCAGTCAATCTGAAGGTAAGTGACCATTGTTGGCCGTGAACTCTAATATATTATCTACACCTACAGGGGTTCTGCCTGTCCCTGTAGCCTCGGGGTCAGAATAGGGCTACGGTATCCCCTGCCTGTCGTAAGAGGCGACTAAAAGGGGCTTCCGGGGTTGCAGGCGGCTAGAGTGGGAGCTCGAACCGTTCGGTCAGGCAATCCCGGGAAGGACGGCGGTATGTGTGGTCGCATACCGTCGTAAAGATTAGACGGAGTGGTGGGCCCAGCCGCCCATCTGGGAGGAGCCCGATGGGGCAGCGTGCTCGAGGATTCCGGTTGAAGTCGTTTCGAGATCCCGGAGTCCTCCTTTTCAGCGCCGAGGACGGCCACCGGGGGGGTTTTAGTGCGGTAAAAATCCCACATAACCCTGCGTCGCTTCCACGGCGTCGGATACCTTTTGAAGGTTTAACCCTCGAGAACAAAAAAAAAGCTACGCATGCTGTGCTCATCAGTAATTAAAATTGCAATAGACTTATCTTATGATCTAAATGTGTATGAACTAGTGTATGTTGTAATTTTGTGGATGATCCAATTAAATAAATAAATAAATAATAATTAGACAATACAAGTATGGAGGTGTTGGTTTCAATATAGTGTAGATTTGACTTCAAAATTCCACCCAAACAGAAAAGACCCACACCAAGAGAAACACATAGTAAAACAACCCATACGTACTAAGTTGAAACACTTAAAGTATTTATGACATCATGGTACTAAGAATTTCAAAAAATGTAAGCGTCGATCTGATAGACAACAACGTAACATATCTTTATTACCGATGATATCTATATACCCGGTGTTAAATTATGTTTGTAGACAGACACTTACCTACTCAAAGGCCACGGAAGATTACGGAATGTCGCTGCAAATTTTGGAGAAAGGACATGGTCAAATTATGTATGGCGTTTTCTCTAGCCTCTTAAGCTTCATTCTCTTAGATTAGGTTAGGGTATTGATGATAGATTTGGGGTATCTTGCATATATAACAGACCAGGAACTAGAAGTTTTTTGTAGGTCTGAGGATTATAGTTCATCTGCTACACGTAACAAAAGTTTGGTTATTGCTAATTAATAATATTTGATTCGTAAATTTTAAATTATAAAAATTGTTAAGTACCTACTAAATACGCTCATGTCGTCAACCCATTATTGTCCCACTGATGGGCACGGGTCTTCTCTCAGTATGAGAGAGTTTAGGCCATAGTCCACCGCGCTGGCCAAGTGCGAATTGGTGGACTAAATACGCTCATGCATGCTCAAAAGTGTTTAATAGCATTTAAATAATTTATTTAAGTTTCCATGTAAGTGAATAATGTTTTTTTTGGAAATAAAGGATCTTTAACCTCGAATAAAAATATGAACTACAAATGGAATGGAATTTAAAGGTGGTAGAACCAGTGTAGTTCGATCGGGGAAGTACCACCGCCACACCTATATCTAGCGTGAAGCATTTTTGCGTTTCGATGGAAGGGTGTGGTTGCCGGCACACTTTCACATTAGGCGACCATCATAGTCCTCGGGAGTAGCAACGCATCTGTGATTGACTTCAGAGGGAACCCATGTTCTGTATGAAGTTGATTACAGATGTCCATGGGCGGCAGTGAACACTTACCATCAGGTGGATTGCATGCTCGTTTGCAACTTCAGTCAGATAAAAAAAATCTAAATTAATAATAGACTAAGAGTTAAATATAGTCTTAAATAACGGTATATTTTATACTTCCGTCTGGATGGACATCTGTAATCAACTACATACAGAACATGGGTTCCATCTGAAGTCAATCACAGATGCGTTGCTACTCCCGAGAACTATGATGGTCGCCTCATGTGAAAGTGTGCCGTTATTATTATGAGACTTGTACATGTACACCGCTATCGAAAACTAGGCATAAACTGGCTATGTCCTTTCCTAAAATATGCTAACACTAGCTGTGCTACGCTAGAATAGTTAACCAAGCGAATATTTCATGGCCCAGCAGTTAGTAACAAACTAATCGGAAAGACGAAATTTGTAATTTGTAATCCATAATAAAACTGTTTGATAAACAATTTAATTTACGAACCCATATCTCACAGCAATTAGTGTGGCTATTTTTATTCAAGCTAATAATGCACACCTTTATTGATTGATTTTGATAGAAAATTAACTTTAATCTAACTAGTGCACGTGACTTTGTCTATCGCATCGTAAGAAAATCGTAAATCGTAAGAAACTTCAAAGTGGTAGAACAATATTTTTTTTATCTGACTGAAGTGATGATGTGAACTGCATGCCCGTTTGCTTATTCAACTTTATAAAAGAACTAGTTGGCCCGGCGAACTTCGTTCCGCCTAAAAGTCAAAAATCTAAAATTATCAGTGTTTCTTCACTATATCATGCATTTATAATACATAAACCTTCCTCTCGAAACACTCTATCTATTAAAAAAAAACTGCATTAAAATCATTTAAATAATTTAAAGCTTTAAACATACATAGAGACAGACAGCGCGAAAGGACTTAGTTTTATTCTATGTGGCATAAAAACTTTGCGCACGATATATGCCCGGTATTAATCAATATTATCTCGAATCAGAGTATTTATAATGAATTAATTATATCGTATTCCTCGTAACAACCATTTTTAAGTGGCACTGATTTACCAGATGTATTTTACTAATAGGTTGGTCGGCAGGCTAAATTAGCCTAGTTGTTATAGGTATAGGATTAAAGTAGCAAACAAGCATGCAGTCGACCTGATGGTAATTGGTCACTTCTGGTCCTGGTCTGTAAGCAACTTCATATACCTTTTTTTTGTTCTTGAGGGGGAAACCTTCAAAAGCTACCCAACGCCATGGGAGCGACGCAGGGTTATGTGGGATTTTACCGCACTAAAACCCCCCGTTTGCCGTCCTCAGCACTATAAAGAGGACTCCGGGATTTCCAAAGGAACGCAACCTGAGTTCCCTAAACGCGTTGCCACATCGGGCTCCTCCCAGGCGAGCAACTGGGCTCACCGCTCCGTCTGGTCTTTAAAGAAAGAAAGAAAGAAAGAAAGAAATCGTTTATTCGTAATGCATACACACTCATACAGTTTATAGACACAATAAGAACATAGTACATGCAATATGTGAGTGGTATACATCACAAAACGGACCCTTCTCAGCATTATGCTGGCTGATTATTTTCAGCCAGCGCTGGTCTTCCGAAGGATCCGAATGGTGAAGTCACGTCTGGTCAAGAACAGTACAATCAAAATATAATATAAACAGAAAATTATTAAATGACACAACTGTAAATGTAGATAAAAACTAAAAAATAAAAACTTTAACAAATAATTAATTATAACTATTATAATAATAATAATTGTAAACAACTATTTATATGGCCATTCCCGATTTAGTGACAACTACACTAAGGATTAACTAAACAGTTGCCGCTGCACGTCAAACATCAGACAGGAACGGCGAATCTAGCAACAGGTCAGAAGTATTCACCCAACGCACTACAAAGGAGTAAAACACTGAAGGTGCACATTTGTTATTTAATATATTAATTATATGACGCTTATATCATGTAATAAGGATTCGTGATAAGATTGATGTTCCTGTAAAAATCTTTTCAGTTTTACTCTAAACCCATGTATGCTTTGCAGATTCCTTATTGGTGGAGGGATATTGTTCCAACATTTTGTTGCCGCATAACGGAAACTACCCCTGAAGGCGACAGATTTATGATAAGCTGTATAGAACGGTCTCGTGTGCCACAGGATCTCTGCTTAGTTACCCAGGAGAGCGTTTCGAAGAGATAAGCGGGAACTTGATATTTAAGGAGTCCAAATAGCATACAGGCCAGATGAAGTTTTCTCCGGTGTTTCATTTTAAGAATAGAGTATTTGTTTAAGAATGGAGTCACATGAGCTCTAAACGGAATATTAAAGCAGAAGCGAGCACACGCATTTTGAACACGTTGGATGAGCTTTTGAGTTTTCTTTAATAGACGAGGCCCAAAAACTATATCCATATAGTTCAGTTTTGATAAAACCAGAGATTCTACCAACTGAATACGCAGCTCTTCTTTTAAGAATGGTCTGATTTTGTAAAGAATTTTCAATTTATAAAAGCAGTTATTTACAGAATTTGAAATATGCTTTTCATAACGAAGGTTACAGTCCATGTACAAGCCTAGGTTCCGTGCCTCGTATACCCTTTCAACCGGTTCATTAAGGAGTAAAACATTTAGCTTTGGATTGACTCGACTTAATTGAAGCTTACTGCCGAATATTAAATATTTCGTTTTATTTGGGTTAAGTAGCAAGGAGTTAGTTCTGGACCAGTTAGAGATTCTCAACAAATCTTCATTCAGTTTGGTTATTGCATTATCAATTTCAGAAGGCTTGCATGAAATATATAACTGTGTATCATCTGCATAAATATGAAACTTACAGTGTTTGATATGAAGGGTAATATCAGCCGTGTACAAAATAAAGAGGATTGGACCCAACAGTGATCCCTGTGGTACGCCCCTGTTACATGCCCGTTTCACTGATACCATTGGCGATCCATCACTATGGCTTAACTTAACATACTGAAAGCGGTTGCTGAGGTAACTGTTAAAGAATGCTAGTGCTGCGCTGTCAAAACCATAGTAGCTGAGTTTAGACATTAATAGAGTAGTATTAATAGAATCAAAATTTACGACAATATGCGGCCACGCATACCGCCGTTCTTCCCGGGGCCGTCTGATCGAACGGTTCGAGCTCCCGCTCTAGCCGCCTGCAACCCTGGAAAACCCTTCTAGTCGCCTCTTACGACAAGCAGAGGATACCGTAGTCCTATTCTGATCCCGGAACTACAGGGACGAACTTCATATACCTAGAACATGATTATTGTTGAATTTATTATCGGACGTGTTTGCTTCTTCCGAGGACTAAGATGGCGTCATGTAAAAGTGCGCCGGCCACCACACCCTCCTACCGAAAAAAAACTGCTTCACGCTAGAAATAGTTCTGTATTCACCAAATCTATAGGAATTGTAATAATCAAATACCACACATAACTATAATAAAAATATACAAATCTGATATAGATATCCAAAGCGATAATCAGTCCATTCCATTTAGATTTCCGAGGATTGCGACTATATCTATACTCGAAAACCAAGAAAAGTACCTTACAGTCGGCAACGTAGGTTCACACTTATTGATCACCTTTTGCTTAAAAATAGAATACAAAGTTTTTGATAGACAGTCTCAAACGTGTCAAAAACATTCGGCAATTTTTATTATTATCCCAATGTCATCCAACGCAATCCGTTTGTGTATCTAGATCCGCAAATCATATCTAATCTAGACATGAAGCAGCCATTTATTAGGAATTTTGATCTGAATGACTAACCTGATAATGTCACGCTAGGATTCCCTTTATGGATGCCACGGATACACTACGATAAGTATTTCATCACCAGAAACAATAGAGTAATGATTTTTTATTATAAGTTTCAAATTAAAAATAGTATCTTAACTGGACCCTATGACAGACATGTTCTTTAGGATTTTTTATGTAGAACTTCGTCGTGGATTCAAATTTGAAATTTTTGATTCTTAATCATAATCTCGAGATTTAAAATCCGCCTCAGAATCTAGAGTCCCACGATACGATTACCTGGCACAGCTTCTCTGATTTTTCAATTTTACTATTAGACATTACTCCGTACTTGCTATAAAATGACTCAGAATCAAGGGCGAATAAAATATCGTGTTAAAACATGAATGAGAATTCTTAAAATTAACGCTCAAATATGTGTGAAATCCATCAATCGTGGACCTTTGGCGAAGCGGGAAAATTGAAATGGGCATAGTTTAAAGAAACATCTCATTTTGAAGCAGATCTGTAACCAACAATGGGACAATATTGGATCGACAAGGACGTAAATGTCCATGATGGGAAAAGGGATGGCGAACCAGAATCCTAAGTTAATCATCTTTTAAATCAATCGATCTTGTTTTTTTTATTCATTTGTTAAATTTTGTTTAATAACACCTCTAGGTAAATACGAATAGCTACGTTTTGATAAATTATTTTCTTTTATTTTTATTGTTCTTCAGTGTTTATGAATGTATTGAAAAAAACTGACAAAATTGCCAACGTTTAACGAAAAAATTGTATATAAAATGATTGAATACACTTTTTGCTTCACTATTATTCCTTTATACCATTGACAATGAACTTAAAATCAATTATTTGGACAAAGTAGAGTCCGTTCCGGAACTAATCAATAAAGAATGAAATTAGTATTTAAACTCTACCAATATAATGGTAATGATTGCACTTAAGGCCTTAGTTCAACTAAACAGGCACTTAAATTGTTAACAATAGGCATAGGCACATTTTTACAATCATTTTTAGAGACATTAGAATCAACACATTTTTGAAAATCATGCAAGAACCCTAGATATTCTAGAGGTGAGAGCATTTAAAGTACGTAAAATTGATTTGTTTCATAGTTTCATCATAATAAGTTTAATTATTTGTAAACTGTAAAGAGCATAAAAAATAACTCTTCACACTCCTAACCCCACAAACACATCCACACACATATGAATTACAAACACCAAGACCCAGAACAGGAACCTAAATTAAGTTGATATGTTGGAGTGGACTGAAATCTTCTCCGCGTATAGTAAATGATCGCTTCGCCAAGCGAGTTTTTTTTTCATATCTGACTGAAGTAGCAAACTAGCATGCAGTCTACCTGATGGTAAGTGGTCACAGCCGCCCATGCATCTGTAATCAACCACATACAGAACATGGGTTCCGTCTGAAGTCAATCACAGATACGTTGCTACTCTCGAGGACTATGTTGGTAGTAGTAGTATAGTACAGTAGTCACTCAAACACTGACATTTGATCCAATTGTGACTTGATTCCTTCCAGCTTGCCGACAATCGTGCCTTTCTTGGAATTCTTGACCCATCCACCGATGCCCAGCGTCTCTGCTACCTCCTTGCAGTATTTTGTGAAGTAACAACCTGAAAATATAAAAATACCATAATCTTATAAAGGTTAAGGAAAGGGCTACAATCTTTCTACTTATCGTCAACCCATTATCGTCCCACTGCTGGGCACGGGTCTTCTCTCGAAATGAGAGAGTTTTAGGCCGTAGTCCACCGCGCTGGCCAAGTGCGAATTGGTGGACAGTCCGAATTAGTGGATCTTTCTACTTATCTCTTCTTAATTGTTATTTTTTTAAGATTAACTATAAATTGTCATTTGGTAACCTCAACATTTATAGAATTACGAGTACATCGGGTTATAACGCATCTATATATCTATATATTCCATGCAACTATGTGTTAAAAATAGTAGATTTATGGTTCAATTCTAATAGAAGTGTTTGCCCTGCTGTTTTTAGTCTGAAGAGTGTGACATATGGGAAACCTACGTCTCCGAAGCGTTCCAACTTATTCTTTAGAGAAAGTAAAGCGTGTATGGCTAACCTTTTTTCTTATCTGACGCCCTCTTTTGGTATGGTATGGTAACCCTTCCGCCATGCAGGTCAGTGCGGAACGGTTACCATACCGGTCTGACGCGCAATGGGTCCCGGGTTCGATTCCCGGCCAGACAAGTATCTGGATGATGAGTTTAGATTCATGTTCTGGGCCTGGGTGTTTATGTATTCGTCTTGTGTGTGTCCATGGTACCCACGACACAGGAGAAAATCTAGCGTGGGGCTATGAGTGTAGAAAGCGTATAAAGCGTGTTATCTGGGGATTACACATGTGCGATAGTGGCTACTTTTTAAAGTAAACATAACTTTAAACACGACTGCTGATCTTTAAGAGTAATCAACTCCACAAATGACCAGTGTTTTTTTTTTATCTGATTGAAGTACCAAACGAGCATGCAGTCCACCTGATGGTAAGTGCTCACTGCCGCCCATGGACACCTGTAAGCAACTTCAAATAGAACACGGGTTCTATCTGAAGTCAATCACAGACGCGTTGCTACTCCCGAGGACTAGGATGGTCGCCTCATATAAAAGTGTGACGGCAACCACACCCTTCCATCGAAACGCAAAAAATGCTTCACGTTAGAGATAGGTGGGGCGATGGTATTTCCCCGCTCGAACTACACTGGTTCTACCACCTGTAAAACCAACAGTGTTGTCGCAGGGTAGAAATTTAACATCAAGTTTTACATAAAATCCATGTAAAATCTCTTATTCACCTTCCACACTGACAAGGGCAGATTGCCGTGTAGCAACCTATCCTTCGTAGATCCTCTAAAAAAAGAACTTAATTAATGTTTAGTTCATCAACCATAACCTTGCGAGAGGCCCAAATCGCTCATTGACAACGACCCAATTAGTGTATCAGTTTCAGCTAAATTTAACGCGCATCTCATCACTCGATCTCCGACACTCGTTGCCTAATAATTAGAGATGAAACGGATAGTGGTTTGGCCGGATACCGGATACCGGTTATCCGGCTAGCTACGAGGCCGGAGCGCCGAATATCCGGCTACCGGATATTCGGCCTTTTCGGCGCAACCAATTTGATTTGAAACTAATGAAAGAAGATAAAACTGGATCCAACTTGAAGCTCATGACATTTTTTGGGACTCTTTCAATGAAGTGGCAAAGGAAAATAATAGTAGTAGTTGTCATGATGAAGAAAAACAAAATCTAATTGCGAACGAGATTGACTTTCCCTTAAGAATGTCTCAAATCGACTGCAATCACGAGCCATACACTAAATATACATTTGGTGGTCAGTTAATTCCATTCAGTTCCCTCAATTGTCTAAGTTTGCTAGAGTTTATCTTTCACCATTTAGCAGTAGAGTTTACAGCGAAAGGCTATTTACAGAAGCTGACTGGTACACGAAGACATAATAGAAGAATAAATGACTGAAAATTTGGTATTAATTCACCACAATTTGCCGTTCGTTACTTATCAATACTAAATTAATTTATGAAACAAGCATTTACTGTGATTTTTTGATAACGATATTGCTGTGTGATTTTCTATATGTAATATAGTGATTGTTTTTTTATATTTTACTATTCGGTATCCGGCCAGATAGTACACTTCTATCCGGTATCCGGCCGGATAGTGAAAACAGAGCCGGATACGCCGGATACCGGATAGTTACCGGATATCCGTTTCATCTCTACTAATAATCGCTTTCGCTTGTATTCCGACTGCATCAGTAAGAGGGTAATGTTTTTATTAAGTTATGGATATCAAGAAATTATGAAAGCAAAAAACCCGAGTGTTAAAACTTAAAAAACTTAAAACTTACCCAGACCCATAACAAGAATCTAAACTCATCATTCATATACCTGTCTGGCCGGGAATCACACCAGGGACCCACTGCGTGTCAGACCGGTATGGTAACCGCTGCGCCACGTGGGTCGTCAAAATTAAAATTTGCAGTCCGGTTTTGTTTTATTCGACTGCGTCAGATGGATGTTTGTCAAGCGTATGTTTGTATATACATATGTCTATTTTTTCGGCACTCCATACAGCCCATACTATACTTTTTTGACGTAAACTCATAAAAAGCGTTAAATACACATATATACATACACATACGTATATTACAATGAACTAAAACTAAATTACTTAGGTATTCAATCATTTTTAAACAGTCTGATTTTGTTTTAATATTTATCCAACGTTACTTACAACTTCCTTCTAGATAAAAGAAAACAAGATGCAGTTGACTTAATCAGATAGCCGGTATCCGACTACACATAGCGCCGTTATTCCCGAGGACGCCAGGCGATTCGAGTTCTGAAGAGAACTGACGCCGTCCTCAACCCCGGAAGCTCACTTTTTAATCTCTCTTTTATCAAGCAGGGGATACCGTAACCCAATTATGGTCCTGGATCAACAGGTACTAACCTCGGAAGGTTGGAGAAAGAATTTAAATTTCATGCCACTAAACTATTGTTCACTTATAGGTATATCTATTTTTTATTTGCAATGAATACCGTCTCAAATCGAAAGTGGCGCATCACTTTGTGGTTGACTCCATTGGTGTCATTGAGAACTGGGAAGAGTATGGTAAAGGAGACCGTAGACCATAGAGGCGTTGCTACCCTTGAGGACTGTTCCAACCAGGGTTGCCAAACGTCCCGATTTTTATCAAAATTACACTGACAAAATATACGTGGAACTTAAGTTTGTCGACCAAACAAAAAGGTCGCCAAATCCTCTGCCCCTCCTACACCGAGGAGAAGCGCAGCGCACTTTGTAGTGTGAGGACTGCTGTCCCGCTTTTGACTATGAAAACCCGCTTTTTTCACCTAAAAAGTTTCCAAATCTCGGCACTCAGGAACTGCCGCGGCAAAGCTATTGCATAGCATTTTATCAACTTATGCAATTATAATTATTTATTTATGCAGTATTTTTTCTTTGATATTAATTTAATTTTTTTTTCTTTGATACTTTCTTGCAAACAACTGCTTACATATTCGTCCGATTTCCAAGACGCTCGTCTCGATCCGTGCGAGCTTCATACTGTGGTAACATATACATACACGTTAAGCGAACGCTCGGCCGCGCTACATGGTAAGTGAAGTGAGGGGTGTTAGGTATTTTTCGTAACGGAATTTCTTGATTCGGTCGCCACACTTAAAGCCCGCGATAAGAGCTATACAATAACTTAAAGGTCAGGCAACGCTGGTTTCTACTTAATTCTCAGCATCTCTGGTCAATTCAACTCAACTCTGGAGAGGTCCAATCTTATTTGAACTCAATAACGGTTAGATGTATTATTATATGCTCGTTTTTGCTGCCCAAATTTTCTACTTCTACATTTTAAAAAAAAATAATCCATTGACTATTTCTAAGGTATCTTTCATATTAGATAGTCATTAGCATCGGAAATCCGTGCCAAACAATGCATGTCATTTCACCTATGCGTCCGAAAGTAGATGACTGGGACGACATTGAAAACTATTTTCAAGTCTAGTCTAGACTTTCTGGATGTAATATTATGTAATCTTACATATTTACAAAAATAACTAACTCAAGACAGAGTGACGACAGAAGGAAGAGTCAATGCGGCTTAAATTGGTAGAGATATTCTGATTAAACAAGCCGGCTGGCCTAAAATTCGGAATATCAGATTTTGTGTGCTGTGTATTGTCAATCTTGAAAGCTCCACTACTTCTCTTATCGTAGATGACTTAAAAGTCGATCACGGATCAAAATCTAGGGGATTGGCAAAGTCTTCTTGTTATTTATCAACACCTACTGCAAGCATGAACACGCATGTCAGGCGCGGCGACTAATGAGCCGACAACCAAACTCTTCTTTACGGGCGTTTTTTACAGGGATGGTACTTTCTCGGTGAAAATTGACCGATTCTACCACATGGTGAAAAATATTATACATTATTTGTAACTTCAAACATTATGTGTAAGTAGGTACGCCTATAATTCCAATTCCGCGTAACCGTATTTCTCTATCAATGAAAACAGTTGCATTTTGATTAAAAATTGACGTCATGTCACGAGCTTGCATATCATACAATCTTAAATAAACAGACTTTATAAATACAAACAAAACAATTCAGTGCTTTCCTTTTTTGTATGTCAACCTATTTTCAGACATTCAAGTTTTCCTCCTACTCTCATACATACTAGTCAACGACATAGGGGGGATAAGGACTAGACGGGCCTCAAAGGTCTCCTGTTTGCCCGGGTAGAGTGACAAGGAGGTAAACACCCCTTTTTTTTTTTTTTTGTTTTCGAGGGGGAAACCTTCCAAAGGTACCCGACGCCGTGGCAGCGACGCAGGGTTATGTGGGATTTTTACCGCACTAAACCCCCCCCCCCCCCGGTGACCGTCCTCGGCGCTGAAAAGGAGGACTCCGGGATCTCGAAACGACTTCAACCGGAATCCTCGAGCGCGCTGCCCCATCGGGCTCCTCCCAGATGGGCGGCTGGGCCCACCGCTCCGTCTAATCTTTACAACGGTATGCGACCACACATACCGCCGTCCTTCCCGGGATTGCCTGACCGAACGGTTCGAGCTCCCACTCTAGCCGTCTGCAACCCCGGAAGCCCCTTTTAGTCGCCTCTTACGACAGGCAGGGGATACCGTAGCCCTATTCTGACCCCGAGGCTACAGGGACAGGTAAACACCCCCTAGTAACTTAGTATTACTGCACACCACTATAATATTAATTAAAAAACTAAACTTCATATTGTCCATAGTAGCACGAATATTTCTCTAATTTAAATAAATTGTAATAATTTATTTTCAACGCACCCGTTAAAGGTCCAAAGAGGTTTATTAACTAAGCTGCATTTAAAAGCAATAACGGGCATTTTGACAAAGATCTGATATTTTTGACGTTGTGTTTTCATAGTAAGATATTGAATGTTCTATTTCCTTTATTATGTATGTGTGTGTGTCAAAAGCAAGGTAGTGTGTGTAATGTGTTTCAGTTGATTTTGTGTATATTTTATGCGTTATTTGAAAAAAATGTTAGCATTGCGTAATCCTTCTCTACATCAACTATAACCGTGCTTAATGTCATACCCCCTCCGCCTGCGGCAGGTACCTTATAACGAATCACAATTTTATTCTTCACGTATTATTATATAGATATTATCAGATAGAGAGAAAACCTAACTTAAAATTAACTCCACCATTTAATAGGGGGCGGGATTATGGTCGAATAGACAACCGTTGAGCAGTGATAGCCTAATGCTTGAAAACTTGCCCTCTCGATCGGGAGGTCCGAGGTTCAAACCCAGGCACGCACCACTGATTTATGTGCGTATTAGAAATTAATTATCACTGCTTTTCGATGAAGGAAAACATGGTGAGGAAACCTACTCACCCGAGAGTTCTTAAAAAAAAAAGTTCTCGGAGTCCACCAATTCGCACTAGGCCAGCGCGGTGGACGATGGCCTAACACTCTTTCATCCAGAGAGAAGACCCGAGTCCAGCAGTGGGCCAATAATGGGTTGATGAGAGAGACAACCGTAATATTCGATAAATTAAATACATATTTCTTTTGCCTTTGGCTTAAATGACATCACTTTTAATATCGACTGATCCCTCGTAATCGGACGAATCGATATCATTTGTCGTGAGTCAAATGTGACACCACTATAAACTAAGGCAAGTAATATGTCATTGCGAATAATTATATTCAATTCCACCATAAATAAAATATAATAACAATGAATAATAAGTGATCCGAATTAATTACTTGGATTAAAAGGATTGACACATAAATACTTGGATTAAAAGATTGACTCAATATACATAACTAAGTCCAAATTAAGCAAGGATTACTTTTGTAAATTTATTATTAAATCTTGATACTATTTATCCTACATTAAAAGTAACGTGGTAAGCAATCCGGTGGTATTTTTTATAAGCACGCTACACACTTTCTACTGTCTAGGATTTTCTCCTGTATCGAGGGTACCATGGACACACACAAGACGTATACACAAACACCCAGACCCAGGACATGAATCTAAACTCATCCTTCAAATACCTGTCTGGCCACGAATCGAACCCTGGACCCATTGCGCGTCAAACTGGTATGGTAACCGCTCCGCCACGCGGGTCGTCAACATTTCAGAGTTTGTACCAGATTATCGCTGGCTTTGAGCGCGGCGACCGAATCAAGAAATTCCGTAACGTAAAAACCTAACACCCCCCACTCCACTTACGATGTAGGCGCGGTTGAATTAATATAAAAAAACTGCAAAAATAAGTGAATAATTTAATAATAATATGATAAAAAATGCTATGCAATAGCTTCGCGGCAGTCCCCAAATGCCGCACGTTTTTTTATAACATGAAGTAGCAAACGAGCACTCAGTCCATCTGACGGTAAGTGAAAATTGCCGTCCATGAAAATCCTTGAAAAACTTCATACAGAAAGCATGCAGTCCACCTGAAGGTAAGTGGAAATTGTCGCCCATGGACATCTGTGAACTTCATACGGAACAAAGTCTCTATCTAAAGTAAGTCACAGATGCGTTGCTTAAAAAGTGGTAGAAAGAGTATAGTTCGACTGGGGAGGTACCACCGCCACATCTATATCTAGCGTGAAGCATTTCTTGCGTTTCGATAGAAGGGTGTGGTTACCGGTACACTTTCACATGAGGTGACCATCATAGTCCTTGGGAGTAGCAACACATCTGTGATTGACTTCAGATGGAACCCATGTTCAGATGTCCATGGGCGGCAGTGGCCACTTACCATCAAGCGGACTACATGCGTTTGCTACTTAATTATTATAAAAAAAATACTCTTAAGGTCTAAGATGGTCGCCTCATATAAATTTAAGCGGGCATCCAAGTTCAATTTTACGATTTTACCCCATCTTCATATTACTACTATTACTAACCTAACCTCACCTCTACGAATAAGTGTAAAACGCATCATAATAATCAGTTGCCAAGCAAATTTTCATAAAATTAACAACATCCACGTATATCATTTTTTTCCATAGTGTAGTAGCGTAATGGACGAAGTCACCTATAAAATCAAAATGGCCGAACTAAATCTACAATTTACACCATTACATTACACCATCTCTGATATTATCCCAACTCTCCATATTATAAAAACATTTCTTCATTTTTTATATTTTTCTTAGTATTTTGGCGGACATGATTGTTTGTCAAATATTTTGAAAAATCTTGGCTTCAATGCGAGCGAAGTCGCGGGTTAAAGCTAGTAATAAATGCGAATTTTGTAGTATTTGTGTTTCTTATTCTTTCAAACAAAAGTCACTAAGTCAGATTTCGCTGAAATTTATCACACACATAGTTTTTGACAAATAGGATACTTATAACAGTGGTAGACATGACAGAGGCCATCCTCGTAATTCCGGGATCAGAATAGGGCTACGGTATCCCCTATCTGTCGTAAGAGGCGACTAAAAGGGTCTTCCGGGTTTGCGGGCGGCTAGAGTGGAGCTTGAACTGTCCAGCCAGGCAATCCCGGTATGTGTGGTCGCATAGTCGTAAAGTCTAGACGGAGCGGTAGACCCAGCCACCCATCTAGGAGGAGCCCTATAGGGGAAAGCGCTCAGAGAATTCCGGTTGTGTTCTTTTGGAGATCCCGGAGTCCTCTTTGTAGCGCCGAGGGCGGCCACCGTGGAGGTTTAAGTGCGGTAAAAATCCCACATAAACCTGCGTCGCGCCCACGGTGTCGGGTACTTCTTGAAGGTTTCCCCCTCGTGAACAAAAAAAAAAGACATGACAGAGGCGGGCGACGCCGCGGAAATAACCTACTATACTAGAAAAATTAACAAAATACTTGGATCTTGAGGTATTGCACCACTTGCATATTATTATCTTATCTTATATCTAAAATAATTTCTTAGAAAATATTTGCGAAGCCAAAAAATAACTTGATATTTTTTAAATTGTAATTGTGATAAATATATCAAGATAGCACTAATGAAAAATAAGAACCGTAAATAACTAATTACACATGACAAATATTTACCTAAACTTTATTTTTTACTTTAAAAAGTAAATAAATAATATTACTAGTCATTACCCAGTATGCAAAATCACTGCAAAGTAAATAATACTGTAATAAGTAGATGGATTTTAATGTGACATAGACTAAATTTTACCTCAAAATATAGATGATAAATATATCTTTCCAATTTAATTAGGCGTAAGTTTTGATGTGATGCAATTTTAAACATCTTTGTTTTTAAAAACAGACAAACAAACATATAAAAATTTAATGCATGACAGAAAAATCTATTGTACTTTATTCTTAATTCGCCAATCTATTTAGATAAATGTATATGTATACGATAAATTTATTTACGAAACAGAATTGTAGACCATTTTTATACATAGAAAAATTCTTAGGCGTTACGCTAACTACACCGAAATCAAAATCTATGTTTATTTTTTTTAATAACAAACCTTGCACCTGGCCATATACTTCGAATTCCACCGACGCCAACGTATTAGCATCCATAGAGTCCTCCGCACCCATTTCAAACACAGAACACAGACCACAGACAAAATAAATTAAAAAAATATTTTCTTTAACGTTTGCGTAATTCTAATACATTACGCGCCCTATCTGGCAACGGACTGCCGCCCGCCCTAGTGCCAATGGCACGAGAGGCGTCCCAATTCATCGTTATTTACAACCATGTTATTTATATACTTACGTTAGTGGTTTTCGAATACAATCGTAAAATCGACTAATGGATACAGATACGATTTATGTGATCTATCGACACTTACGGCTAATGTACGATTGGTCAAATTGTTTGCGCGCCGGTTAAAGAATTTTAATTGACTTGTTTTTCTTTCTGTTTTAGCAAAGTTCAAAAAACCGATTAAATAGTAAGTCATTTCAATCACAGCGTCATCATCAACAACTTGAATCGGTGTATTTACATGAAGTATATATTTATTTTAATATTGACTAAGCTTTAACAAAGTGAACTGTAAAACGCATATAACATCGAAAAATGAGAGAAAATTTCCTATAATTAAGACTCTAGAACTTTGATGTAAGTGGTTGAAGATTGACAATTACTAACAGTATTATCTTATCTTCTTATATATAAAAGTGAATGTTTGTCTGTATGTCCTCTATAGAATCGTAAACTATTCATTTGATCATGTAATGATATTTAGCAAAGTTGTTATTCAAGAGTTCGCGAAGGAGTCTGCTGTATTTTTTTTTGTGATAGCGTAGCAACGCGCGCAGGGTACAGCCAGTACATATTTTTGAAGTGAAACTTCTTTATCGGGGTTGGAAACAAATTTAGTGTAACATTTTTTCGTTACGCGCCATCTTTTTCTTATCCCTACCACGCGTGATATTAGATAGATTATTATAGATTAGATTATTAGATAAAGTTTAATAAAAGCCTTTTATTAAACTTTATCTAATTTAACTTTATTTAACCAATTTCTGTAAAGTTGCATATAGTAAATTATTTTTTGAAAAATAACGTCATAAAGAAGTTTCACTTCTTACGAGTGTACGCTAGTACACGCACACATTTTTTTAGATATATCATACTGCTTAAGGTTTTACTCTTTTTAATGTAGTAGAACGAGAACGGTTAGACAGGAGTAATATCGCTATTACACTTATTTCTAACGTGAAGAAGTTTCGCGTTTTGGCGAAAAAATGTGAATGCTGGCTGACTTAAATACGAGGCGACCACTTTAGACCCCAGGAGTAGGTAGTTACGGGTGTCCATAAGCAGAGTTAACAAGTTACCATCAGATGAAACGCATGCTCGTTTAAGTTTAAAAAAAAAAACAAATAAAGATTATAAAGTTTGTTATGGTTCGGCTGTGGTGACTTTAACTTTTGTGGTCACCAAACAACATTTTTACTATATTGCAGTAGATAATTGAAGAATTTCACTTTGAAGACTCTTTATGCTCCTACTCTTTTATTCAAACTTTTCTATCGGGGTTAGTAACGCTTCTGTGATCAAATTTCTATATAGAATCCTGATTTGTTCATACAGTGACCACGATACTTCAGATGGAACATATTTGCATGCCAGAAAAAAAATCTCTGTATATTTTAATTATATGATAGAGCCGAGTAAATTCATCTATGAATATGAATCACATCGCTATACTACATTATATATTTATTTAAAATAAAAAAATATACTATTTAAACATAAATAACAGAAACAATAACAAACAAATCTTTAAGCCGACGTTTATTGTGCAATACAAACATATTGAAATGCCTTACTACATAGTGAGTGCCAGTGCACTACAAAAGGACTCACAAAACTATTAGCATTGCTATAAAGTTACCAATTACGAAAAGGCCAGTGGTTATACCTACAACATTGATTTAAGGGACTTGTTTTACGTCTTGTTAGAAGCGATACGTGACACGCGCGATAATAGCAACTTAAGTTCATCAATTTCTGACGAAACCTATTTTTATATTGATGGGGTGTTTTTCGAAATTGCGCTTTTCACGTGATTCATGTATTCATATTATTTTGGTCACTTTCAACAAGTCACCATGGGGGGTTTTAGTGCGGTAAAAATCCCATATAACCCTGCGTCGCTCCCACGCCGTCGAGTACCTTTTGAAGGTTTCCCCTCGAGAACAAAAAAAGTAAAATCCTTACCACTCTGATCAAAAGTAATCGTTTGAAATAAAATTGAATATTTTGCTGTAGGTTACGCATTAAAACTATAATATGCTACAAGTAATTTAAACGTTGCTATTTCCTTTAAATTTACAGTGTCTTTTGTTACGTTACCTCGAGACGATCATTGTTTTTTTTTAAATTTGATACAAGTAACAAACGGGCATGCTGTCCACCTGATAGTAAGTGGTCACTGCCGCCCATGGACATCTGTAAGCAACTTCAAGTAGAAAATGGGTCCTATCTGAAATCAATCACAGATGCGTTGCTACTCCCGAGGACTATGGTGGTCGCCTCATGTAAAAGTGTGCCGGCAACTACACTTTTTTTTTATATTAAGACCTAACGATTAGGCTGACGGGCCACCTGATGGAAAGCAGTCACCGTCGCCTATGGACATTTGCAACTCCAGAGGAGTCGCCAATGCATCGCCGGCTTTGGAGGAGAGCTCTTTTTACACCTTTCTTGAAGAACCCCATGTCGTAGCGCCCGGGGAATACCTCAGGAGGAAGTTCATTCCACATCTTGCACGTCCGCGGCAGGAACGAGCGCGCAAACCGAACCGTGGAGGACCGCCACGAGTCCAGTTGATGCGGATGGAACCTCATCCGTCGGCGAATGGTGCGATAAAGGAAGGCTACACTAGAAACGCTAGAATCGAAACGCTAGAAATGCTTCATGCTAGAAATAGGTGTGGTGGTAGTACCTCGCCGGTCGAACTACACTGATTCTACCACCCGTTTATGTTTGATTAGACTATTGCAATTAAATTTGACGTTTTCATATTAGGCCATACCATACAATATATTTTTTTTTTATCTGAATGAAGGAGCAAACGAGCTGGCAGTCCACCTGATGGTAAGTGGTCGCTGCCGCCCATGGACATCTATAATCAACTACATACAGAACATGGGTTCCATCTGATCACAGTGAATCACCGATGCGTTGCTTCTCCCACACACCCTTCTATCGAAACGTAAGAAATGCTTCACGCTAGAAATGGCGGTGGTGCTTCTCCGGTCAAACTACACTGGTTCTACACCTTTCTAAGTTTGATTACGACTATTGCAATTAAATTTCACGTTTTCATATTAGGCCAATGGTATGGCAATGTATTTTTAATGTTGGGCTAAAACGTTAACAATAATTGCTTTGAGGAAATGTGATACCAGGTTTTAGAACCAATTTAGTGCGACCGGGAAGGTACCCCCGCCACTCTTATTTCTAGCGTGGAGCAGTTATGGGTTTTTGTGGAAGGTTAAGGTTGCTGGTTTACTTATATATGAGGCGACCATCATAGTCTTCGGGATTAGCATGTCATTGATTTCAAATAAAACCCTTGTTCCATTTAAAGTTGCTTACAGATATCCAGGTGCAGCACATGCAGTCCGCATGCTCGTTTGCTACTCCAATCATATCAAAAAACAAGTCCAAAGGGCACACACTCGGAGTATGAGACAATGGGCTTAAAACTAAAAGGTGCAACGCACACAAACGAATTAAACGCTGCGGCCGGACGCAGGCGGGCCAGGGGCGTGGAGTGGTCTGTTCCGTAGCAATTACAATTATGTGATTGGCCACTGATTGGAAAAACGGCTTCCTAATCAAGTGCGGTGACGTTACCCGCTCAGGTGAAGGTTCCCGGTTCGGCTAGGACGTAGATTATCGCTGCTAATTATAATATTGGGCGCAGTTTCTCTGATAAGTAGGAGCTTTTTTTTTTTTTGTTTTCGAGGGGGAAACCTTCCAAAGGTACCCGACGCCGTGGAAGCGACGCAGGGTTATGTGGGATTTTTACCGCACTAAAACCCCCCCGGTGGCCGTCCTCGGCGCTGAAAAGGAGGACTCCGGGATCTCGAAACGACTTCAACCGGAATCCTCCGAGCGCGTTGCCCCATCGGGCTCCTCCCAGATGGGCGGCTGGGAACACCGCTCCGTCTAGTCTTTACGACGGTATGCGACCACACATACCGCCGTCCTTCCCGGGATTGCCTGACCGAACGGTTCGAGCTCCCACTCTAGCCGTCTGCAACCCCGGAAGCCCCTTTTAGTCGCCTCTTACGACAGGCAGGGGATGCCGTAGCCCTATTCTGATCCCGTAACTACAGGGCGAAGTAGGAGCTTAGGGTTTCCATGTAATAATACACAAATCCTATAGTAGTTATCGTCACTTCGAAATGAATCACTGGTTTTAAAAAGTAGTTACAACAATTTCGTCGATTCAAACAAACATTAACATAACATTTGTTTAGGTGACAACCCTTTTCAACTTACAAAAACGGTTAAAATAATTATACAAATTAGAAACGGTTAAAACAGAGAAACATTTTAAAATACGGTTGATGACGATTATGTGAGATGGTTTTACTTTTGTTCACGAGATGGGAAACCTTCAAAATACGTTGGGAGGGACACATGGTTGTATGGGATTTTACCTCACTCAAGCCCTTACGGTGGCCTTCCTCGACGCTACGTAGAGGCCTCCAGGGTCTCCAACGAAACACAACCAACGCGACTCTGTACAGAAGAGCTCTGTCTGGGGAGAGCAATTACGCTTGTCCGGACTTTCGAATGCTCACGACATTATGCCTATGCGCTTACCGTCTTACTTATTTTAGTCGCTGGCCAGAGTGTCCTGGGCCAGAATGCCTGTTCGAGTGTCGAGAGGAGGAGCCTTACCGCCCGCAAGTCTAGGAGCCTCCTTTTAGTCGCCACTTTTTTTATGACTGAAGTAGCAAACGAGCTTGAAGTCCACCTGGTGGTAAGTGGTTACTGCCGCCCATGGACATCTGTAATCAACTTCATATAGAACATGGGTACTATCTGAAGTCAATCTCAGATCCGTTGCTACTTCCGAGAACTATGATGATCACCTCATGTGAATGTGCCGGCAACCACACCCTTCTATCGAAACGCAAGAAATACTTCACGCTAGAATTAGGTGTAACTACAGGGAAACATATAACATTTCTTTCAATAACGTGTATCAATAACAAATTATATTGTGTTAACTTGACTGACATAATTAGATACTATAATAATAATAGAGATAAAATAATAATAGCGCTTGTGATTTTCATCAGCGGCAGCCATTCACCATCAGTTGATCTGCTTGCTTGTTTGATACATCGTGCTTATATAAAATATAATGTTATTTATCTACTCAGTTGTTTATGCACCCGAGCACATGCACTTGCATGCATCCACTTGATGGTAGGTTATTATTGCCACCCCTGGACTTCAGTAAGCAACTTCATACAGGACAAAGGTTCTATCTCTCACAGATGCATTGCTATTCCGGAGGACTAAGGTGGTCGTCTCATTTTAAAATGAAATGGCAACCACACCCTTCCACCGAATCGCAAGAACTGTTTTACGCTTGGAATAAGTGTGGCGGTGGTACCTCACTAGTCGAACTACATTGGTTATACCACCTGGTAAATAAATATATTTTTTATAATAACACCTAGCGATAAGGCACAGCCTTATGTAAAGCAATTATCGCTCTCTGTCTATAAAATAGAAAATTGACTTAACTTAAACATATCAACATTATCAAAGCACAGCCCAAAGTACATTGATTAGAAACTTGTTTGAGTGAGCACTAAGGATTTTAAACATATAAAAGTCTCTCATTCCGAGAGAAGACCCGTGCCCAGCAGTGGGACAATAAAGGGTTGACGAACGAACTAAGGATTTTTGAAAATTCGCCCTTTAGATTTTGATACTCACATAACGAAACTTTGTACTAATGTGGCTTTCTGGTTTGATATAACATAATAACAACCTGTTTCACCATTTTCGAAAAATCAACTCTTGTAGTTGCAGAACAGGGCTACGGTATCCTCTGCCTGTTGTAAGAGGCGACTAAAAGGGGCTTCCGGGGTTGCTGGCGGCTAGGGTGGGAGCTTGAACCATCCCGCCAGGTGATCCCGGGAACGACGGCGGTGTACGTGGTTGCATATCGTCGTAAAGACCAGACGGTGCTGTGGGCCCAGCCTCAGCCGCTCACCTGGGAGGAGTCCGATGGAGCAACGCGCTTAGAGGACTCCGGTTGCGTTCCTTTGGAGATCCCGGAGTCCTCTTCGTAACACCAAGAACGGCCATATTTTAGTGTGGTAAAAATCCCACTTAACCCCGCGTCGCTCCCACGGTGTAGGGTACCTTTTGAAGGTTTCCCCCTCGACAAAGAAAGGAAAAATTGGGGTTAACTTTTTCGTATTTCCGCCAAATTTGATGAAAGCTCAATGAAACTTAGTGTTTCGCTTTGTGACTCAATATAGGTATTGGTGACTGTTCACAAAACGCAAACACCCTTTTCGCAATTCCCCAGCAGCGGATCTTAAAAGTCTAGTGGAAGGATTTATTACGTTGTGGGTCAACCAAGTAAGCGTTTTGTTACTAGATAATATACCTAAGAGATCTCGCTAATTTATTACAACTAATTATTTATATTAAAACAAAAACACTAATTAAATATTATCTAAGTAGGTACCTACTTAAATTTTAAAAACAAATAATAATTTACAGCTGTAATGAGGTGTAATTTATCATATACTTTTCCTTATAGTTCGTAACGTATGGACCCAAATTTATATTTATTTCAATGCTTCAGGAGAAAGTAGTCTACAATGATTGACACAATCATTGATTCTAATAGATTAATGCTGCACCGAGCAGCGGGGACCAATTTAATTTATTAGGGCTAAAGTGCATATCAGAATACGGTATCCCTGCCCGTCGCAAGAGGCGACTAAAAGGGTCTTTTGGGGTTGTGGGCGGCCCGAACCGTCCAGCCAATCGACCCCGAGGAGGACGACGGCATGTGTACCCACACGCCGTCGTAAACACTATGAGGTGTAGTGAGTACAAATGCTCACTGGGAAGAGCCCGAATGGGGCATCGCGCTTGGTAGTCTCCGGTGGTGTTCCACATTAGGACCCGGAGTCCTTCACGTAGCGCTGAGGATGGCCACCAGGGGGGTTTTAGTGAAGTAAAAATCCCTGTTAACCCGGCGTTGCTCCCACTGCATCGTATACCTTTTGGAGGGCCTTATGTAAGAGTATTAAATAAAACAAAACCTTTCTGGATTTAATGTGGGAAAATTTAGAGATGACACTTTCTATATCCACTTTCTACATCTTCTTTCAGGTTAGGATTTTTAGGATAGCAAAGATAGTAAGCAGCAGTAGTAGCAGAGAGCAGTGATAGCCTAATGGTTGAAACTTGCCCTCTCGATCGGGAGGTCCGAGGTTCAAACCCAGGCACGCACCACTGATTCATGTGCGTATTATAAATTAATTATCACTGCTTTTCGGTGAAGAAAAACATCGTGAGAAAACCTACACACCCGAGAGTTCTTTAAAAAAAAAAAGTTCTCGGAGGTGTGTGAAGTCCACCAATTCGCACTTGGCCAGCGCGGTGTACTATGGCCTAAACTCTCTCATACGGAGAGAAGACCCCGTGCCCAGCAGTGGGACAATAATGGGTCGACGACGACGAAAGATAGTAAAATATAAATAGCAGGTAGGTGTTTTGCCGCGGGACCCCTCTAGTCGCGGGACTCGTAGCATTTGCTACTCAAGTTATATGGCTAATCCGGCACTGGATCTTTTGTCACTGAAAATAACTAACATTGTTTTAAACGTATGTAACTTAGCCGGTACCCACTAAAACATATAGACTGCTTTATACTAGAAATTGAAATACATCTTACTAATTAAATATTTTTTGTGAATACTGTTGTCAAGATTAAACAGTGGTTTTGTCTTATATTTAATATTACAATAACGTAAACGCCTGCAGAATAATAACAAACATTTAATACTCGTATTTGAACTCCTGTTGAATGTAAATTTTATTATTTTAATAACGCTTTAACGTGAAGTACCCATTTGATTGCTTATAATTTTAATACAGGCGTTTGGTACATTATTTTAAAATACTCTTATTGAAATTTATGCACGTACATATATATTTTGTAATATAGTGTAAGGTATGTTTCTTTATTATTTGTATTTATTTTTAATACTGTAATAAAACTATTTAAACTCGAAGGAGTGCAGCGTGATACCGAACGCAACAACTAAGTCTGACATTTCTTACGTCAATGTCATACGTCAAATATGACTAGATTTAGGTAATTTAGACTTTATTACTTTGTATTAAGGGATAATTTATAATAGTAATAACTATAAGTCTAGTGTAACCTTGTCACAAAGAATAATGTGTATGAAATCATATCTTTACAATTAATACAATACCGGCTGATCGTTGTCAGCGCAGCCGGTTCAATATAGTGAAATAATTGTGCAAATTAGTTCATATTGTATCATCGCAGACTTCATTCTACTAGCGGACAGTGCTGAATTGCATATTTGACTTATATTTGTTAAAGAGATTATTGTTGAAGTTTATTTCATAATTCAGAGTGGAGAAAACATTAAAAACATGACTATTTGTAACAGCGGAGATGTAAAATTGGACTCAGCTGTAGAAAGCTGGCTGAAACACGATAAAGTAAGTGTTCTTTATTTGAAGATGAGGCCATTACTCAATATCTATACTTTTAAAAATTATAAACAAGGCGAAAGATTTAGGTACTCGTCCGAAACGAATCGATTTTATTGAGTTTATATTCAGATTCTAGTTATGTCTGGTACATACTCAGTATGACTGATTGTAATTTGCACTAAAAACGTTATTGCTAAAAATTTTCAGTCATAAATTGCTTAACCACCTTGTAGTGTTCATTGACCATTATTATAATGGATAAAAAAAACTGTATAAAAACTACAGTCGATGCATGTCTTTAATACCGTAATTGCCCTTGAATTGATTAAAATCAAAGTTATATCTATCTTTCTGCCATTAATATAAGATAGTGGTTGTTATTATGAACAAGATATTGTATTTACATATATATTTATGTTTTTTTTTGTCTCTTTGAGCTATTACTAAACTAGCAATTAAGAAATCAATATTATTGGGTATAGGAATAGGTTTTTTTGCGATAAATTGATAATTACATTTAATAAAAAAGAGTTGCTATAGAACAACCTTGCAATGTTGCTAACCTTGATGAAAGAAAAACTTTGTAATAAGAATAACTTACATAACATACTACATATTAAGAACTTACAACTTCTTAAATGGAGGCCATATCTGGGCCAAGAGTGTGCAGGCCAGGTGGATCAGGTGGACTGATGTCCTGACCCACTGGGTTCAGATGGCTCCATTAAGGGTCGCCTATGTCCTAAGGGATGCCTATGTTCAGCAATGCACTTTCAAGTTCTGATAAATGGATGAATGGATAAACTTACAACTTGCAATCTGCTACGAAAAATATGACACTATAATTTTTATATAAGTACAATTAAATTAGCATACAAGTCAACACTCTATCACTCTGAGAACAGATAACTCCAATAATAATTTCATCTTAAGTAATTAAGTTGACATGTACCAAAGATATGGGAAGTTAATTCGAGTATATGTGTGTCCTTGTGCATACATACAAACATACATAAATATACTTGAAAACAATACTCTCTTTCTGATGCAGTACAGCATAAAATATTTTCACAGCCATTTACAATTATTGCCCAGTGATAATTATGTTTCTACCCATTATAAGAAGGAATAAATAAAAAAAAGGATGCTAATTTTTGCTTCTGTTCAAAATTCGACATTTTAGTACACTAGACTAAATTACATACTTCAGAAATTATAAAAACTAGTTGACCCTGCGTTCTGCCTAAAAGTCAAAAATATAAAATTGACAGTGTTTCTCTACTATATTATACATAAAAACCATCCTCTCAAATCACTCTATCTAAAATAAAATAAAAAACTGCATTAAAATCCGTGGCATAGTTTTAAACGTCTAAGCATATAATACATAGGGACAGACAGCGAGAAGCAACTTTGATTTTTACTATGTCGTGAAGTAAGGTAGAAAGTAGATTACAGTTTAACATAATCTATGTACTTCATAGATAAAATGTATATAATAATGTTGCTTAACTACATACTTGTTATGTAAGTGTCACAAGTTAGTAGACCTATCACAATATGTTATACTTCTTATTTTATATACTATTTATTTTATATGCTTATATATCTATGCATATAAAAATACATTAGGACCAACAGTTCCTTATTTATTTTCTTTTTAAGTTACATGTCAACCAATTTTAATATTTATATATGTAACTAGCAGAACCAACACAACTTCCTTCGCGCAGACTATAATAATAATATCCTGTTACTCAGGAATAATGTAGCATTCTAATGGTTAAAGAATTTTTAAAATCGGTTTAGTAGTTTTTAAATTAATTCATAACAAACATACAAAATTACAAAGGTTTCATCTTAATTAGATTAGTATAGATAATTGTAAAATGACTAAAAATTATAGTAAGTTTAAGTAAGTTTTTATGTTTCGCACACACACGCACACGCATACAGTCAGACAGACAAGGGAAAACATGTAGCTCACAAAATTATTACAAATTTTATTATTCTTTTATGGTAATTATTCTATGTTTCTTTTTTAGACTTCTCGTCAACCCATTATTGTCCCATTGCTGGGCACGGGCCTTCTTTCAGAATGAGAGTTTTAGTCCATAGTCCACTTCGCTGGCCAAGTGCGTAATTGGACAAAGAGTTTAATACAATACTTGAATTATAATAGCTTGAATTATAATGATAAAGCAAGGTTCTGTTTTCATGTTTTCCTTTTATGCATCTAATCATATCATTATCCGCACCCCTTTTTATAATTTACTACAATCCCAGATTTAGAAAAATTCAGGATATACAAATATAACCACATAAATATGATACTTAAGTAAATACCTAACTTAGAAATTACGGACATTACATCCAGTTTATTTAAGGTATATAGTTAGTATAGTAGCAAACTGTTAAATCAAATTAATTGCTTAACAGAACCCACTGACACGTCAAGAAGTTATCGAAGATATAGAAAACTCCCGATGGGACAAGCTACGCTCGACTATGCTGAAGCGGCAGAAGTTCGGTACAGCCGGGCTGCGCGGGCGCATGGGAGCCGGATACATGTGCATGAACGATGTGGTCGTACTCCAAACTGCTCAGGTACTTCATTATCACTTTATTTTCATCTCCCTACTGTTCACCTCATTTCTTTGGGAGTATCAACGGGACTGTGATTGTAATTAGATAACCTTTGTTATGTGTGTGTGTGTGTGCGTGTTTATGTATTAAATAAAAACACACGCTTTCTACACTCATAGCCCCACACTAAGATTTTCTCCTGTGTCGTGGGTACCATGGACACCCACAAGACGAATACTCAAACACCCAGACCCAGAACATGAATCTAAACTCATCATTCAGATACCTGTCTGGCCGGGAATCGAACCCGGGACCCATTGCGCGTCAGACCGGTCGTCAAATGGCTTACAGATGTCCGTAGGCGACAGCTGCCACTAACCATAAGGTAGATTGCATGTTCGTCTGCTACTCCTATCTCAAAAAATCCCTACATCACTCCAATTTAATCACCCTACTGACCACATTTGTGGTAGAACATAGGTATGGTTTTAAACTAATATGATCAGTACGATTCTGCTGGGTCGAAATGACCCAGTTGCATGGATCGTGGTCACGTGGACCACCATCCATGCAACTGGGTCATTTCGACCCAGCAGAATCGTATTGATCATATTAGTTTAAAAAAAAATTTTAACAAAAAATACAACCGACTTCCATGCCACATAAAAGTAAAAAATAATTTAAATACATGTTGGTTTAGAGCAAACACAGTTCTTAGTACATAGTCCCGAAGTCGGCGCTTACCATATTTTGCTGGATCATGACGAAACTACATGTATCTTATATGAGCGCCGACTTCGGGACTATGTACTAAGAACTGTGTTTGCTCTAAACCAACATGTATTTAAATTATTTTTTACTTTTATGTGGCATGGAAGTCGGTTGTATTTTTTGTTTAAAATTTTTTTTTTCACGCTTTTCAGTCACGATAAAATCAGTTATGGCTGTTGCTAGTCGTCCGCTAACCGGATGAATAAAATTAATTATTCGTCCGATTTTCGGATGAATAAAATTATGTGCTGACGTCATCATATAAAAATAGACTTCTTTGACACAACCAGTCGGGGGCGCTACCGCGCCCCCTCCCTTAGATTCTGAATTGGAAAAATCTGTTCGAACCTAACCTAACCGAATAAAACAACTTTTTGTGAGTAAACATTTATTTAAAGAATAGACCTATAATTATCAATATTTAAAGTAGAAAAAGTAATATAAACCTTATAACTAAGAGTATAATTCAACTGATACTGATAAAAATAACCCATCCAATTTAAAAAGGTTGGTAGTACTCTTGCATCTTTCAGGTAATTGTATTCAAAGTGGAATTTTTGATCATAATTATATCCTCTCCGAAACTCATTGTTGGTATTGTGAACAACAACATTATGTATACGTAAGCACAATATGGCCGATGCCTACGGTTTAAACTTGAAGGACCCCAGCATTATCAGGGTTGAGGAGTTGAAGGTCAAAATTATCATGTCATATCTTTGCTTAGTAATCTCATTACATATACGTAAGCACCATATGGCCGATGCTTATGGTTTAAACTTGCAGTACCCTGCATCATCAGGGTTGAGGAGTTGAAGGTCAACTTTTTTATCATACGTCTTCGCTTTGTAAATATATTACATATCCATAAGCATCAAACGGCCAACGCCTATAGTTTAAGCCTGAAGTACCCCTGCATCATCAGAGTTGAGGAGTTGAAGGTCAAATTTTTCATCTTATATCTTTGCTTAGTAATCTTATCAGATATACGTAGCGATCATGTAGCTAACGCCTATAGTTTAAGCTTGAAGCACCCCAGCATCATCAGGATTGAGGAGTTGAAGGTCCAATTTTCCACCGTATACAACCATTTTTCTAATGTTTTACCTTACATTTTTTTAAATATCATTTTGAATGCGTAAGATTGAAATAGCTAAGTTTTATGGCTTAGGCATTCAATACCCCTGCATCATCAGGATTGAGGAGTTGAAGGTCCAATTTTTCGTCGTATACCTTTGCTTAGCAATGTTATTACAAATCCGTGAGCAACAAATGTCTAACGTTTATGGTTTAAGCCTGCAGTACCCCTGCATCATCAGGATTGAGGAGTTGAAGGTCAAATTTTCATCACATGTCTCTGCTTAGTAGTCTTGTTACATATATGTAAGCACCAAATAGCTAATGTTATAGTTTAGGATAGCTGTAACCCTGCATCATCAGGATCGAAGAGTTGAAGGTCAAATTTTTCGTCAACCTATATAAGCATAGATATATAATACATATTCCAAGTTTCATAAGAATCGATTCGGCAGAAGCCGAGTTATCTCAAATTATCTAAAAAACTTGAGGAGTGGTGGTGGTTTCCACCCCATAACTCAAAGAGTTAAGCATCACAGCATACCCATGTCCAAGAGAAAAAGTTGCGTGACGAAATTTCCTATCAAATGAAAGAAAGAAAATGGAAATCGGTTTATAAACACCCAAGTTATTCAAGATTTTAAGAAACCGACATTTTCCAATTTTCCGGGAAAACCGCCGGAAGGTTTTCATTTTCCTCAATATGGGACTGCCTGTGAAACTAGTCGCATACAATGTCGTATGAATCGTGTCGGTAGGTCGACGATTTCTAGCCATTTCGCCCGAACATACATAAAAAAAAAAAAAAAAAAAAAAATACGTGACGAATAGATAACCTCTTTCCTTTGGGAAGTCGGTTAAAAATCATACGTCGTCGTCGTCAAGTACCCTTTACATAATAAAACGTAGGTATATGGTTTGACCGAGTAGGTACTATTGCCACATCTATTTCTAGCATGAAGCGGTTCGGTGGAAGTAAGCGGAGCAGTCCACATACCAATTTGAACCACATACCGTTCGATCCCCAGCCAGACAAGAATCAAGAATGATCGATTCATAGTTTTGATCTGAGTGCGTGTGTTTGTGTAGTCATCTTTGTGTATCCAAAGCTCTCCGACAAAGAAATGATCCTAGTACGGTTCTATTACTGTAGTACTGTACTGTTATTACTAATCTTTCCTGAGACTGGCCGTAGATACGTTGCCATACCCATAGACCACGCGTTTTTGTGTGTATTCATGGCACCTACAGCATGGGAGAAAATCTTAAAGAGAGGTTGTGAGCGTAGAAAGGGTAAACCGTATTATGTATTCCTTCCAACGTGAAGCATTTCTTGCGTTTCGATGGAAGGGTTATGGTTGCCGGCACGCTTTTATATGAGACGACCATCTTAGTCTTCAGGAGCAGGAACGCATCTGTGATGGACTTCAGATAAAACCCATGTCCGATTTGAAGTTGCTCACAGATGTCTATTGGCGGCGGTGACAACCTACCATCAGGTGGACTGCTTGCTCGTTTGCTACTTCAATAAGATATAAAATAAATAAACCAGCTGACGTCAACTGGATAATATTCATAGCACTCAATGGACATTTCTCATTAGTAAATGTCGTCATCCAAAGAAACTGTTTATTATTTTTTATCAGCAAGTAGCGTTCGTCCATGAACTTGTTTAAGTGATAACATGATTCGATTTTAACGCTTGACTGCTCTGAATATATTTCTCAACGCTATTACCATAGAAATTGAAGGTCGGTTTAGCTAAAGTGGAACGTGAACTCATTATGGAGTAGCCTATTCTCGTGACTTTGCCAGCTTCTGTCACTTCTACCACAATAATGTGGTAGAGAAGACAGTACTTAATAGACGTTAATCAAGGTCATAAACTATTTATATGCCTAATTTCAGCGAAATCTGACTGGCAGTTTAAGCGTCAAAATCCTCGGAAATTTCACATAAATAATCACTACATAATATAAAACAAAGTCGCTTCTCGCTGTCGGTCCCTATGTATGGTTAGATCTTTAAAACTACGCTACGGATTTTAATGCAGTTTACGGATGCGGACGTTAAAAACCTATGTCCAAGGTGTAAATCTCAGGCTCATTTTTCAAAAAATATATGCGTATTAGAAATTAACTGTCACCACTTTACGGCAAAGGAAAAAATCGTGAGGAAACTTACTACCCGAGAATTCTTAAAAAAAAAGTTCTCGGACTTGTGTGAAGATTACCAATTCGCACTTGGCCGGCGCGGTGGACTATGGCCTAAACTCTCATTCTGAAAGAAGACCCGTGCCCAGCAGTGGGACAGTAATGGATTGTCGACATGAATAGCAAATTAGTTTCATAAAAATGTTCTCAATTTCAGGGCTTATGCGCCTACGTGCAAAAGGTGGCCAATCGGGATCAACTTCACAACGGCATCGTCGTCGGATACGATGGTCGTTACAACAGTAAAAGGTACAGTAAATATATTAAAATAATTAATGGTAAATTTTAAAAGTATTTTTTGTGTTAGATTTATGAACGCAGTAGTTGAATTGACAGTAATAGTATAAGAGTTGAACGGAGTTCCAGGTTCGATACCCGGCCAGACTGATGTCTCAATATTGAGGTTAGATTTCAGTCCTGGGTTTGGTTGTTATACTTTACCCAATGGATGTAATATCTACAAAACTAAACCTCTAATACAAGAAAGGTTCTGGCACCTCTAATCTCTATATATTAATACGTGAGGCAAGAACTTGTGGTGCATTTTTAAGTAACTTGCCGCGGACGGAGGTGTATGAAATTTTGCACGGCTATAGTTGACGTAAAGAAGGAGTGCAGAATGCTAATATTTTTTTCAAATTATGCGCATAGCATACATAAAATCAACTAACAACACATTACACACACCGTGCATTTGACACAAACACATAAATAATAAACGAAATAAAACATTCAAGTATGAAGACACAGAACGTCAAAAATGGCAGATGTCTTTGTCAAAATACCCGTTATTGATTTTTTACCTTTTTTTACCTTTGGGTTTATTAAAATAACTTGAAAATTAATTTAAATTGAATGCGCAAAATACTTTGGACAATATCAAGTTTAGTTTTTGAGTTGAATACGGTCCAATTTCGACCGTTGCGACGGGTGACAAGACTGACTAGTGTAATCTAAAACACCTACAATTGAACATGTTAAAGACAGATCAACATAGTTCCGGGGTCTGTTTTTTGTCGAAATTCAACAAGCCAAGACCTTTAATAAAGTGAATGTAGCGAATACTGCTGTAAAAACTATATACCTAGTTACCTACATACCTTTGTACTTATATGTAATACAAAAAATGGAGGCAACGTTTTTCTATCGCTAACTCAGTTGGTACTTACCTACTCATAAATTTTAAGGGTTCCCTAACAGAAGGGTAAAAACGAAATCTTTAACTAACCCTGTCCCTAATGCTGTCTTTCTGTCTGTTATACGGTTTCTTGAGCCGCAATAGATTTATTCAAGTACTAATTGATATTTATACATAATAGGTATCAAAATGTTATAGCAGCCATAGCCGCTATAATATCAAGTAGGTAATAAAGCTAAAAAAGTTAAAATGAAAAAGAGTATATTAATTGATGATTTTCTTTTATACGCTGAACCGTTATATTTTTTTTTAAATACGTTTATTTCTATAGCTGCTATGATAACAAACAAAAATGTTGATACGTAAGAATCCCTGTACCAGTACGACACGCACTTGACCAATTGTCATTTATTAAATGTTTCTTTGTTACAATCAATTTGGGTAACATTGAACAGCGGTGTAACTTTGAACAAAGTTGTGAAAAAAATATATTAATTTATTACATGGAAACTTCTTGTTATTTCAATATCGTACCTGCGTAAAATGGTTTGCCAAAATGTTGTAATATCAATGAAAGTAAAAAAAGGTACCTGTCAATGACATAATTTTAAAAAATACCGCCTTTTCCGTAGTGAAATTGTTGCAAGTGTTTGATGCTTCATTTTGAATAGTGTTGCCCAAATTCAGTCTTGGTCTTGCAGTCTTGGTCTTGTTCTTGCGTTTTTGCAAGACCAAGACCAAGAACAAGACCGCGTATTTTTAGCAAGACCAAGACCAAGACTGACCGTGCAAGACTTGAGCAAGAACAAGACATAGCCTGCAAGACTCTTGCGTCTTGCAGCTAGGACTTAGCGCTATTTTACTGAGTAGTTAGGTGTAACAGTTCGGTGTATAGGTAGGTACGCTTAGGAATTCTATGAGACGCAAAAAACTGTATCAAAGAATATGAAAAACTGGACCTATGCGCATTACGACTAATACCATAAACAGCGAATAAAAAAATATCTATTCAAGGCTTAGTGATAGACGAGTTGGAGGAGTACCTGAAAAAAACCAAGAACTGCCAGCTCGGAAGACATTTTAGATTGGTGGAGGACGCATGAGACAGAGTATCCGATTTTATCGAAAATGGCCCGTGATTTTCTCTCAATACCTACAATTTCAGTACCTGCTGAGAGGTTATTTTCTAAAGCATCATTAGTAATTAGAAAACATAGAAATAGGTTAAGTGATGAGTCAGCCAGATGGTTACTTTGTATTAATTCTTGGTCAAAAAAATTGATATAAAGTATCATAACCTAATGATAAAGCTGTTGATTAGTGTTGTATTTTATTTTTTATTCAAATAAATGATAAATCGTAAAACTCTTTTATTAAATTTCTTATAAGTTGAGGGTTCAGTCTCTTTCTAGACAGATAAGTATTGTTCTTTAAAATACAGTCAAGTTATTGTAATTAATTTGTTTTTTTACATGTTTTAGCAAATGTAAGCTTATAAATCATAAATGTTTATTAAGAAACAGTTACTTCCATGGAAAACGACATATAGGTCAGTTGATTTTTCGAATTTCTTATCAAATCTTCAGTTATTTATTAATCTGCTTGATCTTTACTATGGCTATGTTAATTCAAGCTCACAATGTTCCAATTCTAATACGTTTTTCTAAGATTTAAAGTAAACTTTAATAAATAGTAATAGACTAATAGGTAATTGCAAGACTTGCAAGACTCTTGCTGCAAGACCAAGACCAAGACCAAGACTGGGAGCGCAAGACCAAGACCAAGACCAAGATCAGGTGTATTGGCGCAAGACCAAGACCAAGACTGGCTAAGTCTCGTCTTGTTCTTGCATTTGGGCAACACTAATTTTGAAATAGCAATTATACTAAAAAACTTACCGTAAACAGGTGTGTTTTGGTGTTTATCTTTAAAATGTATATTGTATATTATTATTTTGAAACTGTACTATCCGTATCCCATGTTGAATATTGCGTAAAACTGTTAAACTTTTGACGACGTCGAAATTGGATGTTATATGGGTAACTTTGAACGGTTCAAAGTTACCTGTATCATAAAAAAATATTTTTTTCGGAGGCTCAGGGTCGCTCAGCGTGCTATGGAGAGGGTTATGCTCGGAATTTCGCTACGAGACATGATTCGCAACCGTGAAATCCGTAGACGAACGAAGCTTACCGACATAGCTCTCAAAATTAGCAGGCTGAAGTGGCAATGGGCCGCCACATCGCTCGTAGGACCGCTAACCGATGGGGAAGAAAGGTCCTCGAGTGGCGACCATGTTTAGGCAAAAGGAGTACCGGTCGCCCCCCTACCAGATGGACCGGTGACCTGAAGAAGACAGCGGGAAACCGTTGGATTCAGAGGACACAGGACCGGTTGGAGTGGCGCCATTTAGGGGAGGCCTATGTTATGTCCATGTTCCGTCCATCCTTTTTTTTTTTTGTTTTCGAGGGGGAAACCTTCCAAAGGTACCCGATGTTCCGTCCATCCTATGGATGGATGGAATAAATAATCAAAAAAAAAGTAGTATCATACTTTACCACCAAATTGATCGACCTTGATTCATATGGCAAGACCAAGTTGTCTATTGTATTTATATATCAAAATAAATGTATTTTTTATAGATTTGGTTTTAATTAACAAAATTATGTTAATTAATTTTACTCAGACCTTAAAATATTCGATTAATGACGGATTTTATATCCTCAAAAAATTATATTCAAAGTTACCCAAAACTAAGGATAACTTTGAATTTGAGTTTTAGGGGTAATTGTGGATAGTATAATTGTTTTCTCCGTAAATTTATTGTGTTAGATTAATAAACCAGCTAAAAAGGACACTATTCATTTAATAAAAACAAGGTGCAATAAATATAAAACAGATAATAATATCACAAATATTGTAAAAAATGTTCAAAGTTACCCAAATCGAGTTTATTCAATGTACAAAGGATAATGAAGAGACCTTGATAGAAATGTCTTATTCTATATTTCTATTATGGGCGCGTTCCAGAAGACGCTCACAAAGACCCAAACGCCGAAAACGTCGTTCCACAAGACGACCGCGGTCGTTGTGGTCGCCGCAAATATGTCACTTATAACGTCATGACTTACGCCCCGACGACCCATCTAATAAGGTAGATCGAAGTGATCGTTCCACTAGAGATTATGTCAGTAACGCTCACAAGCTAGTGGAACGGGAAGAGCTGAGGTCGTGAGCATGAACTTTGTGAACGTCTAATAGAACGCACTCTATAAAGATCCTTATATATTTCTGAAGTGTGACGTACCTACTACTTATAAGTGATATATCAGTTGTGAGTACGTATTCATTAACATCGTTCAGTAGGTATGCAAACGCCATGCAAACTATGTTACGGGTATTATTAACTGTGAAGGCTATGTCTTGTTTACTTCGGCAATAACTAATCGGTACCTACTTTTTACGCTTTCATAACTATTTTAAAAAGTGCCCGTAAAGTTAAATCCTTTACGCCCTTTTAGCCTCAAAGTATCGTACCATTTTTTTACCGCATTGAAGTGGCATACAAGCATGCAATTCATCTGATAGTAAGTGGCCACTGCTGCCCATGAATGTCTGTAAGCAAATTCATATAGAGCAGGCGTTTTATCTGAATCATCGCCTCCTATAAAAGTGAACTGGCAAGCACACCCTCCCACCGAAAGGCAAAAACTGCTTTGCTTGAAATAGGACAGAGTGGCATTGGTACTCTGGGCACGGGTCTTCTCTTAGAATAAGAGAGTTTAGGCCATGGTCCACCGCGCTGGCCATGTGCGAATTGGTGGACTTCACAGACCTCCAAGAACTTTTTTTAAAGAACTCTCGAGTGTCTAGTTTTTCTCACGCTGTTTTCCTTCACCGAAAATCAGTGATAATTAATTTCTAATACGCACATAAATCAGTGGTTTCAAGCATTAGGCTATCACTGCTCTACAGTTTCATAATAAAAAAAAAACACGCTTTCTACACGCATAGCCCCACAGTAGGAAGTTCTCCTGGGTCGTGGGTACCATGGACACACACAGCACGAATACACAAACACCCAGACTCAGAACAGAAATCTAAACTCATCATTCAGATACCTGTCTGGCCGGGAATCGAACCCGGGACCAATTTCGCGTCAGACCGGTATAGTAACCGCACCGCCACGCGGGTTGTCAACAAATAACAAATATACTATAAATACTGTTAACAGGTCATGCAATTTCCTATTCCTAGGTTCGCAGAACTAACAGCGAAAGTGTTCATCTCAGCGTCGATACCCGTGCATCTGTACTCCGAAGTGTGTCCCACACCGCTCGTGTCCTTCGCGACCATATACTACGGGGCAGCGGCTGGAGTCATGGTCACAGCATCACATAACCCCAAAGAAGACAATGGGTATAAGGTAATTAATATAAAAAAGTTTTATTAAGCAGTGGAGTGCATGCAGGTGGTAAAACCAGTGTAGTTCGATCGGTGAAGTACCACCGCCACACCTATTTCTAACGTGAAGCATTTTTGCATTTCGATGGAAGGCTGTGGTTGCCGGCACACTTTTATATGAGGCGACCATCATATACCTCGGTAGCAACGCATCTGTGATTGATTTCAGATAGAACCCATGTTCTGTATGAAGTTGATTACAAGTGTCCATGAGCGGCAGTGACCACTTACCATCAGGTGGATTGCATGCTCGTTTGCTACTTCAGTCAGATGTAAAACTCTGATCTTATTTGGGGTCAAGTAGACTCGTACTCGTTAGCTACTTCCATATTATAAATAGACATCTTTCATACAAACATAGATAAAATCTTCTTTTTAATTAATAACTCTCTTCTTAGTCCTTATCAGTCTGGTTTCCGGCCCGGTCATAGCACCGTAACGGCACTGCTGAATGTCACAGACGATATTCGTTGGGCGATTGAAAACAAATCTCTTACAGTATTGGTTTTGTTAGACTTTAGCAGTGCTTTTACCTCCGTTGATTTCGACATCCTTACTGGAGTTCTCAGTTCTATTAACGTCTCATCTTCTACCGTCACGTGGTTTAATTCCTATCTTCGAGGACGATCACAGCGGGTCCACCAAGGAGAGTATTTCTCGGACTGGTGTGAGCTCGCCGCTGGTGTTCCTCAGGGTGGCATCCTGTCTCCATTACTGTTTTCTATTTTTATTAATTCAATTACAACAATTATCTCTTCAAATTTCCATCTTTACGCTGACGATTTGCAGTTATACCGTCACTTTAGTGTGCCTAACGCCTATAATGAAATTATACGATTGAATGATGACATTCAACGTATAACTGAATGGGCCAAAGCATTCGGTATTTTGATCAACCCAAGAAATACACAAGCCATTATTATTGGTAGTAAATATCACCGCAATGCATTGGATTTTAGCACACTGCCAGCCATAGTCATTAATGAAACTGTTATTCCGTATTCCGACACTGTGAAAAACCTTGGCATTATTATGGACTCTAACTTATCGTGGGATGCTTACGTCAGGGAGGTAAGCCGTAAGGTTTACTTCACTATACATTCGCTGAAATGTCTTCAAGGTTACTTGCCCTTTAAAACTAAAATTTCTCTAACTCAAACTCTTATTCACCCGATTTTAGATTACGCGGATGCATGCTATTTAGATGCCTCAGAGGAGTCATTAAATAAACTTGAGCGCTTGCAAAATCTTTGTATTAGATTCATTTTTGGCTTACGGAAATTTGATCGTATTTCTTATTTTCGCAAGGATCTCAAGTGGCTTCCAATCCGTTTTCGCAGGAATACTCGTATCCTCTGTCTACTTTTCAAAATCCTCAAAGACCCATCCTCTCCTTCGTACTTGCAGAACCGTTTTTCGTACGCAAGACCTTCCTTGGCACCCTGCAGATCTCATCTAAAATATCTCCTAAATTACCCTTCCCACAAAACTTCTCTCTATTCCCACTCCTTCTCTGTTCATGCAGTTAGGCTATGGAATTCATTGCCGCTTAACATTCGACTCTCAAAAACCATTTCTATGTTTAAAAGACGAGTTAAAAAGCACTATTTATCACTTTCATAATATCATATTGTATGTATATATTCATATGTATGTATTTGTATATATATTATATATTTATATCATATTTTAACTATAAATATTAATTTCCAGTTGTGTACACCTAATTTGCCTTACAAATGCACACTCCGATCCCAGGGCTGCTGGAAGAAATTTCATCTTGAAATAAGTAGTCCTTTGTACTTAAGTTTATAATGTCTGTTTTTATGTATTGTTTATTTGTGTACAAAAATTATAAAATAAATAAAAAAATAAAAATAAAATCAAGTGTATTGCATTGCGCAACGATTGCAAACTTGGATATTGCACACATTTTTTTATTTTTCTTTTTACTTTTCAACCTCTTTTATGTTTTTAACGTTTTTCATTCAACTTGCAAGCAATCTACACCTGTAATTGTAATGACATTAAGCTTACCCTATATATATATATTGCTTTGTTTCTACTCTAAAATGTGATAATGTACATTATGTTGGTGTTCATTAAATAAATAAATAAATAGCTTATCTGTTGTCCTCATTAAAAGATCTGTTTCAACAGGTATATTGGAGCAACGGATCCCAGGTGATAGCGCCTCACGATGACAATATCCTCGAAGAAATTTGGAGCTGTTTGGAGTGAGTTTTCTATTTGTCCATTTGCTATTTACTTAGTTTAGGGATTACATTTCTTGATTTTTTGCGCTTAAATTATTATAAGAAGTGGAGTTTTCTGGTATCACTAAACTGTTCTACTTAAGCTTAGTAGATTTATTTTAATGAGCACTTTATATTGAGACAATATCAAGGAACTGACTGATTTCATGTTAATGAGATGATGTAACTCCTGTTTTCTACCTAGATGATTTGGGAATTACTAATATATCTAAAAAAACGAATCGATAACATTCCCACGACACCTCCTTTTTTATCTGATTGAAGTAGCAAACGAGCGTGCAGTCCACCTGATGGCAAGTGGTCACCGCCGCCCTGTGACATCTGTAAACTTCATACAGAACATGGGTTCTATTCAGATAGAGTCAATCACAGATACGTTGCTACTCTCGAGGACTATGATGGTCGCCTGATATAAAAGTGCGCTGGCAACCACATCCTTCCATCGAAATGCAAAAAAATTCTTCACGCAATAAATAGGTATGGCGGTGGTACTTTCCCGGGCGAACTACACTGGTTCTACCACCTGCAGCATTCCTATTATATCTTTGTAATAGTCGTTGACAATCTCGCATAGTATTTTCTGTTCAGATATTCACTATTCCAACTTGCTTACTACATTTTTCCTTCACAGCATACCAGACGACCACTGGCACATAGCGGAGATTCGTTCACACGAGCTCATTAGGGACTGCACGGAGGAAATAACCGCTAAATACACAAAGTACGTCCGCGAGTGTCTCAGCGAGGACGTAGTGGAACGGAACCGATCAGCTTGTATTGAGACCGTGTATAGCGCGATGCATGGAGTCGGATATGAGAGTGTTGTGAGGGCTTTTGACGTTGCTGGGTTGAAGGTGAGATTTATTTTCCATGTATAAAAAATTCGGTGAAGGAAAACATCGTGAGGAAACCTACATACCCAAGAGTTCTAAAAAAAAAAGTTCTCGGAGGTGTGTGAAGTCCACCAATTCGCACTTGGCCAGCGCGGTGGACTATGGCCTAAATGTGCCCAGCATTGGGCCAATAATGGGTTGATGGGGTATAAAAAATAAAACAAACCACATTTGTTAATATCACACATATGAAACGTGATATTTAAGAATTATATAGCCTATATCACTTTGCAAACTGAGACGATTTCAATATGTCATATGTTACAATTTGTGAAACCGAATAAGCTGTAAAACTGGACATATACATGCAAACATTTTTCTGACCCAGTCAGGTAAATAAAATTATTTGCACCCTTAGAAGTTTCAAACCTTTTTCTTAATGAAAATAATTGTTAAGATAGTTCGATACCACACCGGTCGATAGACTAAGGTTATACCTTATATATATATGATTCAAAATATGTCAATTTTCGAAATTGTTGAAATAAAATGTTTGTTTTATATGACAGCACCATATATGAAGTAATAAACTATAGCAATTTCAACACAACTCTCGCATGAAAATTACTTGTAATCTTGTTGTAATCTTATAATTATTGTAATTTTATGAAATTTACTATTAATTTAATAACGATAATGTTATATCTACACTAACGAATTAGGTGAAGTCCTGTAATGTTGTTGTAAGTTTTGTAATAAATACATAAATAAATAAATAAAAAACTTCACAAGGATTGACGCAGGCGATACATAATCAACTCTCGCAACGTACACTATCGAATCTACAAATTGACTACTTTCCAGGAGAACGATTTGAAGTTGTATTTTTCGATTATATTCCGTGCTTAAATAGTGCAGAATCAATAATGTTCATTTCGAAATTAGGCTAAATATTGGTCAATTTTTTTTCTTCTTTAAGTTATATAAACAGTACGCTATTATGTTATTTTTAGAGCAATAAAACGAAAAACACGTTTTTGCAGTTTCGATGATGTACGTTGCGAGAGTCGTATACTTTTTTTTAATTGTAAAATTGGAGTAGCAAATGTGCATGCGGTCCACCTGATAGTAAGTGGTCACTGCCGCTCATGGACATCTGTAAGCAACTTCATACAGAAGACAGAACATGGGTTCTATCTAAAGTCAATTCACAGATACGTCGCCACTCCCGAGGACTATGATGGTCGCCTTATATAAAAGTGTGCTTGAAACCACACCCTTCCATCGAAACACAAAAACTGCTTCACGCTAGAAATAGGTGTGGCTTGTACTTCCTCGAGCGAACCACACTGGTACTACCACCTATAAAAATACTATCTCTGAAAAGTATTTACAGATATACAATTCATAAATTTTATCTAGATGGCTATTAAAATAAAGATATTTTTAAGGCCCCAATAAGCGTCCCAGAGCAACAGGACCCAAACCCGGACTTCCCGACTGTGGTCTTCCCGAACCCAGAGGAGAAAGAGTGCTTGGAGCTCAGCAAGAAATTGGCTGAAGCGAAGGGGGTCAGGCTGGTGTTGGTCAACGATCCCGATGCTGACCGACTCGCAGTGGCTGAGTATCATGAGAAGTGAGTAAATCACAACGTTTCTTTATTTAAATTACTTAGGAAATCCAAGTCAAATCTTTAGCTTGAATGAAATGAAGTGTAATGAAATGTCTTTATTTTGTATAGGCCTGCGGGGGCACTTACAAATTGTCAGTTACATTTTTTCTTACACTACCACCGGATCGGAATGTTTTCGTTAATTAAATAAAGGTGGTATTGACTTCAGATAGAACTCATGTTCTATTTGAAGTTGCTTACAGGTGTCCATGGGCGGCAGTGACCACTTACCATCAGGTGGACTGCATACTCTTTGGCTACTGCAATCAAATAGAAAAAAATGTTCTTTGCAAATAATTGATTAAAATTTGAGAAGCACTCTTTTTAAATAGCATTAATAATTGTAAAAGTGAAGATTATTTGTGCATTAAAGTATGTTATAAAGTTAATTTCGAATGTTTTATATTATAATAATAAACAATTCAAGATTATGTACGAAATTAGCAATTCATTTAGACCTCAATAGTTTTATCTTTATACTTTGCTGTCTTTTTATAAATAGTAGTAATTTTGATGTTCCACGATCGATTGACTGATGAAAAAATCGGAATATGATCTATTATCTTAAAAAGTATATTGTATTTCTGTGCTCATAATCAATATCTTATCAACCCACTATTGGCTCACTGTTGGTCACGGGTCTTCTCTCAGAATGACAGAGTTTAGGCCATAGTCCACCGCGCTGGCCAAGTGCGAATTGGTGGACTTCACACACCTCCGAGAACTTTTTTTTTTTTTTAAGAACTCCCGGTTGTGTAGGTTTCCTCACGATGTTTTCCTTCAACGAAAAGCAGAGATAATACGCACATAAATCAGTGGTGCGTGCCTGGGTTCGAACCTCGGACCTCCCGATCGAGAGGGCAATTTCCAACCTTTAGGCTATCACTGCTCTGGCAATCAATATCTTGTGAGTATACACATATAAAACATTTCTACCTGACTCTCAGGTCTAGTACCTGGAAGGTGTTCTCCGGCAACGAGATGGGTTCCCTCCTGGGCTGGTGGCTACTCCAGCAGTCTCCTGACCGGGAGGTGTACATGCTGGCCAGCTTCGTCAGCTCCAAGATGCTGGCCGCCATCGTGAAGGGCAAGGGGCATTTTGTGGAGACACTCACTGGGTTTAAGTGGATGGGTGAGTTTAACTGAAGGGTTGACGAGTTACTTTGTCATGGCAATGTTCATCAGGTGGTAGAACCAGTGTAGTTCGACCGGGGAGGTACTACTGCCACCTATTTCTAGCGTGAAGGATTTCTTGCGTTTTGATGGAAGAGTGTGGTTGCCGGCACATTTATGAAGCTACCATCTTAGTCCTCGAGAGTGGCAACGCATCTGTGATGACTTCAGATTGAACCTATATTCCGAATGTACTTATGTACACGCGTTAGAAGTTATGCTTCTTGGGCGTAACAAGATAAAAATGTTTTTAAAAAATATATCTTTCGCCTTATTCTCTTATTTTTTATAACGCACCTAAAGAAGTATTACGTATTAGGTAAGTACTTCAAAAAAAACGTGCGGCACTCGAGGCGTCCCGTGGTAAAGCTATTGCATAGCATTTTCATTCTCATTTTCATTTCAACTTCATACTGTGACTTTTGTGTGACGAATCTTGAAATTTCACATTGAAATTTAACTTCAAAAACAATTTTGTTTTATGTTACAAACGTTACAATAATACGAAACTACTAAATTAAATAGAATGGATTGGAAATATATTTATAATCCGTATGCTGGGATAACATTTAGTCTTCACATCATTGAAATCAATGTACTCTATTATTTTTTCTCCAGTCGCTTTAATTTAAAGCCATGTTAATTTTTTAAACGCGGATCAAACCACGGGTCAACTTTTTGTTAATATATTCCAGGGAACACGACACTATTACTGGAGAAGGAAGACAAGCGAGTACTATTCGCTTTCGAAGAGGCCATCGGCTACATGTGCAACAGTCGAGTGCCCGATAAGGATGGGGTCACCGCAGCGGTTCAGGTACCTTGTGCCTTTTTATTACCAAATTTCATCAGAAGAAGAGTATTTCAACCGTATTTGTATTTGACGACCGCGTGGCGGAGCGGTTACCATACCGGTTTGACGCGCAATGGGTCCCGGGTTCGATTTCCAGCCGGACAGGTATCTAAATAAAAGAAAGAAAGAAAATACTTTATTCGGCACAATGCAAAAAGTTATACAAAATATATATAAATGGTGTTTAGATTCATGTTCTGGATGTTTGTGTATTCGTCTTGTGTGACCGTGGTACCGTGGTAGTGTAGAAAGCGTTTATATTTAAAAGCCTTTACGTTTATGTTCATTCCTTTGGTACGCGCTGCAGCCCAAACGGCTTGAGGGATTGTAACATGTGATATATCATTGGAATAGGCTTAATTTGCAGAATGACATAAGCTATATAATTTTAAATATGGCGCCTGAAAGTAAAGAAAGAGGGGCAGAGAGTAACGATTTTTTTCAAAATATATTTAGAAAACTACGGCGGAAGCATTTTTAGTCTTATTTATGTATATTTGTATGAATGTTTGATATGCGGGTATTGTTCGAGTACCCGATAAGGGTGGGGTCACCGCAGCGGTTCAGGTAATGCACTTTGCGATTCTGTTGTTCTATTCTTTAACCTGATTGCGTCGAAAGAAAGGTTTTTAAGCGTATGCATTGTTTTAAAATGTACAACGAAGAAATTCGAAATTTAACTACTATTTAATCACAGGTGGCGTCCTTAGCATCGTCGCTCTACACATCAGGATCATCACTACAAGATCAACTCCAAGCTCTGTATAGAGAGTATGGGTACCATGTGTCCAAGAATGGGTACTACATCATCAACGATCCGACTGTTGTCTCTAAGATATTCAGCAGGATTAGGAACTTCCATGGACCTGGAGTGGTAAGACTGTTTTTAAAGTGAAACTTCTTTATCGGGGTTGGTAAAATTTTTTATGTAACATTTATTCGTTACGCGCCATCTTTTTCTGTTACGCGCCATCCTTTTTTTTTCGTTACGTGCCATATTTTTCTTATCCCTACCACGCGTGATATTAGATAGATTATTATAGATTAGATTATTAGATAAAGTTTAATAAAAGCCTTTTATTAAACTTTATCTAATTTAACTTTATTTAACCAATTTCTGTAAAGTTGCATATAGTAAATTATTTTTTGAAAAATAACGTCATAAAGAAGTTTCACTTCTTACGAGTGTACGCTAGTACACGCACACATTTTTTATTTTTAATAATTTGGCAATTAAACACAAAATAGAATTTTGCGATCCGCATGAAGTGGTCATTGTACCCGCCTGACGCACATAGGGTTTCAAGTTCGATTCCCGTCCAGTCATATGAACTGAAAGATGAATTTATACAATGGTCACTGTACCGGTTTCACGCACTGGATTATGGGTGTGTTTCCCATTCAAAGGCAGAATGTTGAATAAAGATTTCAGTTCTGAGTTTGGGTCTTTGTGTTTATGTGTGTCCATGGCACCGAGATAAATCGTACTGCTCCTTTTTAAACCTTTTTGCGCTAGTAATGTATTGGTAACAAGTGGAAACTTCACTGATCTATGTATTTCTTTAATGTACTATACTAATATTGTGAATTATCTAATCGTTTGTTTCCTAAATAAAAAAAAAAAAAAAACAAAAAAGTTAGTGTAGAAAGCCATATCGTTATTGCCTGAGTCTATCACAAATGAGTTCTTTCTTAGACACATATTTAAATTTACAATGTACTTTCATTATCACGTAAAAAACATGAATGTAATTATATTTAAAAAAAATGATATAAATAAGGAAAAAGACAAACCCGCTGAGTTTCTTGCCGGATCTTCTCAGTTGAGGTGGTATTCCGATCCGGTGGTAGTGTAAGAAAAAAAATGTAACTGACAATTTGTAAGTGCCCCCGCAGGCCTATACAAAATAAAGACATTTCATTTCATTACAAACTATGTACTAACTTTAGTTCCTTTTTTTTACACTATATTATGTACATTCACATGTGCTACGTAAAATACAGTTACATATTGTGTTTTAAAACTTAACTTTGCTTTTATAACTTAAACTAATGGTTCAGTTTGTCAACGAGATATAAGTCTATAAATAGCACTAAAAACAATAAAGATTAAGAAATAAGAAAATGAATAAATCTTTTTTGTTTTTCAGTACCCTAAAAAGGTGGGTTCATGTGAGATAGTATATATGAACGATTTCACCGCTGGGGTCAGGATACCCGAAAAGACCAAAGGAGAGGGACATCTCAGTAAGTAATCAGTTATTCATAATTATGTAAGTTCGTTTTTTCTGTAATTATTTTTTTATATATATTTTTATATTTTGCAATGGACACACATGCGTGATACGATCTCATGTACACATACATGGCTTGTTTTTAGACTAATATTATCGCGGTATTGACACATTTTAATACTTAACGGGTACTCACGATATGTGGTTTTTGAATTCTTTTCGAATTCTTCTTGCCACGCACCACATTAAAGCATTTCACCAGTGCTGCGATACATAGTTGTAAGAGCATGATAGCCTAATGGTTGAAACTTGCCCTCTCAATCTCGAGGTCCGAGGTTTACACCCAGGCACGCACCACTGATTTATGAGCGCGTTATAAATTAATTATCACCGCTTTTCGGTGAAGGAAAACATCGTGAGGATACCTACACACCCGAAGTTCTTTTAACACAAAAATCTCAAAAGTGTGTAAAGTCCACCAATTCGCACTTGGCCAGCGCGGTGGAATATGGCCTAAACTCTCATTCTGAGAAGACCCGTGTCCAGTAGTGGGACAATAAAGGCTTGATGAGAGATACCAATAATGTGATCAACTTACAGAAGTGCTCGGCACGGGACTCGACCAGGACTACACGAGTGGGGAGATGGTGGCCTTCCGCTGCGCCAACGGGCTGAGCGTCACTTTGAGGACCAGTGGTACCGAACCCAAGCTTAAGTACTACACCGAGTTGGTCTGCGAAGCTAACACTCCTAGGTAATCATGTAAAGTAGTAAGATAATAGTAGATTAATGGATGATCATCGTACGACTGGTTTCACACCTATTTCTAGTGTGTAGCATTTCTTGCGTTTCGATAGAAGGGTGTGGTTTGCGGCACACAGATGTCCATGGACGGCAGTGACCACCTACCATCAGGTGGTCAGCATACTCATTTGCTACTTCAGTAAGATAAAAAAAGTCTGAGGTTTGTACTTACCTCCGGTATCTCCACCGTGCTAGTTTCGTATATTAATGTACTATTACATGTGTTCAATAGGTAATACGATAAGATTTGTCTGATACTTCTATCTGACAAATCGTACTTGTTGTACATGAAATATTTTTGAATATCAATGAAATATTTTTATTCAAAACTTTTTTTTAATTTCAGGGAACAAGACACGAAAAAGGTTGAACTGGAAGCTATGGTGCAAGAATTCATAGACGAACTATTAGAACCAAAACTTAATGGACTTATAGGTTAATTTATATTGTACTTAAATATACTGATGTTATACGATATTGGTGCATATTTACTCCGTTAAAAATAACTGTTATAACTCCATTAAAAATAACTGTTATAATGAAAAAAACACGCTTTCTACACTCATAGCCCTACAGTAGGATTTTCTCCTGTGTCGTGGGTACCATGGACACCAGTGACGATCATACAAACACCCAAACTCAAAACATGAATCTAAACTAATCATTCAGATACCTGTTGGGCCGGGAATACAACCCGGGACCCATTGCGCGTCAGACCGATATGGTAACGCTACGCCACGCAGGTCGTCAAATGCCACAAATACTAGTTCTTGTTATATTGTATTTTGTTATACAATTTTGTATAGCAATTAAGTATCATACGACACTCAGAAACGTAATGTCATGAATAGGTTTTGAATACGCTCAAAGTTATTTAGTTGAGCGCCGGTTGGGTCTAGATGGCAAACATCTTCATAGTCAAGAATACATAACTATATCATATCATATATGAAAATATAGATATGATTTTAGCCTAATGTTATCACGGATTTGAAAAAAAATCATATGTAAAGGGTAATCATGATATGGATTTTTTAATTATATTTGCGGATGTTTTGATCAAGTCTTCGTTACCACGTTGTTATTAATATATGTTCGTGGTTACGATGTTCGTACTTCACCATAGCCAAGGTAATCAATCCATTTGTCGAAATATCTGCAATAAGAAGTCGAAAACCGCATATCATGAGTACCTTACATATTAAAGTGTATTTTGTTCGTATATAGCGTTATTATCTCAGATAACATATTATTAGATAACAGTTGTAACTACGTGGCAAAAAATAACGTTTTATTTTTATTTTAATTTGTGCCATAGAAATATTGTGTCGAAGAAATTACTTGAACAGTGAACTATTTATTGTTATATTCAGTTTTTTACAGAAATAACATTTTTCTACAGAATAAAAAAAATAATTATAACTTGTCATTAATTAATGTATAACAATTTTTATTCCTCGGTTTCTTTCATCATTTTAAGTATACTTTATTATAATTTTGTTTACCACACACGCTTATTTAATCACATTATTTTAATTATCTGTCACATTTTTTACTTATTTAACATTCCTCTTTTTTTTTAATTCACTTACACCACTTTAAATTAACGTTTTAGAATTATGAAATCAATCATTATTATAAATCGTAATACACCATCGATATAGAAATACACATTCTGCGTCTCAAAACTGTCCGGTGAAAAAGAGCGCTTAATTTCAAAATTGAGCGCTCATTTCAAGTAGTATAATTTTATTGCTTTTTGCTTAAAGCGTTGTAAATACAACTTTAGATCATTGACACAAGGTTGTATTGCAACAATATATGGTCGTTATGACCATCTATAAATAACTACGTACATTCGACGACAGCTTTTGATGTCATTTTTCTTCGAGACTGTGTATCTAGTGTATTTCGATATCGATGTAATACACCTAAAGATTGACCACATGACTTCCATTTTTACCATTTTTTATTGATTAAGTCACCAAAGTTTTACTTAATTATTACGTAGTTACTTAATGTCAAGTAGTTTTTAAAAATACTATGATTTTCCAAATTTTATATAAGTGTTACACCAAAGTGCTGTACTGTACTGTGATACATTTATGAGTTTTATATAATTGTGATATAAATAAGCATAAAACATTTCAATTAAGTAAAAAAATAACAGAAGATTTCAAAAAATATTACCAAGTCGTATGCAATTTGTATGAATTTCCTATTATAAAATTAATTCATAACTTAGCATAGTATTGCAACAAATACTTGCATTTATATCAAATGTCATGTTGACGTGACATGTACTTTACATAATATGTACAAAGATTTGCACAAAAATAAAACATAAAATCCGTATTGGTCGTTTTATTTGCCTGTGGATACATTAATTTAATTACATTAATTGTACTGTTGTCTCGTTCATTCTGAAAGCTCGCGAGGGCGAAAAGTACAGAATCCGCCATGTTGAATTGCATTATTTTTTACCGAAAAAATAAGTTTCAAGTAAGTAAAAATAGTAAGCATTTACCTTGATATACATTAAAAAGGAATGAAAAAAATACATCTCTTTATTTCTAAACAAACATTTATTTCACGACTAAATAATTTGGGAAAAGACCATTATCACAATGCAAATAAATAATAATATTTTACATCATAAAAATTCAATAACTAAGTTTTAATAAAAGCAATACTTTTTACATTGCAAATAAACGCAAAAAAAATGACGTCACCAGTTACAAAACAATGCAAATGTAAATATTAAGAAAATAAATAATAATGAATTGTTAGATTAAAATATAAATAAAATAATAGTTCATATCTAAACATCTTCGTCTGCTTCTGCTTCTAACCGCTGTCGTTCCTTCTCCTTCAAATTCTGATCTATCAGATTGTCTAGTTCTGGACTTAGGAGGACTGATAAGCCAGCTGTTATGGGTACCTGAAATAACACGTATATTGCCTAGGTATGAATGGGAGACTGAATCCAAAAATACTGGGGATGTATTGAGTGGGGTTAGAATTAGGGATTGCAACCCGGAAAACCGGATCCGGTAATCCGGCGGATCCGGCACAAATTTACACAAACCGGATCCGGTACCAATTCACCACCGGATCCGGACCTCCACCGGATCCGGTGATTGTATATTTTGACAAAGATTTCACATTACAAAAATATTTACCGTTAGAAATAGATCCTTTTTTTACACTGTTTTAACCGTTCGATTAATCGCGGAGGATCCGGCCGTATTGAGAAAAAACGGCCGGATCCGGCCGGATTGAAAATGAGGCCGGATTGCAATCCCTAGTCAGAATCCAAAAAATATAATTTTGGATTTGTAAGTTGCTGTCAATTGTTAATCTGCACTATCTTTGGTAAATTATTTATTATTACTGCATATAATAACTCTAGTTTATAGAAAGATGGACGCATTCCACTGTTCTGTTCATTTAGATGAAAAATACAAATGAAAACCAATGTTATAATAAAAAAAACATAAAAAAGCACATACCCCAAAAAAGGGTAAACTATTATTTTATAATAAAAACTTTATAAATACCAAAAATGACACTGATTTTAAAACTACTGTTAGAATTTAAAATGTATTTATTTTTACAAATAACATTCTAATAAAGGTAATGACATAGTTTGTAATCAAAATTACAATTTCTGTCGAAACCTTGTAATTTACAATTGCTCGTCATGAATCAATTGTAATCATACTAATATTATAAGGGCGAAAGTTTGTAAGTGTGTATGTTTGTTACTTCTTCACGTCTAAACGGCTGAAGCGATTTTACTATTTGGTAGGGAGTTAGCTGACACTAGGGATTTCAATCCGGCCGGATCCGGCCGCTTTTTTCTCAATCCGGTCGGATCCGACCGGATCCGGCCGGATTAATCGAACGGTTAAAACAGTGTAAAAAAGGATCGATTTCGAACGGTTTTTTTTTCGTAATATGAAATCTTTGTCAAAATATTCAATCACCGGATCCGGTGGAGGTCCGGATCCGGTGGTGAATTGGTACCGGATCCAGTTTGTGTAAATTTGTGTCGGATCCGCCGGATTACCGGATCCGGTTTTCCGAATTGCAATCCCTAGCTGACACTCTGGATTAACATATAGGCTACTTTTCATTGTGGAGAAATATCTTATTCCCACGGGACAGTCGATACATTAACTTTTATTATCGCGGGCGAAGGTGCGGGGTTCATCTAGTTAATGGTAAAATAAATAATGATTTTTTGTAATACCTCGGCAAAAATTGGCTTCGCTGCATCCCATCTTTCGATGTGGCTCTCGATAATTTTCAAACACGACGCTGCTTTTGGAATTATTTTTCCAAGTAAGCTATAAAAATGAAAAATATATAAAGTTAATCAATTTAAAACAAAAAGTTAAACGTGCTTTTTCGTGTAGCCGTATTTATCGTTTAACTATACCAACGGATTAAAAATAGTATTTTGATGAGTATTTATCAGATTTATTTAGTTTCAGTTAACTATCACAATTTCAACCAACAGATGGTAGAAATTTACCAGGTGGTAGAACCAGTGTAGTACGAGCAGGTATCACCGCCACACCTACTTCTAACGTGAAGCGTTTTTGCGTTTCGATGGAAAGGATGCCGACATACTTTTTTGGAGGCGACCATCCTCGGGAACATCAACGCATCTGTGATTGACTTCAGATAGAACCTATGTTCTATACGAAGTAGCTTACATGGTCGGCATTGACCACTTACCATCGGGTGGACCTCATGCTTGATTGCTACTTCAATCAGATAAAAAATGATGGCACTACTGTCGGTGTCTTGGCAGTACTGTCGTTTCTGCCACGGACGTGCAAGATGCGGAACAAGCTTCCTCCTGAGGTATTCCCATTATGACATGGAGCTCTTCAAAAAAGGTGCAAAAAAAGCTCTCCTTCAAAGCCGGCGATGCATTGGCGACTCCTCTGGTATTTCAAATGTCCATAGGCGACGGTGACTACTTTCCATCAGGCAGCCCGTCTGCCTTATCGTTAGGTTTAAGATTTTAAAAATGTGTGCGTGTACTAGCGTACACTCGTAAGAAGTGAAACTTCTTAATGACGTTATTTTTCAAAAAATAATTTACTATATGCAACTTTACAGAAATTGGTTAAATAAAGTTAAATTAGATATAGTTTAATAAAAGGCTTTTATTAAACTTTATCTAATAATCTAATCTATCTAATATCACGCGTGGTAGGGATAAGAAAAAGATGGCGCGTAACGGAAAAAAAAGATGGCGCGTAACAGAAAAAGATGGCGCGTAACGAAAAAGTGTTACACTAAATTTTTTTCCAACCCCGATAAAGAAGTTTCACTTAAGTTTCACTTCAACAACCTCGATAAAGAAGTTTCACTTCAAAAAATAAAAAATAAAAACAAAAAAAAGTCTACCTTTCGTGTTATGGCAACATGTGCATTTGGGAACTAATATTTTATTAAAATGTAAAATAAATAACGTAATACATACTCAAATAATGGAATGCAGGTCATGTTGAGGAACTGTATTTCGAGGTCTGGGATAAAGCATTTGTCCTGATCCATAATAATCGGTGGTAACTCCCCGCGGCTTTTCTCCAACTCGCCTTGTTTGAAGAATTCTGTGAGTACTGCCGCCTGTACGAAGAGAAATTAAGGTAGAATATAATGTTATGTAAAAACAGATGTAAATATTAGCCCCATTTATACCAGGTAAAGGTACTGTAAAAAAAAACGAAAACCAAATCCAAGTTACGTTACAGAACTTATCGTAGTTCAAGTAAAATCTCTCTCTCCCTTTAAATTTATCTTCCTCTATCTCTCTCTCTCTCTCCCTCCCTCTCTCCCTCCCTCCCCCATCCCCTCCCACTCTCTATCTCTCATCTCTCGGCTCCATGTGACACACAGCCCTTTTCTTCACACTGCCCCAGTCATTTTGATGTCTATTTCTATCAATTATGCTATATTTTGTTGCATTTCACACACCTCCGAGAACTTTTTATTTTTAAGAACTCTCGGGTGTATGTTTCCTCTCGATGTTTTCCTTCACCGAAATTATGGTTATATTTTGTTGAATTCCACTCACAGCAGTTTTCTTCACACTGCCCCAGTCTTTGAGCTGGTCGCTGAGGTCGGCCGCGTTCATCAACATCGACTGCAGAGCGGATACGTGAACCCGATTGCCTTTTTGGAAGTCCATCGCTACCATTTTGAACTCATTTAGATTTCTATAACAAATGATAATTATTAAAGTACATAATAATATGCGGAGTTCATAGAAAATTATCCGAAATACTGTAATATAAAATTATCCATCCATCCATCAACCCTTTGAGGTCCACGGCTGGACGTAGGCCTCCCCTAAATGACGCCACTCCAACCGGTCCTGTGCCCTCTGAATCCAACAAAGAAAGAAAGTCCTCAAGCAGCGACCACGTTTAGGCAAAACGAGTACAGGTCGCTCCCCACCAGGTGGACCGATGGCCTGAAGAAGACAGCGGGAAACCGTTGGATTCAGAAATACATAAAAAATGAAATTTATTTTTTTGCAGAGCATCCAGATTTAGTATTTGTTCTGACCACTTAAAACATCTAAAAACGAAACCTAACCAACTTAAAAGTAAACTAATATTAAACTAAAAACTAAATCAAATAGATCGTGCAAGTTATCACGTCCAATTTTCCCAAGTTATAAATTCATTATTCATTACGAGATTAAAGGGTTAAAGGAAATCATTTATCATTTTTAAACACGCTTTCTACATTTATAGCCCCACATTAGGATTTCCTCCTGTGTCGTGGGTGCCATGCCACACACACTAGACGAATATACAAACACCCAGACCCAGAACATGAATCTAAATTCACCATTCGGATACCTCTCTGGCCGGGAATCGAACCCTGGACCCATTGCGCGTCAGACCGTTATGGTAACCGCTCCGCCACGCGGGTCGTCAAAGGAAACAATGGAAATTAATGATGTAAATAAGCATGCTCTAAAATTTTTGGAATTGTGCAAATCTAATAGCACTTGGCCATTGTGATGACTTCAGATAGAAACCTTCTATATGAAGGTTTTATAGATGTCCAATGTCCATGCACGGCAGTAATTATTACTTGACCACAACAATTAGGCGCATAAAACAAAAGTGGTTCAATACCCCGCATCTCGCTTCTTACCCCGCGCATCCCCTAGTGACGTCCAGTCGTGTATCGTCTAGGTGTTTACGTAAGCCAGCACGTGTTTAATGTTATTTCGTTATAATGTTCGTTTAATGTGTGATTGTTGAATTTTTAAAGTTATTATTATTTTAGTTGATTAGTCGTCAATAAAGCTCAAAATGAGTAGGAAAAACACTATTCGTGGAGGAGAAAGGACTCTTACAGTACTCTACTACTATGTATGTAAGAAAATATGCATTTATTTAACGAGAGAAGAGTATTGGGCTCAGTATTCCTTTCTCCCAAGTCGAAAATCGAATGTGGGCTGCAACAGGCATCAGTCTCTTACACACATAAAAAAGAAAGAAAATATGCCATGTCTGCGAATATAATAAACACATGAAAGTGCTGTAATAAATACTCGACTATTAAACATACACCGCTATGGTGTATGTTTTAATAATGGTATACCTACATACTTTTGGTATTTGGTAATAGAATATACTTCGTATCGGTATGGGAAATCCCTAGTTCTAATGACGTTTCAACTGTCGTGCGCCTAATTGTTTTGGTCGAGTAGTACTTACCATCACGTGGACTGCATGCTCGTTTGCTACTTAAATCTTATAAAGAAAAATAAGAGTCGAGTCCATGAGTAGTGTATGTCATTTGAAAATAAATAATTACTTGAAATAGTTCGCCAAATCCGTAGCCAGGATGTAGTCCCGAAGCAACATGATAGCTCTATCATAGTCCCGTCTGGGCAACGACTCCAGAATGTCGCAACCTTCCGTATTGAGCACGCACATCGCTTGCGCGAGGTGGTGTCTCTCCATAACGCTACCCTCACTTGAGTATAGCGCTGCTAGAGTTGTTTCTATATTTGGAAAATAATAACCATAAGATAATAGTAAGTTCGATATTTTGCTTGAACATAATTATTCTAATGGCGTTACTGTTTTGTGGTACATTTTGATTAGGCATTAAGTATTAAATAATTTAGCTCCTAAGGCGAAATTTTTGAAAATAAGTAGTCAAATTTTATAAACATAATCATACTACTTATGATTATTATTATCATTGTCATACTACTAATGATTATCATTATCATACTGCTTTTTATTATCATTGTCATACTACCTATGATTATCATTATCATACTGTTTATTATTATCATTATCATACTACTTATGATTATTATTATCATACTGCTTATTATTATCATTATCATACTACTTATGATTATCATTATCATACTGCTTATTATTATCATTGTCATACTACTTATGATTATCATTATCATACTGCTTATTATTATCATTGTCATACTACTTATGATTATCATTATCATACTGCTTATTATTATCATTGTCATACTACTTATGATTATCATTATCGTACTGCTTATTATTATCATTAACATACTACTTATGATTATTTTTATCATACTGCTTATTATTATCATTATCATTATCATTATCATACTACTTATAATTATTATTATCATACTGCTTATTATTGTCATTATCATACTACCTATGATTATCATTATCATACTGTTTATTATTATCATTATCATACTACTTATGATTATATTTATAAAAACTAATATGTAGTTCCGAAGGCACATGATAGCCCTGTCGTAGTCCCGTCTGGGCAACGACTCCAGGATATCGCAGCCTTCCGTATTGAGCACGCACATCGCTTGCGCGAGGTGGTGCCTCTCCATCACACTACCCTCGCTTGAGTATGGCGCAGCTAGAGTTGTTTCTGAATAGGGTAGACCGGGGACATTTGAAACAGGGGGCGGTTATATACGCTTCTCAATATTTCAGTATTTTAAATTAATAAAAACACATTTTTATTTCAAGTGTTACAACTGCCCACCATTGGTGTTTTAAACCGCCCCTGGCATGGAATCGGTTGTAACAATTGCACACACTCCATTAAATATCATTTTGCTAGAAACCTATTTTATGTAAGCTATTGATTTTTATGTTAATTTAAAGACCAATGCTTTCACCCCAAAAACTTTATAAATTGTATAAAGTTGTAATAGCTATGCTGTGAGCAATTAAAGACAAATTGTTTCAACCGACCCCGGTCTACCCCATATTATGAAAATTAATTGTGATTTAAAGGAATGGTAATTTTGATGCTTAAATATAATGTTTCTAATTTCCTTCCTGTACATGTAAATGTTGATTATGCATTAGACTTAATAATCATTAGAAAATTAATAATCATTAAATAATAGTAATTTTGGTAATTTACTCGAATATAATTCTTCTGTCGTTCCTGATGTGTTTCATATTCATTGAGCATTAGGTATGACATAATTTCGCTGTTACGGCGATATTTTTGAAAATAGACAATTTTTATAAACATAAAAAGCATTTTCGACTTTTTTTTATTTTTACAAGGTAGAATTTAAAATGGGTACTTACCTACAGGATTTGATTTTTTGATATCGTGCAAGAGCTATCGAGCTTTAAAATTGCAACAATTTATAATATTACCTACAACACTGGCATAAAATGTTTTACTGTTTAAAATCGTACAGAGTACTTACGTCCCGATATTTGAAAACTATTCGTTGTACCGCGATGATCCATATCATGTACCAACCCGGCTATAAGGTATATTAAACCTTGTAGTTCGCTGAAAAGTACAAAATCGATAAATCATAATTGAACTTATTATCTATAACTTTTTAGCAACGGGAGATCTCCCGCCAGGCTAGGTGATCATGCTGAGGAGCGGCCTTGTTGTGTTGTTCGGAACTTGCGGGGTATTGTGAATACTTCGATAGCGTGTTTCAGAATACTAGTAGCGCCATCTCTTGATGAGTTGCGGGAGGTCGCCAAAAATCTATATACAAAAACGAAAAAAAAATCGTTTTGAGAAAAATAATAAACGTCTACTTTCTTCGAGGGGGAAACCTTCAAAAGGTACCCGACGCCGTGGGAGCGACGCAGTGTTATGTAAGATTTTTACCGCACTAAAACCCCCCCGGTGGCCGTCCTCGGCGTTACAAAGAGGACTCCGGGATCTCCAAAGAAACGCAACCGGAGTCCTCTGGTCCACCGCTCCGTCTGGTCTTTACGACGGTATGCGACTACACATACCACCGCCCTTCCCGGGGTCGCCTCACCGAACGATTCGAGCTCCCACATGTATGGCTGCACGTCGTCGTAAACACCAGGAGGCGCAGTGAATAAATATAGTAAATGCCCACTCGGAAGAGCCCGTATGGAGCATCACGCTCGGAGGTCTCCAGTTGTGTTCCACCGGAGATCCCAGAGGCCTCCACGCAGTGCTGATGACGGCCCCCGGGGGGGGTTTTGCGGTAAAAATCCCACATAACCCAGCGTTGCACCCACGGCGTCGGGTCCCTTTTGAAGGTTTCCTCCTCGAAAACAAAAAGAAAAGGGTTTCGGGCTCGATCCCGGCCAAACATATATCTAGGTAAATGATCAAATTTGATTTATCTTTTGGGTCTGGCGGTTTTGTCCCTGTAGTTCCGAGACCAGAATAGGACTACGGTACCCTCTGCCTGTCGTAAGAGGCGACTAAAAGAGGCTTCCGGGGTTGCGGGCGGGAAGAGTGGGAGCTCGAACCGTCCGTCCAAGCGACCCCGGGAAGGACGGTGGCATATTTGGTTGCATGCTGCCGTAAAAACCAATAGGTGCGGTGAGCAGATCACGCCCACCGGGGAAGAGCCCGATGGGGCACACGCTGAGGACACTGGCGGCGGTCAATCGGAGTTCCCGGAGTCCTCTTCGCAGCGTCGAGGTAGGCCACCAGGGGGGTATTAGTGCGGTAAGAATCCCACATAACCCGGGCTCCCACGGCAGCTCCCACGACGTCGGGTACTTTTTGAAAGTTTCCCCCTCGAAAACAAAAAAAAAAAGGGTCTGGCGGTTTGTTTATTTTACTTTCTGTGTCCGTAACACTCGGATTCTTATGTATCGTGACGCAGGAGAAATCCTTGTGCTACGAGAGTAGAATTGGTTATACTGACCTGAAGTAAAAAGCAAAGTCTAAGTCAAACTAAGTCAAACTAACGTAAAATATCCCTGTGCGACGAGTTTATAATTGATCATGGCTGCGAATGCCCACTGCGCGACGCTGAAGGCATGCAACCAACTGTGGTAGGGCACGTCTCGGTAGCCCTTCTTCACGTGAAGGACGAAACGGGCTAGCTTCTGCTTTTTTATACTGAACCTGAAAATATATGTAGGTCTCCTATACCTTAAAATAATTTTGTATAAGACTAAAGTAGCAAACGAGCATGCAGTCCACCTTATGGTAGGTGGTCACTACTGCCCATGGAATTCTGTAAGCATTTTCAAATAGAATGTGTTCTATCTGAAGATGCGTTGCCACTCCCGAGGACTAAGATGATCGCTTCATTTATAAGTGTGCCGGCAAACTCACCCTTCCGTCGAAACGTCAGAACTGCTTCACGCTAGAAATAAGTATGGCGGTGGTACCTCCCGAAGGCCGAGCTACACATTTAGGAATCTAAGACGGTGAAGGAAAAAAGGGTGAAACTTAAATAATCTTTGACTCAAATGTCTCCGCAATTTGACTACCAAAAGAGAAGGTTGCTAGATGTAAAATACTCAGCCACAAGTAAATTTTCAAAGATTTTCCTGCAAGAAATACAGGTTATATAAAAAAATCAGAATATCCCAACCCCAGATATTACCATCCACCAATGAAGCTAACTGAGGCCAGGGTCCTCTCTGTCACCCCTTCATCCTCACGCTATGCCACTGTGATCACTTCTATCAACGACATCTCCATCCATCCATCAGCCTTTTGTGGTCCACTTCTGGACTTCCCATAAATGGCGTCACTCTGACTAGTGCTTTGCCCTCTGAATCCAACGTTTTCCCGCTGTCTTCTTAAGTCAACAGTCCCCCTGGTGGAGAAGCGACCTGTTCTCCTTTCCACTCGAGAACCCTTTTTCTCCATCGGTTACCGATGCCATTGCTACTCATCAACGACATCTACCTCTTGTCAAATCCAAGTTCAGAGAACATCTTCAAAACATAACAAGGCAGTTCTCGCAGGGGCAAAGCTCGAAGGTTGAAATGCAGACTGGAAATATGCGGATGGTTATGATACCCGGAACAATCCAGAAGACGCGATACCTCCGAATCTCCCACCTAAACAAATTTAAATTATTAATGTCTACTTTCAGGCTAATGAGAAGCATTGATAGCTTTATTTCAATACAATACCGCAGTCGTTGATATCTGCTTATCCTGAGGGTTGACTGGGAGATAATGCCTATGGCATTAAGCCGTGGCATAACATTATGGCATTGGCTTTGTACCACTCTAGGTATATAAGTATAAATAAATGAATCTTTCGTCAACCCATTATTGCCCCACTGCTGGGCACGGGTCTTCTCTCTGTATAAGAGAGTTTAGGCCATAGTCCGCAGCGCTGGTCAAGCGCGAATTGGTGGACAGTGCGAATTGATGGACTGAAATATAAATGAATAAATAGTCCAATATCCTGCGAAGATTGTCTTATCTGGCAGGTAAACTGTAGTTCGAATGCCTTTGCTTTTTTGCTAGTTATGTATTTATGTAGAGAAAACATTGCGACGTATGCTATATGCCTAACAGTTTCATTTAACGGAAGTTTTCAAAGGTTTTTGAAGTCTGCCAATCTGCCTATAGCTGGAAACCTTTTTAAAGTTAAAGAGGGGAGGAGAGGAGAGAGCAATTTTTTTTTAGATAAACAAGCAGGATGCAAGAGATAGAAAACCTACAAGAATATTTGTATTTTTATTAGCTTTTTATTAGCTTCACCTGTATGTTTGTTTGTAACCGACTTCTTTTTGCGCGATTTTGACCCACTTTAAACGGCCAGATTTCGTTCAAACTTTGTAGATTTATTGAGGACCGATGACAATACACTAATTTTATAAAATTATTTCATTTTTTTATCCAATTGAGATAGTAAACGAGAATACACTTCACTTCATGGTATGGTGGTTATTTCCACCTATGGACATCTGAAAGTTACTTTATATAAAATAGGAATTATATTTTAAGCCAATGTCTTGCTCCTCCCCTGGTCTAATATGGTTATCTCATAAGAAAGTTTTTTTTTTATCTGACTGAAGAAGCAAACGAGCATGCAGCCCACCTGATGGTAAGTGATCACTGCCGCTCATGGACATCTGTAAGCAACTTCATACAGAACATGGGTGCTATCTGAAGTCAATCACAGATGCGTTGCTACTCCCGAGGACTATGATGGTCGCCTCATATAAAAGTGTGCCGAAAACCACACCCTTCCATCGAAACGCATGAAATGCTTCACGCTAGAAATGGGTGTGGCGGTGGTTGTTCTCCGGTCGGACTACACTGGTTCTACCACCTTCAAAGTGCGTTCTGGTCTAAAATGGTCATCCTATATGAAAGTGTATCGACAACCATACTCTTCCATCAATCCGCTTGACGCTAAAAATAAGCAGGGCAATAGTAGGTACCTCCATTATTACATCGATTCTACCACCAGGTAAACTTGTACACCCCAAAACTTACCTTCATATGGTACATAACAAGTTCATTCGCCAGGGCGTTCCTGATATGCGCCTCTTGTATCTTCTGATACACGACAGAATGCATGATACAAACTCCGCAGTAGATGCTGAAAGCCAACGCCATTTCCTCGTCCATGGCGTCGAAGTATGGGTCCCCAATCTTGTTTATCAAGAGACCCACACCTATTATACCCGTTTGTTCGCGTATCGGAAAGCATAATAGTGATCTGCAATTGAAATAATAGCTGAAGATTACAGTTTCGTTTGGAAAGGTGGCACAAGTCATAATATCCTAAGGTTGTCATCCGATTAAAGTAAAAAACGAATATGTAGTTTTCCTGGTCGTAACTGGTGACTTCAGACCGTGGACTTCTATAATCAACTTCATATGAAACGGATTTTATCTGAAGTCGATCACAGAAACGTTGCTATTCCCGGAGACTAAGTTGATCACTTTATAAGAGCATAAAAGTTTGCGTTCAACTACACCTGTCCACCGAAACGCGAGAACTGATTTACGATATAATTAGTGACCTCCGGTTGTACCCCTTCCCCCCTGGTCGAACTACACTAATTCCACCTCCTGGTAAACATAGGTCATATTTAGGTCAATTTTTATATTGCTCTTCGTACTTAAAGCAAAATCTAAGTTACATTGCAACTGATCAGCTAGAAATATTTATAAAAGAATCGTTCAACAAACTTGCAATCGCCTCCCGGATAGCAATCAATATCCGGGTGGTAAGCCGGATGGTCCTTGACCGACTTAGCGTTGACCAGGGTACCGGTGTTAATCACCTGACCGGTTATCCCCATGTTCATTGTAAACCGACGTTCTACTGTGTCTTTCTCGTCCTAAAAATTACACATCGCAAATATAGGTACAACTCAAAAATTCAATTTTTACACATACTTTGCACATACGTATGTATCAGAATTGAAGTTGGATCAGATACGTAATATCAAAGTTGAAATACATATTTATCTATCAAACCTCCACCGAATTGTATTATTATTGTATTATGTTTCGTAGAAATTTAAATAACAAGTTCTACGAAAAATAATACACGTCTATAATTATATCAGCCTTGAAATAAGCCTTTGTTAATTAGCGCCATATCAAGAGGCCCAGTGCGTTCCAATAGTTCCCTGTCATATTTTTAACTAATTGGCCAAGATTTTTTTTAAATACAGAAGATACAAGGGAGCATGCAGTCCACCTGATGGTAAGTGATCACTGCAGCCCGAGTCTTACCTGAGCAAAGATGCGATGCCTTATGGATTAAATTCGAATAAGTCAAGAAAGACATCTTGCCACACCCTATCAAAACCCAGTAGTGCATAACAGTGGTCTTATTAAGCAGAAATAAATATAGCGGTGGTACTTCCAGAAGCTAGGTAGAATACTCGACTCCGGAGGTAGAATTTTCGAGGTAGAAGGTTCGACTCCGGAGTCGAACCATATAGAATTTGTCGACCCGCGTGGCGCAGCGGGTCTGACACGCAGTGGGTCCCGGGTTCGATACCTGGCCAGACAGGTATCTGAATGATGAGTTTAGATTCTTGTTCTGGGTCTGGGTGTTTGTGTATTCGTCTTTGTGTGTGCCCGTCTTTGTGTGTGTCTGATAGCATCTACGACACAGGAGAAAATCCTAATGTGGGGCTTATTAGTGTAGTAAGCGTTTTTCTTTTAATTCTACCACCATCAATCTGGTCGGGGTGTGGCCTGTGCTCCATTTGTCTAAACGTGGTTACCACTCGAAGACCATAAGGCATAAATAATAAAATATCTAACAGCATTCTGGTTCCCCGGGTGGGATATAAGGTCGACCAACTCCATAGTGTCTACGTCCACAAGCATCACCGAGCAGTACTCCGCTCTCGTAAGCTGCTTGGCTTGGCCCATCGCTATGCGTAGGAGAGTGCTTAGTGAAGCCACCTTGGGAGAAAAAAAATTGCACCTATAGCACGGGCATGAAAGAAGTTCCAATAATTAGTATGATGGCCTGTTAAACGGATTTGTAAAAGATCGAGGCATGGCCTCCGAAATAAACCTTCATTCAGTGAAGAATTTCTCCAGTTGGATCCATGCTCATAATACTAATACTTGGATGAAGCTACGTATGTTAGAAATTAATTCGGTTTTTCTTTAACATTTATGGCAAACGTATATGCCTGAAGGGCAACCTACACGCTTAAAGGTTCTGCCAACAAATAAAGTACTCAAATATTTTTAAGTCTATTAATCCACCCTTTACGAATTTATTACCCAAGTCCTGCATATCCAGAAGTATTATTGCCCAATACTGGAACAGAAATGGTCTTATGATGATATTACTTGTATGAACGTTGGCTTACTTGACTAAATAGTCTCCTCGCAACACGAAGCAGTTGTTGGCATTTTTGTTTCAAGGTGCATTCATATTCCAAAGCCACTGTTTTCTTTAGGACTGGCCAACAAAACCTGCAGATTCAAGGAATGAACAGTCATTTATAACTAAATTTTACTTTTAAGAATTTTCTAAACTATTTAAATTAATTGTTTTAATTTTCAAGTTATTTTGAACGCACCCGTTAAAGGTAAAAAGAGATTTAATAAATAAGCTGCATAAAAAAGCAATAGCGGGTATTTTGACAAAGACATCAGACATTTTTGACGTTGCGTTTTTAAAGTAAGGGCCGGCGCACATATGACGGAGCGCAGCGCAGCGCATGCCCGCGAAATTTTCTTAACGAATCACACACTAGCCGAAATTCGCGCTAATTACTGGGAGAATGCGCGCGGATGCGCGCGGGTGCGCGCGGATGCGCGAGCATGCGCTGGAATATACTCGACAAACGGTCGTCATTCGTTTTGCAGTTTTTCGAGAGACCATACGTGTACGCGGCCAGCGGCGACCGAAAGCGGACGCTCGCGGAGTAGCGCGTCGTGCGCGCGCGGTCGCGCTCCCGCGCTACCTTTCGCATGTGGTCGCTTCCATGCTCCTCAGAAATAAATTGCTGTTATTTAATTTTGGATATTATTTCTAAAGGGACAATGACGATAATAGTTTGACAGCAAAAAAGTATTTGAAAAAATATTTCTCTACATTAACTTTATCCGTGCGTAATTTGATAGGCACTCATCCGCCTGCGGCAATTACCTTAAAAACTAATCACAATTATTTGCTTCACGTATTATATAGATTATAGAGGGCTAGCTCATTCTCACACCAACCACATAAATTAAGAATTCCACGGTAATGACTATCCCATGTGTTGATCCAGGTGTGAGCCAAATTTAAGCAAAATTCGATTTGTAGTTTTTGCGTGACAAATTAACAAACTCACTCCATTATTAAACCCTTACAAACTTAACAAATAAGTTAAATAGTTAATTGTGGTTGCCTATAATTAGAAAGGCGCTTGATATGTTCTTTTGCCTTCGTTATATAATCTTAGTGATGTGTACTTTCCGTTGGCGATCCTTAATAAATAAATAAATAAATAAGAAATAAGACGAGTATTCTATTGCTATAAAGGTAATTATTATAAAGGTCATATTAATCTAAAAGTATACGTACAGAAAACACTCGTGGCATATAAATCCGACAGTTTCCTCCAACACTTTAGGTGCAACCACGCACACGATGACTGAGAACGGTTTGTCAGATATAGGGAACAACAGAACACGCTTCTTCAGATTATCTTTTGATATGTGCTGGAATAGGAGTTTTTCATCATTATATCCAGAGGCGTAACTACAAGGTGGCAAGTCGGCAAAATGCCACGGGCCCCCAGCCTTAAGGGGCTCCCGGTCAGAGGAGAATCCCAACTCCCATCATTTATTATTTAATAAACATGTTTAGTAAAAAAAGGAGCTTTGTCTTTGATTTATTTTTGTTACCTACTCAGTTGTATACACAAGTAAAATGTATTAAAATTCAAAGCATTTGTAAAAAAAGTTGTAACCCAGTTTTCGAACTGGGTTATCGGAGCACGGTCGCTCCCCAATCCCTAAACACATAATATCTTTTTATCAAAGCATGAATATTAACACAACTCTTTTTCGGTGAAGGAAAACATCGTGAGGAAACCTAAACCTAACAGTTCATTAAAAATATAGTTCTCGGAGGTGTGTGAATTCCACTAATTCGCACTTGGCCAGCGCGGTGGACTATGGCCTAAAACTCTCTCATTCTGCAAGAAGACCCGTGTCCAGCAGTAGGATAATAATGGGTTGACGACATACGATATATATAGACTTAGCAATGGCACTCCCTTCGCGAACCTAAAAGAGTTCTACCACCTCTGACTGAAGTAGAAAACGAGCACGCAGTCCACCTGATGGTATGTTGTTCCTGCCGCCCATAGACATCTATAATTAATTTCATACAGAACATGGGTTCCATGTGAAATCCATCACAGATGCGTTGCTACTCCCGAGGACTATGATGGTCGCCTCATGCGAAAGTGTGCCGGCAACTACACCCATCCATCGAAACGCAAGAAATGCTTCACGCTAGAAATAGGTGTGGCGGTGGTACTTCCCCGGTCGAACTACACTGGTTCTACCACCTTTCAAAGTACCTAAGTATTTACATTGCTTGATTTTATTCAATCAGGTCTAGACTGGGCTTTAGGCAGAGTAATGCGTTGGCGATACCGACACTTTGACAGAAATCGAACTAATGGCGCTGCGACGCTCACAACGTTCCAGCTTGCATAGCATAGCTCACTACTCCGCTTTTTTCGCACCATAAACATAGACATCTCCGCTCAATGGTATCCACTGAAGCTGAGCGGAGACGAGACGAGATGTTTAAATAAAAATTCTATTGGTTGTTTAGAACACATCTCTGCACCGCTCATCTCGTCTCCACTGTGGTGGGCCTGGACCTAAAGCCATAATTTATTGAAGTGCAACCTTAAACCCTCCATCCATCCATCAGCCCTTTAATGTCCACTGCTGGACGTAGGCCTCCCCTAAATGGCGCCACTCCAACCGGTCCTGTGCCCTCTGAATCCAACGGTTTCCCGCTGTCTTTAAACCATTATTGTTTGATTCCAGGTATTTGTAATGAGTAGATAAAATGGTTCACTATAAATTACCAACTCACAGGATTAACTATGGCTTGGAAATCCGCCCCGAAGTGGCTTAACATGTCCATTTGTTCTATCGTAGACTTCAATACTTCGCAAAGTTTGTGAGTCATCTGCACCAATCAAATAGACACAATAACACATATTAAGGTTCCGGTGTTACACTCAGGGCCGGATTAACCATTAGGCTAATTAAGCTGCAGCGTAGGGCGCGAGTATTGAGGGGGCGCGCTGATATCGTGTTTTCGCATGCACTATTGATCAAGCATCATTGCATCTAGCCTACATATTTCAACTAGACTGAGACAAAACACTAACACACCTGAGGATGTAGATTTGGCGACCTTTTTTGCTCGACAAGCTGTAGTTAATATTATTAGGCCGACTGTAACACACCTGGTAGGGGCGTGTGCTTGTAATTTACCTAGAGCGGTCAGAATTCTTGATCAGTCGCTGGTTACGCTCGGCAAGATTATTATTTTTTATGCATGAACTAGCAGTGCTAAAACTGCACTGGGGTCACCCCATAGCGTTTCCAAGGAATTATTAACATCGCACGTTTTTATTACGAACAAAAATCTTACACTAGATTTTAGTTCGTATTATAAAGAAAGAAAGGTGAAAACAGAACTGGTGTTGCAAATGTCTATAGGCGACGGTGCTACTTTTCATCAGGTGATCGGTCTGCCTTGTCGTTTGATACAACTGTAAAAAAACAAATCCAAGGCTTACCAACTTGGTCCTAAGAGTAGCAACTCATCTGTGGCAAATCTCAGGTGAGGTTCTGATCCTATCTGGGGGTAATTACTTATCCGTGGATTAGCGTTTGATTTTTAAAAATCTGAACTCATACATAACTTTAACCATTTTTAAAAAATACAATAAAGTAAGAATCGTACGCAAATCTTTAGTTTTCGTGGCATAGCAGTTTGTCCAACCGTTTCTATGAACGCTTCGTTTCCCATGCCGTGGACGACAATTAGTAACACTGTTTCCGCTTCGCATTCTTCACACAGCTGTGAAAGATTTATATTTTAGCTAAAAAAAACAAAGGTGGAACCAGAGTCTCGTTGTCAACCCATTACTGTACCACTGCTGAGCATGTGTCTTCTCTCAGAATGAGAGAGTTTTAGACCACAGTCCACTTTGCTGGTTAAGTGCAAATTGTTAGAACTAGTGTACCTCTCATCAAACCATTATTGGCCCTTTGCTGAGCCCAGCTTCTCAGAATGAGAGAGTTTTAGGCCATAGTCCACCGCGCTGTCCAACTGCGAATTGGTGGACAGACAGACTGAACCAGTGTATATTGACCGGAAAGGTACTACCTTCACATACACCAATTTCCGGCGTAGGTAAAGCAATTCTTGTACCTGTAGTTCCGAGACTAGAATAGGGCTACGGTATCCTCTGTCTGTCGTAAAAGGCGACTAAAAGGGGCTTCCGGGATTGCGGGCGGTAACAGTGGGAGCTCAGACCGTCCAGCCAAGTGACACCGGGAAAGACGATGGGATGTGAGGCTCGGTGAGCATCAATCGATCAGCGGGGAAGGGCCCAAAAGGGGCATTGCGCTCGGAGGACTCCGGTTGTGTTCCGTTGGAGATCCCGGGTTCTCCACGTAGCACTGAGGACGACCACCGGGGGGTTTTAGTGAGGTAAAAATCCCACATAACCCGGTGCCGGAATACTGCGTTTTTTGTATCTGATTACAATAGTTAGCTTATATACAGTGACGTCGAAAATAATGGCGATAATAGCAATTTCTAAATAAAACCTCTATCTTTTATTTATTTCCAATTATAAGCCAGGACTACGAAAAATTATAATTTAAAGTTTACAACTGTCATATTTTATAAATTGCAGCTGCGTACATAACTATTTATTTTCATCTGTAAGTGAGCACAACTGTCGTCATTGAGACTCATAACTAAATCTAATATTTTTCCAGGATCGCTATGTTGAATGCTTCTTAGCCGACTTTGCCTTCTTAGTAAAGACATTTCAATTGTAAGTAACGAGCACAATATTTTATTACTTTCGATTATATCCCAATATTACAATATATTGCGCTTCAAAATAACGGTTAAATAAGCAATGGCATTGATTGACAGATAATAATAAAATCCATAAATATAAAGAATTATAGTTTTAATAGAAAAACAATATTTTAAAATATAAATATATATAAGGGGCAATACGGTTGTATTATTTGCCATAAATCAAGTTTATGTAAGTACCGAAATTTTGTTCATAGTTTGGAAAGTTTTTTGTGCCGTGCAGTCAATAATGAGACGTGACATTTTTATATGTCCTCATCTAGCCCGAATTCTTCATTTCTTTGTTTACTAGACGATCGAATACGTGTTTTTTGGGAATAGTTGTATTATATACCTTTATCATAAATAACCGAAATAATGACCTTTTCTAAGCATTGAGCGATATATTATGAATTATTAAACGTATTATTAGCTGTAAACGCCAAATTTTATATTTACTTATCTGTGGCTGCCAGTGTCAAATCAAACGCTTACAAAAACCAAAAAACAGCTGATGAGTGATGAAGTCATTTTTAAATATTCCAACATATATTTTGTTGCAATAAATAAATAACAATAGACTGTAAAATGGCTGAAATACAAACATTGATCGAAATGGGTTTCCCGAAGGAGAGAGCGTAAGTATTCTCAATAATGATTTGTTTGCATTGATGTATAGGTTATAATTACTGTTATCGTTTTTAGAGAAAAAGCGTTGGCTGTTACGAATTATAAGGGGGTGGAGCCGGCTATGGAGTGGTTGTTGGCACACGCCGACGACCCTCAGATGGAAGTCGGTCACACAATCGCCGGTAGTTCAACTGCGCCTGAGGTAGCTACATCCACCGAGCCCGAGGCCGACGCGGCTGAAGCGAAGTCGTTAAAATGCGACGAGTGTGGAAAACTGTGCAAAAACCAGGATGAAATGGAGTTCCATGCGGCTAAGACGAACCATAGTAGCTTCTCCGAGTCTACAGAGGAGAAGAAGCCGTTAACTGAAGAAGAGAAGAAAGCGCAGTTGGCGCTGCTTGAGGACAGAATGAAACAGAAAAGGAAGGAGCGAGAAGAAAGGGAGAAGGTTGGTACTTGTTAAATCAATGTTATTATATTACTTATGTAGTATTATTTTATAACTATTAGTTGGTTAGAAAATATTTAAGGTTGTGGTACTCTTTCGACGTCTATGACACTAACACTAAGCCTTTTTCTGCATATTAACAATTTTAAGCATTGCGTTGGTATATTCTTGTGTAAAGGATTTTGATCTTACGAAGTAGCAAACAAGCATGCAGTCCATCTGATGATTAGTAATCACTGCCGCCCATGGACTGTAATCAACTTCATACAAAACATGGGTTCCATCTGAAGTCAATAACAGATGCGTTGCTACTCCCGAGGACTATGATGGTCGCCTCATGTGAAAGTGTGCCGGCAACCACACCCTTCCATCGAAACGCAAGAAACCCTTCATGCTAGAAATAGGTGTGCCGGTGGAACTTTTCCGGTCAAACTACTCTGGTGCTATATCACCTGTATATGTATATATAATGCTATGGTAGGACATTAGATACAATTGGTATCCTATCAAGGATTGTTCACTAATGTAATGGTCACTTACCATTCGGTCAACTATCGTCAACCCATTATTGTCTCACTGCTCGGCACATTATTCTCTCAGAATGAGTGAGATTTAGGCCATATTTCACCACGCTGGCCAAATACGAACTGGTGGACTTCACACATCTGCAACAACTTTTTCTTTAAAGAACTTGAGGTTGTGTGGGTTTCCTCACAATGTTTTCATTCACCGAAAAGCAGTGATAATTAATTTCTAATACGCACATAAATCAGTGGTGTGTGCCTGGGTTTGATACTCGTACCTCCCGATTGGGCAACTTTCAACCATTATGCTATCACTGCTCTTGGTCATTTGGTCATTTGCTACTCTATAATATAATATTACAAAACAAGCAGGGAATGCAATTGTTATCTGATATGTTAGTACATAAGCCATTAAATTACAATATACATTGAAGATAATCATGTTAATAAATCAGACCTTATCACCGTCATTTATAAATTCGTTTTTGCTATAGTAACATCTATTTGTTAAGTGGGCCCGTAACTTTGCTTTAAATAATACTGGGTCATCAATAACCATTATGGATTTTGGGATTTTATTGTATAAGATCGGTGCCATTCCAACAAAACTTCGTCTGAAAAATCTGGTTTTTGCACAACAGATCAATATCTCATAAAGATAATTTTAATTTATGTAACTGACATTAATTTAGCCTATATCATTTAATTAGTATCATTCTAAGAATGACCTATGTTTTATCTTCTAAAGGTAGATGAATAAAATACTACATAGTATAAAACAAAGTCACTTCTCTCTGTCTATCCCTGTGTATGCTTAGATCTTTAAAACTATGCTACGGATTTCAATGCAGTTTTTTTAATAGATATAGTGCTTCAAGAGGATGGTTTTTATGTATAATACATATATAATGTAGTGTTATTCATTATGTCCTCTTATTAATTATGAATTTGCATTTTCACTTGGCATCAGTATCATCAGGATAAAAATTGTGACCATTTTCTTCTATTTACGGCAAAAAAAATCATTCGCAAATGTAGTCAGTACAAGTAAACGATTCATCGCCTTCTGTCTTCTATTTTTTTTGAGTACTGAGGTTCATTCCCGGTTTTTGTATTTCCAATTCAGGAGCGTGTCCTATTAATAAAGAGGTGTGGCGACCTCCCGCAACTCATCAAGGGATGACGCTACTAGTATTCTGAAACACGCTATCGAAGTATTCTCAATACCCCGCATATATACAAGTTCTGAACAACGAATGTCGGAGCACGGCCGCTCTGCAGGCATGGTCACCTACCCTGGCGGGAGGTCTCCCTTTGCCAAAGAGGTTTAACTTTAATTAATTAAAATATGATTTCAGGCAGAAGCATTAGAACGGGAACGTCTCCGCATAAAATCCGGCAAGGACATGCAGGACGCCCGGTTGCGGCTCCAAGAGCAGGAAATGCAGAAGCTGGTTGAGCAAAGACGACGAGAGAAAATAGAGGACCAAAAGGCCAGGGAGAGGGTCAGAGCACAGATAGAAGCAGACAAGCAAGCAAGGAAGTGAGTTTATTTTATTTTTATTTGACGACCCACGTGGCGCAGCGGTTACCATACCGGTCTGACACGCAGTGGGTCCCGGGTTCGATTCCCGGCCAGACAGGTATCTGAATGATGAGTTTAGATTTTTGTTCTGGGTCTGGGTGTTTGTGTATTCGTCTTTGTGTGTGTCCATGGCACCCACGACACAGGAGAAAATCTTACTGTGGGGCTGTGAGTGTAGAAAGCGTCTTAAGTTTTTAAGCGTTTTTTTTATTTCTTTTATTTAACCATTTATTTCAGACAATATAAACAAAGATACATGAGTACAATTAAATACAGAGGTCCATATCATATATGACTAAACATCTTTTTACACTGTCTGTGTAAAGTCCCTAGATAGCTCATTGCACATTATGTACGAAATAATTTATAGACAATTTAATTAAGAAATTATCATATCAAATTTATTATCTGTTTTTGAACATTGAAATTCTCACTAAATAAAGACAAATAGATGTGAAATACATTATTAACGTACATACTCCTAGCATGTATGTAAATAGCTTAATTGTGTGTTCATGAATACTCAATCGATTTTCCAAGCGGTATTTATTTATTGGTGCGAAACAAAAGATTACAACAGAGGATGGCCACCGGGGGGGTTTTAGTGCGGTAAAAATCCCACATAACCCTCCGTCACTCCCATGTCGGGTACATTTTAAAGGTTTCCCCCTCGGAAAAAAGAGGTAAAAAACAGTTATTAAAAGTAAATATGAATATTAAAACAAATATATTTTGATTTCTTGCATGTGTTTTATGTATGTCAACATAAGTTTTGTCTTGTAAGTGAAATGTATGTAATTTCTTTAAAAAAAAAACTTAAAACGCTTTTTACACTCATAGCCCTACACTAGGATTTTCTCCTGTGTCGTAGTTGTCATAAAACACACACAAAGACAAACACCCAGACCCAGAACAAGAATCTAAACACATCATTCAGATACCTGTCTGGTCGGGAATCGAATCCGGGACCCACTGCGCGTCAGACCGGTGTGGTAACCGTCATCAAGTATTACAAGTAAATGAGTCGCTAAAATTCCAATATGGCCCTCTCCATAAATTGTCGATTGTCGGATTTTTTAATGAACAAACAGATTATGTTACATTAAATATGATTGTGAAGTGATATCCATATCCATGGTTTCAAAATTAACTTTACTTACTTACTTACTTTCTACGGCGCTACAACCCTTTGCGGGTCTTGGCCTCCTCAACAATCTCCCTCCATTTTGCTCTATTCACTGCTACCCTCCTCCAAGCTGTTTTTCTTCCCATCGTCTTAAGGTCTTCCTCTACACAGTCCTTCCAGCGTTTTCTGGGTCTTCCTTTTGGTCTTTTTTGTTGTCAAAATTAACTTTATATTAAAAAAAAATGTCTGGAATTTCAAAAAATCTGCCATTATGGCCTGGAAATTTTGATAATTGAATTTTTGAGTTTCGACGTTTTGACTTATCGTGGAGATGGTCACGTTTGAATTTTAATAACTCAAATATAATAATAATGATATACTTTAATGTACCCAGAAAAAAGAAAAATAATACAGTAAATTACAATAATAAAATACAAAAGGCGGCCTTATCGCTCAACAGCGATCTCTTCCAGGCAACCTCACGGTGCGGAGTTAGGTTTTAGAGGAAAAATAAAGAGAAGGTAGGGTGCAAAAATTAAGTTAAGGAAATGAGTGCAACATACAAATTAAGAAATTGATATACTTGCAGACTGGCAGCGTCCGGGCAGACAGCCCCCCCGCCAGAGCCGGCAGCCCCCGCCGCGCCGCCCGCCGCCCCCGCCCCCCCCGCCCCCCGCGTGGCGTACGAGCAGGCGCGCATCCAGCTGCGGCTGCCGGACGGCCGCTGCCTCACGCACACCTTCGGGGCTAAGGAGCAGCTGGCCGCGGTCAGGTACCTCACCTCTTGTTTTTTTTTTTTTGCGCCCAGACAAAGGGGAAAGGGCTACCCTCCATGCGGGGAGGGTGGCGGTGAATGCTCATGCATACCAATACGGCCGTCCGCATTGGTTATGTGGGACTCACGAAAGAACCTACGTGCCTACCCACTAAACACCACCAGAGGTTGGCTTTGGCCTCTGAGGCCTTAAAGCCTACATCTGATATATGCCCCCTATGGGCTGAAAAGGGGGTAAACAGGTCACCTCTATGATCAATGATGATGAATTTAATCAACTGCCCGCAACTCTCAACGTGGAACCAGTGTAGTTCGACCGGGGAAGTACCAGCAATCTATTTCTAGCGTGAAGAATTTCATGCGCGAGATGGAAGGGTGTGGTTGCCAGCACACTTTGTATGAGAAATAAAAAATTACAGAACATGCCGTGAGTCAAAATGCGAAGGGGCAATAGGAAACGGCTCAATAGAGATTGCACAGCTCTGTTTTTACAGCCATTCCCTACTACCAAAGGTCTTCATCGGGGTTAGCAATAATCGGTTCTCCGTTTATCAATGGATTAATATTATTTAATATTTTTGTCACATTTGTAGAACAAATGAAACGAAATAAAATTGGCAAAAAAGAACAACATTAATAATGAAAATTACCAATTACAATAATACATGTGTGTATGTATCTGCTCGTGTGTGTGTGCATGTCTGTGTGGGTGTATGTATGAGACAGAGAGAGTGTATGTGTGAATACAAGATATTATGAGGATGTTCAATAATTAGTGCCGAAGAACTCTTTTAGGCTCAAAGACATGGTGAGAGGAGTATAGTAGGAGGAGGATGGTAGGAGTTCAAATTCTCTACAGCGAGTAGTCTTTTGAAAAGAGCTAATTTGTATATTACTTCGAAGCATTTTATAGACATCCTTTGCTAATATCCATACCCTCAGGTGTGGCAGTGCTACCTCCCAGTCAATTATATAAATGCTACCATTTTTTGAGATCATACAGTGTTCTATATATATATTACAGATTGTTCCTAGAAATGAATAGCCAAGAATATGCTCAGCATCCAAACATCAAACTGATGACTACCTTCCCTAAGAAAATATTCACCAGTGACGATTATGATAAGCCTTTGGAATCATTAGGTAAAGTATTTATTATGAATATATCTGCTTCTAATTATTTTCTTGCAAAAAATGTGCGTGTATGTCATTTTTCGTGACTTCGTGTATCTTTTAAGGATACCGCCATACTAAGGTTGAGTACATTCTTATGTAACATAAGCTGTACCCTGCGCGCGGTGCTACGCCATCACAAAAAAAAATCACCAGAAACCTTCGCGAGCTCATGAATAACAACTTTGCTAAAGATTATGACATGATTAAATGAATAGTTTACGATTCTATAGAGGATATGCACACAAACACTCATTTTTAAAAAGAAGAAGAAAGATGTAGCACTAGGTACTGTATTTTAATCTATTTCACATAAATTCCAAAAATTCAAGACGAATAATTTAAAAACAGTTTTTTTTTTAATTTAAATTGTGCATTGTAGTTTTTCAGTTTATGAAAGAGACATAAAATTGGTAAAAATTACAGTAGTCTTAGACAGGTTATTAATTTTATTTTAAAGCTACAGTTATACCATCTTACCTACCATCCTTATTCTAGATTCACTTAAGTGAATATCTGAATTAACTATCTTATAAGCAGTAAAATTTTAAAGTTCAATATGCAGCACTTATGAAGATAAGGGACCGTTCAAGTATTACATAAGCACTATTGGGGGGGTCTTTGTTTTGCTTATTTTGTATGACATGGGGGGTAGGGGGGGGGGGGGTGTAGGTGATGATTACGTCATCGCTAGTTATTTACTTTTTTACGATACTGTACAAGAAATAAAATTTTAATTGAAAAATGAGAAATAACTTGTAGAATATATTTATAATAAAACCGATAACTTACTATAACTTGGGCCACCGCCTAACTTGCAAGTACCGACGGTAAATTGAACGCGTCTTGACTAATTATTATATTAATACGTGAAGCAAAAATTTGTGAGGGATTTTTAAGTAATATGCCGCGGACGGATTAGTATGAGATTTTGCACGGTTATAGTGGACGTAGAGAAGGAGTGCAGAATGTTAATATTTTTTTCAAATAACGCATATATCATACATAAAATCAACTAAAAATACATTACACACACTACCATGCATTTGTCACAAACACATATGTACTTAGTAAATGAAATAGAACATTCAATGTCTTACTATGAAAAGACACAACGTCAAGAATGTCAGATGACATTTGATTTGAATTAGAGAAATATTCGTACTAATTTGGACAATATGAAGTTTAGTTTTTTTATTTAAATTACGGTCGAATTTCGGCCGATGCGACGGGCGACTAGTATTATTAATTACCAACATGTTCTCAAGTAAGTGATGTAATATCTTTCTGAGAAATAAAGATCTTTAAACCGAAATGTTTACGTAAGCATGGAGGGAGGTGGTTAGAGATTTGCTTACTTTTACTGACAAGGGGGATGGGGGGGTAAATAATTGTAATAAATCTGCTTACATAATATTTGAACGGCCCCTAAGTACTTTACGTTAAAATTGATGATTATCTTTTCAGGACTGGTGCCTTCAGCAGTGATCGTGGTCTCAAAGGGGCAGGCAATATGATGTGCAAATATCACAAATGTTAGGATAATAAGGTGTATTTTTGTTCAAGTGTTATGACACAAATGGTGATCTGCGTCTGACAGCCATAGACTTGATAGATTTTCCGGGTTTTCGGTCATTGTAAAACTGTTGTATTTGTTAAATATATATAAGGTACATATGGCTTATTTCAATTAAAGTGAATACCACCTAGCTTCCGTTACATATAATTCCTCTCTTGATTTTAAATACAAACGATTTTGTAATAGACTCCATAATAGGTAACAAATGTGAACATAAAAATCACTTCGGCTTTTATAATATTTTGATGTTTACATGAATTTTTACGCATAGGAATGTCTTTGGACATAGGTATATAAAAAGGTCGGTTGTAACAATTGCACACACTCCATAAAATATTTGTTTAATATCCATAAGCTATTGATTTTGATGTTAATTTAAAGACAAATGTATACAACTTTGTAAGTTGTATACAGTTGTAATAGCTATGCTGCGAGCAATTGAAGACAAATTGTTTCAACCGACCCCGGTCTATCCTACAACCTAATTTAATCGTTTTATTTACGGTTAATGTAAAAACGTTTTAAAATTCAACCACAGAGGTGCTTCCTGCTATTTAGTAGAACCTCGCTAGTACTAATAATAAGACTGTTTTTAAAAGTTGACAATTTTAAATCAATTCTTTTGAGCATTCCCCCATAACGCATCCTTTTCCTTCATCCTTTCCATAAAGGTCCTTTTTCACGGTATCGCATTTGGTTGTGACTATTTTCTTGTGTTCCTTTCTAGAAATTTCGTTATTCGCGGATGTAGTCAGTACAAGTAAACGGATTCGGCGCCTTTTATTTGCGCATCACCTTTCTTTAAGTACTGCTGATCATTCAAGTACATTCGAATACAGATTCGAGGTATATGGGCGGTACGACTAAGGCTTTTTTATTGTACTTAATTATAAATGTAAATTTCGGAGTGGTTGCTTTCTCTGATTTGAATACAATCAATTTGGGTAACATTGAACAGCGGTGTAACTTTGAACAAAGTTGTGAAAAAAATATATTAATTTATTACATGGAAACTTCTTGTTGTTTCAATATCGTACCTGCGTAAAATGGATTGCCAAAATGTTGTAATAGCAATGAAAGTAAAAAAAAGGTACCTGTCAATGACATAATTTTAAAAAATACCGCCTTTTCCGTAGTGAAGTTGTTGCAAGTGTTTGATGCTCCGTTTTGAAATAACAATTATAATATAAAACTTACAGTAAACAGGTATGTTTTGGTGTTTAATCTTTAAAATGTATATTGTATATTATTATTTTGAAACTGTACTATCCGTATCACATGTTGAATATTGCGTAAAACTGTTAAACTTTTGACGACGTCGAAATTGGATGTAATACGGGTAACTTTGAACGGTTCAAAGTTACCTGTATCATAAAAAAATATTTTTTTCGGAGGCTCAGGGTCGCTCAGCGTGCTATGGAGAGGGTTATGCTCGGAATTTCGCTACGAGACATGATTCGCAACGATGAAATCCGTAGACGAACGAAGCTTACCGACATAGCTCTCAAAATTAGCAGGCTGAAGTGGCAATGGGCCGCCACATCGCTCGTAGGACCGATAACCGATGGGGAAGAAAGGTCCTCGAGTGGCGACCATGTTTAGGCAAAAGGAGTACCGGTCGACCACCTACCAGATGGACCGGTGACCTGAAGAAGACAGCGGGAAACCGTTGGATTCAGAGGACACAGGACCGGTTGGAGTGGTGCCATTTAGGGGAGGCCTATGTTATGTCCATGTTCCGTCCATCCTTTTTTTTTTTGTTTTCGAGGGGGAAACCTTCCAAAGGTACCCGATGTTCCGTCCATCCTATGGATGGATGGAATAAATAATCAAAAAAAAACTAGTATCTTATTTTACCACCAAATTGATCGACCTTGATTCATATGGCAAGACCAAGTTGTCTATTGTATTTATATATCAAAATAAATGTATTTTTTATAGATTTGGTTTTAATTAACAAAAATATGTTAATTAATTTTACTCAGACCTTAAAATATTCGATTAATGACGGATTTTATATCCTCAAAAAAATATATTCAAAGTTACCCAAAACTAAGGATAACTTTGAATTTGAGTTTTAGGGGTAATTGTGGATAGTTTAATTGTTTTCTCCGTAAATTTATTGTGTTAGATTAATAAACCAGCTAAAAAGGACACTATTCATTTAATAAAAACAAGGTGCAATAAATATAAAACAGATTATAATATCACAAATATTGTAAAAAATGTTCAAAGTTACCCAAATCGAGGTTACCGAAGAACATTTTGACGGCAGTGAATTGTTGAAATAATAAATTCGTGATTCGTAAATAGCAATGAAACCCTTCGTGTAATAAACTTGACTCAATGATGTTTTTCACTCGTGTTTTTTTTTATTTTAACTACAGTGTTAGTTACTAGTTTAGTATTTTTTATCAAAACACTCCTTGTTTACTGCTGTTCTCTTGTCAACCCATTATTTTCCCACTGCTGGGCACGGATCTTCTTTCAGAATGAGAGAGTTTTAGACCATAGTCCACCGCGCTGGCCAAGTGCGAATTGGTGGATTACTGCTGTTAAACGGCTGGTAATTTGACATTTTTTAAAGAGTGAAGCAAAGGAGCATGCAATCCAACTGATTGTAAGTGGAAACTCCGTTGACATCCATTAGTGACTTCAACAAAGGTCAGGTCTAAATTCAATCACAGATGCGTTGCTACTCCAAAGGACCGAGCTGGTGTCTTCATATTGAACTGAGTCGGAAAACCATACCCTTCTACCGCAACGCAAGGTTGGAATTTGGTGTGGCGGTAGTACCTCCCCTGTCAAACCGCTTACTTTCTTTTTTTATGTGACAGAAGTAACAAACGAGCAAGCAGTCCACCTGATAGTGAGTGGTCAGTGACCCATGTGGGTGGCAGTCACCCATGGACATCTATAACCAACTTCATATAGAACGTGGATTATATTTACAGATGCGTTGCTACTCCCGAGGACTAGGATGGTCGCCTCATATAATATGTTTCTACCACCTTGAAAACATACTTATCCACATACATATCCGAAGCATTTTGAATGTTTGAATAATTTAAACAAAAGATAAATAATTAATAAAAAAAAACCTTTATTTGATCATAATGAATAAAAAATAGTATAGGTATCTCTTGAAATAAGTACATCTCAATACTTTTTGCCAATCACAACACTGTAAGTATAATTAATGAATCATGTAATATACAAGGCACTTTACATAAGAAGAAATATTCATTCCGAAAACCCAATAAAATAAATTGGTAGTCCGTTAATTATTAATGCAATATCTGAAATATCATATTACAGTAACAATCGAGCATGCTGTCTACCAGAAGCTTAGTGATTGTCGCGGGTTCTATTTGAAGTGGATCACAGCGTTGGTACTTTTGAAGTCCAAGGTAGTTAGCGCCGAGGACGGCCACCGGGGGGTTTTAGTGCGGTAAAAATCCCACATAACCCTGCGACGTTCCCACGGCGTCGGGTACCTTTTGAAGGTTTCCCCCTCGAGAACAATAAAAAAATGTCTCATATCTCGTAAGTGAGCCACCACCCTTTTTCACCGAAACAGAAGACCTGGCGGTGGAACTTCCCCGGGCGAACTACACTGGTTCTACCACCTTCCAAAAATATTAGAGTTATACCTAGGGAAAAATTTCTTGAACCACTTGGTTTACAGATTCTATACACAAAAATAATTAGCTACTAGAAGCGGATAATGTTAGTATGTCTGCCTACACCATTATTTTTAAACAAAAATAAATGCCAGTAACATGAATTATAAATATTTTGAAGATACTCTAAAAGAGCCACATAAAACATTTATAGAGGTTGTTTATTTAAACGTAATAGAATGTTTTTTGCAAATCGACGGGCCCCTAGAACAAAATCGTATGTAAAAAATTACCAATTTACAGTATGAAGCTTAGAAGTCTTGTGGATATACAAACATTTATTACTTACGCCAAGAAAGATGATCTATGGAAAATCATTGTAATAGCTAATAAGAAACTTATCAAACAAGTTCCTAAATAGCTATTACAATCAACAAAGCTTAATACTGTAAATTGATAATTTTTCATATATGATTTTGTTCTAGGAGCCTGTTGAAATATGTATCAAGAAAAACCATGACAAACACGATTGATTTCATTTCACAAAAGGGACTCTTTTAAGTATTTAATCAGATTATTATTACATCAATCCGTAACGAGAAAAAAAATCATTACAATATATTTCACACAATTAAAAAAGCAAGTGTTAGGTACATGTATTTCATTGCATAATAAATGCTTTTTTAAGTATTTAATCAGATTGTTATTGCAACAATCCGGAAAAAATATCGATTTCATTAAAATTTATTTCATACAATTAAAAAAATATGTATGCATGTATATGAATTTCATTGCGTACTACGTAAATATTATTTTAACTTGTAGGTAACTATATATAATATAGTACAAATTCCCAATTTTTTATTCATACAAGTATTTACATATAAAATCAATAAATAGCCCTGCAATTACATGGACATCTTTACTATTGAAAATTGAGCAATATTAATAAGCGTGAAGTTCTTAGGTATTAAATTACTTTTGGTGTAAAATAACGCTAAGTTTGATACCGACCACGATACCTGTGTAGAACTGTACAAAATATCTATAGGTTCTTCTTAATAAAAATGTAGATTGGACACATCAGCGATGTACTCAGAATTTTCGTTCAGGGGCTTCACCCAGCGTAAAATATGATGACGAATAGTCTCATCCCATCTCCATCCTCATCATCCATCTCACCCATCTCAAACTATTCAGGAAATTCTACCGCTTCCTTAAATATTACGGACGGATTTTAGTACAAGCCCCAAGTTGATCTGCACAACTGCTCATAGATACTAAAGTTCAGTACAAATCCATGTGTCAAACAAACAACAGCAAAAAAAAAGAAAGAAAAAAATTAATAAGACTGGCCACGCGTCATTGAAAAGTGGCCGCTCAAGACATTCGACTCTTCCAATTCTATATAAGTAATTATTTTTCTAAATACATTATAATTTTTTGAATTACAGTTTATACAATAAAGCCAAGAATATTTTGTAAAAAAAACAATAATCACTAACTGCACAATGTTACAGTGTTAGCCACTTAACAAAGGAGACCAGTTTGTACAGTTGAACATATTGTGAGGTCTTGTACCCATATTCAGGATACAAAATATCCTTGTTAGCATCACAATTTGTTGCAACGAGTTGGTGGCCAATTATTTTGGAAGCTCTAATACCATCACAATCATGTAATACCAAATTCTTATCAAAACAGATACGAATTTCATCAATCATATTAATACCGCCCTCGTTCGCACACTCAATCGCAGCGTTAACTCCTAGCTTTCTTTTAATCGTATTATGGAAGTCCAATACATGGTATCCTTGGGTGTTTGAAGGTACAATGTTTCCTTCTTCTAGAATATCGGCCATGGAATACTTGTTGTGCCAGTCCAGACCCTTGGTGAAGTATTTAAGTTCTGAATTTAAAGATTCGAGCACAGCTGCACAAGTTCCATGCTTAGTCCACTCGTGCGCCCACAGGGTATATGGTTGTGAATCTGCAATTAAAACAAAAAAAGATTCAGTTAATTCTTACCCGCAGCGACTGATCAAAAATTCTGACCGCTCTAGGCTACTTATAAGAACGCGCCCCCACCAAGTGTGTTACAGTCGGCCTAAAAGTACACAGTTTGTCGAGATAAAAAAAAGGTCTTGCGGTGTGTTAGTGTTTTTATCTCGGTCTAGTTGAAATATGTAGGGTAGATGCAAAGATGCTAGGTTACCTAGTAGTGCATACGAAAGCACGATATCAGCGCGCCCGCTCAATCCTCGGGCCCTAGGCTGCAGCCTAATTAGCCTAAGGGTTTTTGAGCGCACACACATACATGTGTGTGTTTTGTATGTATGTCAATATACTTGGAACGCTCACGCACACGCACGATTGTAACATATTTAAATCGACTCAACCTGTTAAGTGACTTCTTGATTGTTAAATATCGCGCCTTCGATCAGAGATAAAAGTAAGGATACATTTTTTATTATTATTACAATATTATGGATACCAATTAAAAGTAACTAGATAGACCACAGCAAAACCGCATAGATTTCTAAATGAACTAACATCTGCTGTCCATACAAAATAATGAATATTTTGTATGGACAGCAGTAATTTCTTCCACAAGGAACTGAGTAGCCCTAATTGCAGCATTAAAGAAATACTTAGTAGAAGTAGGAGATTGGAGAGAGGGAGAGAGAGATTTATAGACCAATAAAAACAGTGGTTATAGGTAATATTCATAATTATCTTAAACATTCGATAAATGGCCTATTCGTCATACAAACTACTAATTCTTAATTTCTATCTATACAAATCGTAAAAACATCACTTACATATGAAGTAATTTATATAACCTATCAAACATCTTTTAAGTAGAAGAAGAAGAGTAAGAAGTAGAAGAAGTAATCTATATAACCTTTAAAACATCTTTTTATCTCTTTCTTTAAAACATTTTTTACAATATAGTAGTATGTACCACAATTTCCAGTGAAGCTGATTCAGTTGAAAGCGTTTGACACGGTTTCTGTCCCTCTACTGTTGCAAAAGTTAGAAGCTTTAGGTGTAAGGGCGAATCAACATCAACTTTTCGCGGATTACCTTAAAAATAGATTCCATAGAGTTAGGATAGGTGATCTGTTCAGTGATTATCTAGAAGTTTGTCACGGTGTGCCGCAGGGCAGTATCTTAGGACCCACATTATTCCTTACGTACATCAATGATCTTTGTAATCTCCCGATCACAAATGGCAAACTTATTTCCTTCGCAGATGATACAGCACTACTTTTTAAAGCTGACACGTGGGATAAAGCCTTCGAATATGCTCAAGCCGGTTTTAACAAGGTCTTAACATGGTTAAACACTAATAGACTAACATTGAATGTTGATAAATCCAAATTCATTTCTTTTTCAATAAATAATAATACACTAATGAATGATGACAAGTATAGAATTTTTGCTCACAGTTGCACATTAAATAAAGAATCTCCATGCTCATGTCCTCTTCTTTCCCCAACAAACACAATCAAGTATTTAGGCATCATAATTGACAAAACCCTTAGTTTTGGTCCTCATATTGAACTTCTCTCAACAAGAATACGCAAAATGATTTATATTTTTAAAAACCTACGCCATGTTGCTGATAAAAACATATTAAAAACAGTTTATTTTGCTTTATGCCAATCTCTTTTAACCTATTGTATAAATAGTTGGGGTGGTGCGGCCAAAACTTATATTCTTAAACTTGAGCGGGCGCAACGAGCTGTACTTAAAGTCAGCTCTTGTCTTCCTATATTCTTCCCTACACGCGAATTATTTATACGTACAAATGTCCTCACTGTCCGACAACTATTTATTCTATACACAATACTAAAAAAACACTCTGAAATTGAATCCTTGAAGTTAACATCGAACTATAGTAGGCGTAATATGGTTTGCACAAGAGAACGACTCAATAAAAAAATCACGCGTAGATTCTATTGTTTTATAGGGGCTCACCTGTACAATCAGATAAACAACAAACTTAATATTTATGTAATGTCCAAACACCTCTGCAAAATAAATACACAAAATTGGCTACAATCACTGGACTACGATACAACCGAAAGTCTGTTAGCAGTATTATCCTAACAAGTATACCACACAAACGCACACACATAAATACATTCACTCACTCACTCACTCACTCACACACACACACACTCACACACACACACACACACGCACGTACTCGCAAACAAACTCACATCTCATCAAACATATAGTTTTATTTAATTCTTTGTATAATTAACCTAACCCAATATAGTTCTAAAAATACAACCCTACCGGGGCGAGGGCCTGGAGATCTGTCATACAGGTTAACCTAGTACGGACTCCAGACTCTCACAAAGCATAGTACTAACCTAGAACTTAATATAGAAATAGTTTCAAAATACCGCTTTGTGATGAGAAAATAAAGTTTTTATTATTATTATTATTATTATTATAGTTATTCACAGATGCATTCCTGATCTTGCAGAGAAAAAATTCTCAACTGATACTCCACACTAGGATTTTTCCTGTGTTGTAGGTGCCATGGAACACAGGTACACACTAACAACCAGGCCTAGAAATCTAGATTCGTCATTCAGAAATATGTCTGCGTGGGGGGTCCTACCCAAAATCCATTTCGAGTCAGACCAGTATGGTGACTGCAGATCATCAAAGACACAGAGATCCTCAAAGACCTTGAATCTCATGATCAGAATCATGCTACTTGCATCATGCTGCATGCTACTTTTAGGCATGGATTTATGAACATTCTAATTATAATGTAAATAATTAGAAACATTATTCGTCTTTCCTTGATGGTAACATGTGATCAATACAATTGTGTAATAAATTTTCCTCATAACAAAAACCCTATTAATATGTCTATATGGGTAATATAAATGCTATTATCCTGACATATTCTGTATTGTTTGCATAAATATAACAAGATATCTTTCAATATAAATTTATCAATATGATTGTGTTAAGTTCAATAACTTGTAATGCCTACTTAACATTATCACATTACTATACAAATAGATATTTCTCTACTGCATGTCTCTGGTTTTAAAGAAGCATTTACGGCTTATGAAATGATATAAAAATCTGTTTCCACACCAGTACTCATTTAAATAGGACTTCCATAGAATTATTTACAAAAAATTCTCATTTACTTGTAAATGTTTGTTGAAAAAACCTAATAAGATGCAGTAAGAGCTTCTTATTCAGTGTCTTAATTTGTAATTTCCAAGGTGGTAGAACCAGTGTAGTTCGACCGGGGAAGTACCACCATCACACCTATTTCTAGCGTGAAGCAGTTCTTGCGTTTCAATAGAAGGGTGTGGTTGCCGGCACACTTTTATATGAGGCGACCATCTTAGTCCTAGGGAGTAGCAACGCATCTGTGGTTGACTTCAGGTGGAACCCATGTTCTGTATGAAGTTATTTATAGATTTCCATGGGCGGCAGTGACCACATACCATCAGGTGGACTGCATGCTCGTTAGCTACTTCAAATTAATAAAAATAAAAACATGAGTTTAAATTGACTATTTGTTGTATTCATAGATAAGGATTAATTTTTTTTCAGATGTATTCTATATAAGTCTGAGACTTGGCACCTATTTGCACATCAACTGTCTTTGAGTACAGTATGTAATTCACGGTATCTGTATTCTCAGCATATGAGCAGAAATATAACCCTCATGAATAATGTGATTTTACTACAGTATAACAGCCCCACAACATATAGAAAGTTGTTGTTAATATTTATGTGCTTAAATTACCCACACCTGTGTGAATACTGTTTTGAGAGTTTAATAAAATGTTTTTGTACAATTTTAGACCACATATGTCACTTAAACTGTTACTATTTTTAATTAATTTAATTTAACCCTTACATAGTACAGAAAGAAAAAGGTTTTGAGATGAAAGAAGTCATAGCTGCATGATATCCAGGAATAAAGCAGAGTAGCCACCTCAGTTGAGCTTTTCCACCGAGTAAACAATAATCACTTTAACAAGCTGATTGCCAACCTTCTCTAGTTGGAGAGGCACTTTAAGTAATAGTAATGCACAAAAAACAAAAAAATATATAAGGAAACATTACTCCTAATTCCCAGAATTTTAATCCCTTTAATATTGTCCTCTGAGAATCAGGGAAAACGCAGTACTTTTCTAAATAGGAGCAAATTATTTAAACAAAACATATAAGATCATACCAGCATCAATGTTAGTCCAAGCTTCAATGAGCTCTTGCTCTATTGGCCTGACTTGCTCCGGGTCAAACAACCAGGTTCTGTTGCAGAACCCTGGACCGATTGTGCCCAGCTTGGTAGGCCAGATGCCGTGTATTGACCACGAGTCCCGCTTCGTTGGCATAGAGCATTTCTTCGTGTGGTGTTTCTTCATATCTTTGCACACTGTCACGGGCCACTGTTGTGTGTAAATAAGGATATCCCAATCGTTATTAACCAGTCTCTTTGCTTCCGCATTGTCTGACCTGAAACCATTGAAGTAAAGTTATTTTCAAACATAACTAAACGAAAGAAAACATCGAGAGATATATACGTGTAAGAGATTAAACAAATCGAAAATTAAGTGGAGTCTAATAATACGCACTTGATCAGGATGACTATATAGCTTAAATCCCACTCACTTTGAGAGGAAATTGAAGCTCCGTGGAACAGTAATGGGTTGATGAGGAATTGAGACTTGAATATTTTCAATACACTTACCACAAACTAACAGCAATTATCACAAATATAAGCTTATAATTCATGTTGCTGTAAAATTTATTGTCATTAAATTTGATTACTCGTATCAGTTATTTTTTAAATCATTACAAATTACACAAATGTAACTACGATAGAAACGTCGACAAACTCGACAATCTCAACATTGTCAATAAAGTCAATGTCAAATGTCAGCATAATCTGGTCAATCTGAACTGACAACTTGGGTCAAATATGTCAGCGACGTTCCTTTACACGAGAAATGAATCAGTCTCACTTAAGAAAAAGTTTTAACATCAATATTTAAATCTGAATGGATTATTAGGAATCATAAATCTATAAAGCAAGTACACTGTCATATTTAGCAAAAATAAAGCTTGCATTTCATTATGATGGAAGTGCCATTACATAAAAAAGTCGAAAAAAAAAACGATTGAAACTAGCACGTGCGTAATATCTACAGAATTTTACAGACAAGAATTACTGCGAAAATAATGATTACCTACTACATTTTTAAGCATATTTCATTCGCATTCCGCAATAAGCGAGTTACTTGTTGTTTTTACTACATAATACAATACAGGTACAAATACTTACAAAGTAAACATGTACATTTAAGCATCAAAGATGGACAGAGAAAAATAAACTACCCATAAAAAATAGCATAATTATGCGAAAAGAACTCGAACACGGTAGTAAAATCGTTTCTATTATAATTTATTCAATGAACTTATATATGTATATTCGTTTTTATTTTTTTCCTGTACATATTTTGTAGCATGTGTACCTAGATAGTAGCACTTGTAGACGTTGATATTAAAGGTAGATGATTGTATTAACTGATCTAATTTAATAAAAAAAATATAGCTTCTTTGAATGAATAAGCGAACAATTGAAAATTCATCATTAAATCAATTTGATGTTAACCATAATTTTATATTTGCCACCAAACTAACGCCCTACCGAACAACCCGCTTAACTGTGGGGGTGGTAAATAGTAGTACCTATATACCTTTTTACATTTGTAAATTAAAATTAAGTATTACATTGTTTTTTTTTAATTAATACCGTGAATTTACTATTCTCTGATTGTTCACATATTTTGG